>JAOTQQ010000012.1:111772925-111801582 GCA_026546715.1 Gallinago undulata
CCTGGAGGTGTTCAAGGCCAGGCTGGATGGGGCTTTGAGCAACCTGCTCTAGTGGGAGGTGTCCCTGACCATGGCAGAGGGTTGGAACTCAATGATCTTTAAGGTCCCTTCCAACTCTAACCAGTCTATGATTCTAGAATTCTATGTCACTGCTGTAGCTACGCATCTCTGTAAAAATGGGTACTTAGTTGAGTAGGTCTTGCTTCTCCTTTCTACTTTGGCATTATGGTGTAGTCATTGAAAAGGGATTAGTCTGCTCCTGTTCACTGCTTATGCATTTTTCAGTAATGAAAATTAAAAGAAAAACCCCCACCCAAAACATATAAAAACACAAGAGGAAGTAACAGAGGGATCCCCAAGATACTGGATTTCAGGAAAGTGATCTGACTGCTGGTCACAGCATTCTGCATCATCTTGTATCTCTGCTACACATACAAAACGTGCAGTTCTGGACACACAGGGCAGCACTTCAGCGTCTTTGGTAGGAGACAAGGAATTAAATGGGTCTTACTGGTTATACACTTAAATAATTCATACAATTTTAGCTATCTAGATTTTGGACATCTAGTTTAAGCTAGTTGTTACACTTCTACTGCAGTATGGCTCATTGAGGTGTAGACACATCCAGTGTGCATCAGAGTGAGCCAGTATTCATCCCAGATCAAACTAGGATGAAGGAACAGTTACTCAGAAATTATCTAGAACATAAAAAAAATGCAACCAAGTTGACTAGCTTGAATGTTTGAAATACTTTGTATTCCTGACTTAATGACTTAAAACTCACAACATTTCCCTACTCTTATTTTTGCATGTGGACATATTTGAGAAAAAAATGTGTGCAATTCATTGAAGATCACTCAGAATAAACAGATGGTTCTTTAATTTGGGAATTATTTCCTGCATCATCATTTAATGCATTTTTATACTTTATGCATTACACAAAGAGTGTCTATGAAGTATGCTGTTGAACTCTCAGTTCTAGGAATATCCCAATGGAAGATGTGCGGTCTTGTTGGGATTAATCTCAAGAAGGATTTCATCCTCTCCATGCTATAGACCTGATTTTGCAATGTACTTAAGTAAGAGCCGTTGCTAAGTAGGGCTCTCCAAAACCAATGTTATGCATAAACTGAAGTGTGTTCTTGAATCATTCCTGTGGGTTTGTGTGGCTGTCATTCTCTTTCCTCTGAGTGGGAACGAAGCAAGAGGCAAAACTGCATGGGAAGTGCCCAAGGACTGCAGTTCTGTACATCCTTCATCTCCACTCAAACTTAATCTGATTAGGGATAAGGCAAGTCACCCTGGGATTTTTGGCTTCCCATCTGAGGGTCCTTTTTACTACTGCACCTCTCTCCTGGCTTTCCCATACATCATCAGAGAAGAGAAAGATGATAGCTCATTTCTTTGGTTGTTGTTCTCCTGAGATAAAGAGACCATCAATGCCCTTTACATTTCTCATCTAGGAAATGACATGTTTAAATAGATTGGCTGTTCTGCAGAAAGGCAATGGTCTTGATCTTCTGACAAGATTTGTTGAGCTACACAGTTTTGTAAAAAAAAAAAGTTTACAACATGGCCACCTGAATGGTATACTAAGTTGTTTTGGTTTGGTTTGGTTTGGTTTTTAACTCACTATCTACAGGACATAAGTAAACATCATTGATCAAACAAAGTGAAAGGAACTGCACACTGAGATGAGTGAAACTATTCTATTTTCTGTAGAAAGACTGGTGGGCACAGGAGGACAATGTCTGAAACAAATATGACATAGTTTCACATAAATTGCCAAATCCCCCTAGTTTGTCTGAAACAGAATGTCCTTACCTCTGTTTACTGTAGATGGGAGGTTACCTGTCACATAGATGCAGAGAATGAAAGTGGTGCTGACGTTAAGGTTTTTTTTTTTTACCTGCAAGTGGTAAATATATAAAGAGAATTTGGGGGAAAGTAATTCTATCACTTGCTTTGCGTCCTGTGCACACCTAAGATACTGTCCTTTTGTTTTTTTCCTTCTGCATCTTACTAAAACAAACACAGCTAACTTTATTTATCTTGATGCAGGTTAGAGATTTTTCCAGTCAATTAACATAAAGAAATCAACACATCCTGAAGCAAAGGGACCCGCACAGTTAAAAATTTGACCTTCCTTATATTCTGTTTAATTTCAAATTAATATAAATGCTACTAAATCATTCATAAATATAGACAAAGGACACCAATGGAAGCGTAATGCTGTGCCACTGAGAGGAAGTTGTTTACAAACCCTTAGATAAAAGAAAAGGGAACAATACTTCTTGCCTTAAGTCTCTGCGTTGTCCGAGGCATATTAAATTAATGTCTCCTCAAAGTAACAGCACAATGTGAGTGAGAATAACCTTATAATTATGTGAAATACTACTGAAATCACAATGAAAAATGTTAGTGCTTTGAAATTTATGGAAGGTGTTGGGGGCTATCTTTAAATGAGACTGAAAAGGCTTACAATAAAAAATAGCTCTTTTCCACTTTTAAGCAAAGTAGTTTGAAATGTACATTTTTCTGCCTAAATCCACATTAGATATAAAAAATAGATGTCTTTCTAGCCAGCTGTAAATTTTATTAATTACATGTTTATTCAGTAGAGCACTGTCTTTTTTTTTTCAACAAGACGTAATGTCATTTGTAATATAATTCCTTGAAGCTTGATATGCTTAGAATTAACAATCTGCTCAAATTCCTGATTAGAGCTTTCATAAGTAAACTCAAAATAAGTTGTCATTGCAGGGTTTCCATTTCTTTTTTTTATCATTTACAAACAGATATTTGTTTTTAATTTGATATGATCTTTCTGTTAATGAAACTAGATTTTTTAATGTGGAAAGGATAAGAGAGGACTTCTGTGATGGGTTATGACTTCAGATGGACTAGGGAATCCACAGATTGTGGGTGGAAAAAAAATAGGTGTTTTTTTTGGTATGACAATGAATTTACTAATCCTCTTTATCTGTTTAATCAGGATTAAATATAGATAATGGAATTTCAGGGTAAATTTTGCAAATGTAGTCTGACTGATCTGAATCAGACACTGACAAAGTATAATACATCTATATACCTCCATACAACATCAACCCACACAACACTCAATTGATTTAATTACGTACCACAGAGGGGTTAAAAATTCCCTTGGAAGGAGATCCACTTTTTCTAATACAATTTTCAATGGCAACTACACTGGCTTGCTTGTGCATGGTTTCTTACATTTCTTTTTTTTTTTTTTTTTTTTCTCTAGGCTGTACTTTGGAGGTACAAGTTTTCCCAGCTGAAAGGTTCTTCAGATGATGGGAAGAGCAAAATCAAATTTTTGTTCCAAAACCAAGATACTAAACAAATTGAAGCAAAGGTAAAAACAATACGTTGTTTGTTTTATAAAGACAATGTACATTAAAAGCAGTTACCAAAGCAGCTAGGGGAATGGAGGAGTAAATTAAATTAAATTACTAAGCAATATGAGATTAATGCACAAAGTCAAAGAATGCAAAGTAAATGAAAGAAATTACAAGAAAAAAAAAACAAACAAACCTGAATGAACTGCTTGGATTTTTGCTAGCTAGCAGTTTTTTGAATGATGTAATTACATTAAAAATTATAAAAAATAGGACTCGCTGTCTATGTTTTGGGGCATGTTTACCAACTTTCCTCTCTATCATTTTGATAAAACTGGCTGAGAGTTTGAATGCCTTCTTTTTCTCCCCATGCTATGCTTGTATTATGAAGAATGGTGCAATCTTTAAGTCAACATGAGGACAAAACCAGGAAAGGTCTAAAATCTGTTTTTAATTCTCTGAGCAAAAAAGTTCCCTTATAAGACTGAAACTTTGTGTCTGTGTCTAATTCGAAATCAGAAAAGTTGTCTTTTCAATTCTGCTTTTGATTCAAGAGTTAATTTATGAGAACAGTAACCCTGAGAGATTTATGATTAGTTTGATTTATGTCTTTTGAGAATAGGGCATTTACTGTCCCAATGTGTGTCAGAAGAAGTGATTTAGGAACTTTGATAACTGGAACTGCCTTTGAGTCTGAATTGAATGTCATTTTGACTAGAAACCCAATTTTTGTGTAAACCTGAAGAATACTTTCTTGGCCACCTGTAAGTCTTGCTTTTGAAGCATTTGCTATAACATTTTTTCCTGATTGTGTCAGAGAGAAAACTGCTGAATGAATGTGCTAACAATGCAGTTCTATGAGCAAAAAGGAAATGGATAAATAGATTGTTGTCTAAAAGGGCTAAACATGCACAGCATAATAAAGTATTTAAAGAGAAAAGGCGTTGTATAGGTGGCAGCTGTGAGTTTAAATGCCAATAGCTACATTAGGTAGCTGTTTTTCCTTCCTGTTTATGTTTGGTATTAATTATTTTCTACCTAACAGCTATTTCCTTGATTTTGAATGTTTTGTATGTGTATATATATGTGTATGTAAAAGCTCCCATTAAATCAACAGCAGAAATATAACGGAGCATGGCTTTCGATACCTTCATGTTTGATACATCTCAAAGACAAATATTTTCTTACTTCCGAATTCCTTCAGAAATTGTTTCAAATATACAGAATTTATGTTAATCTCTAATAAAATAACAACTAAAAAACCTAATGCGATGAGGATGATTTTCTCTTAGACAAATAGTTGGAAAACTTGCTTCTAAGTAGAGTTGAAGGATGAAACTCATCATTATTTTTATAATATCTGTTGCTATTGCTACTGTATTAACACATGATTGTAGGACTAAAGAAATTTCATAGGAATCCAAGAATGGGACTGGTTTTTGTTGTTTGGGTTTTTTTTCAGTAAAACTAGAATATATTTTTAATACTAAATTATGTTTAAAACATTAAAAACAAAGTATGAAATCTAGATTTTGAAGAAGAAAAATAGTTTTAATTATTTTTTAAAAAAGTTGTAAGTTAAATCTGTCATGTTTATCACTTTATAAGACTCAGAGATTTCCTGGTACCTTTATTGTACCTAGTATTCCCACTCAGAGTGAATAGAGCTTTATTTATAGCAAATTTTATCTTTCTACCTTTTATCAAGGTAGAAATTCTACCTTTTACCTTATGAAGGAAGAATGTTCCACAAACTTGCTAGCATGCTTATTAATATGCTGTTGTGTTCCCTGGCTCCTTCTCTTCATTGTAAATTTCGACTTTCACATTGACCAATTTAGAAATAAAAAAGTGTTACTTTTAATTCATTTTCTTGGTGATCAAAGCATATCAGTTATATAATGATAAAAAAACTGTAAGATTATGTTGTCTTTGGAAGTGCTACAGCATTTATAGTGAGCATTTCCATCCATTCAATTTTTTTACGTATGAACTATGTTGCTTAATCTAATATGGATAAATGTGGCTATAAAATGATTGTGAAGATTCTTGGGTCATATTTTAGTTAGTTTAAAATCCTATGGATAGGCCCCTTCTGTATTCTTTAAGCTTTTCATGGATTTAAAGCACTATTCAGCACTAGAAGAGGTGGAACAATCAAGCCTCTATTTTTTGGACTTTACTAGCATTACAGAGTTAGAGATATAGCTATTTGGGGAACTCTTAAGTCGTTAAGAAATGTTAATCAGATTTTCAGAAATGCTTGTAATGACATGTTTCACGCATACTGTATGCAGGCTTCATTTGGAATCAGATGATGGGAATTTTGTAAAACATCTGTTAAAGGTTGTGATGAATATTCACAGCCACAGCCATCATCACCTGTTAAATGCAGCTCTGTGCTTCAGCTTCAGACAGCATAACATTTTCTTTACATAAAGATAATTTTTTGCCAGTTATATCAATCAGGGAATAATCAGAATATAGTGAAATGAGAGCTCCCAGCTGAGAACAAAACCAAAAATCTGAGGAGCCATTACCCCAGCATATTAGGGCATTCACTTCTGCATTCCCAAGCTGTAGTGTGAAAGAAGGGCACAGCAGGTAACTTTGATGCACCTGAAGAGAGTGACTAGAACTAAGAGTGCTTTCTTCCCCCTTCATCGTTAACACTAACATGCCCTAGACGTACCTAATCTGAGACTACTGCTTTTCTTGCCTCCGAGGCCCTCTTTCCTCCATCTCTGACTTCCAGCTATGGCCCTTATGGAATGTGTTAATGTATTTAATGCATTATGATTCAGTTACTCTCTGCAAATGTGAGGTGTTTTTATTTTTTCAGTGTGGCCAGCAGGACTAGGGAAACGATCGTCCCCCTGTACTGAGCACTGGTGAGGCCACATCTTGAGTGCTGTGTCCAGTCCCTCACTACAGAAAAGACATAGAGGTGATGGATTGTGTCCAGAGAAAAGCAAAGAAGCTGGTGAGGGATCTGGAAAACAAGCCTTATGAGGAGCAGCTGAGGGAACTGGAGAAAAGGGGGCTCAGGGGAGACCTTATCACTGTCAACAACTACCTGAAAGGAGGTTGTAGTGAGGTGGGGGGGTCGATCTCTTCTCCCAAGTAACAAAGGGACAAGAGGACACAGCCCAAGAGGACACAGCTCTCTTGTCTCACAAGGACAAGAGGAAATGGCCTCAAGTTGTGCCAGGGAAGGTTTAGACTGGATATTAGGAAACATTTCTTCACGGAATGGATTGTCAAGCATTGGAACAGGCTGCCCAGGGAAGTG
The DNA here is from genome assembly GCA_026546715.1 of Gallinago undulata. Taxonomy (NCBI): domain Eukaryota; kingdom Metazoa; phylum Chordata; class Aves; order Charadriiformes; family Scolopacidae; genus Gallinago; species Gallinago undulata. The sequence goes on from JAOTQQ010000012.1 coordinate 111,779,580, forward strand.
GTTGATTCTCTATCCCTGGTGATACTTAAAAAAGACCGGACATGGTTTAGTGGTGGACTTGACAGCGTTAGGCTTACGGTTGGACTCAGTGATCTTAAAAATCTTTTCCAACCTAAATGATTCTGATTCTATATAATTCTTTCCTGTAAAAATATGAGTTATCAAAATCCAAAACACTTCCTGTCTTCCTTCATTTAAAATGCTGCCCATGTATCTCATGCTATCCCAGATGTGTGTGATTATGGTGTGTTGTATCTATGTGGTAATATCCTTTAGCTTTAGAACACTTACTCATTATGTAGAGAGTTAAGAGTGTCGGAATACTTAGCTATTGAGTTTTTAGCCAAAGTTATTATAAATTTGTTACTATTCTAGAAATACATTCAGATTTGTAGATGGATATTTCTTGGAAAAGAAATAATTATGCACCACCATTTAAATTTTAGCCATATTTTCTTCATAATTGTCCAGCAGCTCTTCTGTATTCTGGTGGAATATATAGAGATATCCCTGTTAATGTTAGAAGAATCTAGGAAAAGTACTTTTTGACAAAAAATACAGAACCACATCCATTCATCAGCCAGCTTATTTTTTTTCTTGAGGAACACAGTTGCCACCAGAGTTTATATTCCTAAGTGATAGAAAGACCTTCACTGACACTGAATAACTAATATTTTTATAATGCTGTCAAAATTTTTTATAGTGTGCTCCATGCCTGATGTAACAAAATTAAAAATGGCATGCTTTCAGACACACAAGTTTCTATGGATTTAGTTGCAGTTTCATCAGGTATACTTCTCTTCAGCTTGAAAATAACTTAAGATATTTAAACATTTGCATTATTCTCTCAGATATCGTTAAAATACTGGCGTTTTTTTCTGTAGAGATTTTGTACTGATGCTTTTGCTTGCTTTCTCTGTGAGTAATATTGTGTTACTATAAAGATATATAGTGTAGTATAAAAGCAGTGTTTCCTCGTTGATTTAAGCAATTCCAGTCTGAAAAATCCAAACAGTAATTACCACAGGTCACACCAGTGGGTCTATGGCAGGGTGCCTGGATGCAAACACCTAACTTTGAAGGTCTCTAAGGCAAGGTCTAAGTGGTTTCTGAGAAGCAAACCACTTAGGGGCAACATTAATCACCAATACACCTTAGACTTTCCAATCTGTAGGTTATTTCCCAGCTGTCACTCAGCAGGAGATATTGCACAGGTTTGCACAGTCAGACAGAATTTTTCTGACTGAGAGCTACAAAATAGAGCTGTCGGCTTGGCAGATTGTGGAGCCTACGTGTCCCACTCCTTCGTTCTTACTGAGCAGTTGGGGTTGTGTTGAAAAAACTCAGCACAGAAGGGCAAAGCTTTCTCCTTGTCTGTAAGACACAAAGGGATTCATTTAGGCACCTTCCTATCTAGTTACCTATCTATTGACCTGTTTGTTTAGCTATAGTTTAATGATCCATTAGTGTCCCTCCAGTATCACAACAGCTTCCAGAGGCTAACACAGTCTCAGGACTGCAATAAACTCAGAGTGCTGTGCTCTTCAGTTTTACCTGGCTAAGTACTGGACCACTGCAATAGAAACTGCTTTATATTTTTCTGAAAAAAAAAATGAAGACTATCTTAAATCTGAGAGATCCTGTTTTGATATATATATATATATATATGTATTTTCTCACAGACATGGGAGTATGTAATGTATATAAAACTCAACATCAGTGCTGTTTTTCTTACTACATGCAATTTCCATTTTAATTTTGTAAGTAAACACACCAATCAGTAATTTCTGTGAACTGAGACTTTCTGTGCCTTGTAAAACACATACATAACTCAGAAGCTACACTTTGGTCTGTGCCTTCACCTTTCTCAACTTGCAGGGCTTTTTTACAGCTCAACAGTTTTGTCAGAAAAACCCAGGTGAGGCCACACCGCTGTGCTGCATCAGGTTAGGTTTTGTTCACAAAATAGCTGAACCCCTCAGCTGAGTGTTACGAAACCAAAGTGAATAAAAAAATTAGCACATTAAGATGAAGATCAAGTCAATTGTCTTTGCCTACCTTTAATACAGGGAACAAAAGAGGGCAGAAATATGGTATCAGCAAAGGAAGAAATGTAACTTCAAGGATGTAGTATTAATACTTACTAATTAATTAATACTACCTTAATAGTAATTAATAACAATTAATTTGTACTTAAAATTATCTTAAATAGAAATCTAAACTAAAATATGGCAAATAACCTGACTTACTCCTGTTGCAATGTGAATGAAATGCTCACTTTCAAGTGTTGCAAGGTGTCCTGATGGTTGTCTGCACCGTTTTCCAGACTGACTGCTTGTTTTAAGTACATTCTCCAAAATATAATTTTAAATTAATCCTTGTTCTTAGCCTTGAAGATTTTTCTGTGAGCCTCACAGTGCTCTTCAAATTGAGAATATTATCTTTAAATGGGTTTTAAGTATACATCCTTAGAATTTTTAGAGAGTGATTGCTCAATTGCAGTGACTGCATTCTGAGTTCACATTTCTGACCTCTGCGGGTTTGTGTCATTCAATTTTTAGTTTCCTCATGCCTCGCACGGGGATTATCTGTTTAATATTTATTTTAGGTCAGACTCTATGCTACTCTAGAGAAACCATATAACACCACATTTGATGAAAGAATAAATATCTTCTCACATCAACAGTTTATATATGGGTGAAAGAAAAGATTATTTTCTAACCATATCATGAAAACTTACAAACTTAAAATTGCTTGATTTTGTAGATGTATTCTTTATGTAGTTGTATGATTAATATCATGCTATAAGAGTTGTTTTTTTTTCATCTGGGGGCACTCTCTTTCTGTTTTCTCTTTCCATCTCTGTCCTTTCAATCTGGTTTTTCTTTGTGAAAGGTTACTAGAATTCCCACACGCTTCTGCTATGCTCAGTGACTGCAGCTTTCTCACATACCTGCCGTTTACATTGTCCTCAGCAGAAATTCTGGATGTTCAGATTAATAATTTGGCACTGTCTGATATAATGACAGCAATGTAGGGTGAAAGTAGTTTGAACAAGAGATAGCTTAGAAAGATATTTTGAAACCAGAGGTTACACTGATATTGCAAGAGAGTAGGGTCTTAGGTGAGGTGTACAGACAAGAGTCTGGAAATTGGAAGATTGGTAGATTGAGTACTTGTGCATAGAAAAGTAGCTGCCTCTTAAATTTGCATTTCTTTGCTTTTAGGGGGTTCAGATAATTTGATTTTCCCTTCTGGTAGCAACTTTAGTGGCTTCACTGCATATTTCTTCAGGTTGCTTAGGGTTTGCCTGCTTGTTTATTTGAAGCTTCATCTGAAGCTGGGTGTGCAATACACAGTACCATGCCTAGATGAAAGTCTATTCAGACAAGGGGATGACTAATGACAAAGTATATATGAAAACACCCAGGGGTGGCTAGGTGTGCACAAAGGTGTGCACGTTCCCCTCCATCTGCTGGCAATGGTGCAGACCCGTGGGCAGCTAAAAGTGCAAGTTCTCAGCAGAAGTGAGGGAATGTTTTGTCTGTCAGCAGCTCTACGTGAAGTCTTATCTGTTCATTAAGATTTCTTGTTATTATGCTAATCTGCCAGAAAAGTGTTGTTCTTGATAGATCACATTCCCATCAATCAGGCTCCTGTGAATTGAGCTGCAGCCATTAATCAGGCCTGTATGTACTCACCACATACCAGTCAGCCTACTGTGCTTCACATCGCTTTATTTTCCAGTTAGATATGCAAGTCTACATTGAAATTGAAATAGGAATGATGTTTCGTGGCAGATAGTAATCCAGCATTTACTGACTTCTTAGCGCTCGTCTTTGCAGTCAAGGTAATTGCTGTGTTGCATCATTACTGTCAATAATAGTAATCCAACGGAACCTTCGGAGGCTGTGTTCTGTTGCCTCACCCATTTTCCTTGAAGGTCCATTGAGCAATGCATCTTTCCAATGTGTTACTGTTACAGAAACACCTGTGATAACTGCTGTTAATAATTGTACTAATGCACTGTGAAAAATCCAGTGTCCAGTAACTGTAATTATAATAGTAAGAACTTTCAGCTAGCTAATTGAGTCGAACAATTCTCAAACTGCAAAATTTGTTTTAATAGTCTCATCCTGTTGAGACATAGGGGGAAATGTAGTCTTTCTACAGATAACACATGGAATTGATATTATGAATATTTCACTGTTCTACTAAATATTTATTCTCTCATTTTTATAGTGCAAGAAGGATTTGAATGACTGATAGTTCTTATTCTAAAATAGCTTCCATGATTCCTTGTTTACTCATCTTTGAATTTCCGTTGTTTAACTATCTACAATAAATTTGCTTACTTTGAAATTTGAGGGAAGAAGCAGCCCTTTGGCATAGTGATAAAATTGCCCTTTACACAATGTTTGAAAATGGTAATGTCTCTAAACAGGTTTTTTTAAAATGGACACAGATGGCAGGTTTGTGAAACTTGGCATAAACTTTATCTTCTTTATTGAGAATTGGTAGTTAAGGGAGTTTAAAGAAGCTCATGGGATGTTATAAATTCATTTCTGAGCACGTCTGAAGGACATCTGCTCAGGTTGTAAGAGAGCTGAACAAAGCTCCACCTATTCAGTACAGCACTGGACACTCTGCACACCCAGCTGTCTGCTTTCAGGCAGTTGTTCCCCCTCGCACATGAGGGATTTATGAATGTCTCCACGAATTACGTGAAGCAATATCTTCCAGGAAATCTCAAGAGGCAGCAAATTGCAGGTTAATTTCATTTTGAGAGATTTAGCACTTTTTGTTGACTTTACACCATTATCAACATTCCTCTAAACAAAAAAGCAAAACCCTCTACACTGCATCACCTGGAAATACCAGTGCTGGACAGAAAGACAAATAGAATATACCACAGATATTTATTACTGGCTTCATATTACAGTGAAGAAATCCATATAGTCAGTGAATCAAAGCAGAAAGATGGCAACTCTGCAACATCATCCTTGCACTTCTACGTGTTCAAACACCTCAGTATTTGCGTTCAAATACAACAGATGTTTATGGATTAAATGCAAATTCCAGAAATACATACTGAAGATAAGATTTAAAAAAAAAATATTAGAAAAAGTCAATTAGACACAAAGCAACAAATTTATATATGCAAAAAAATGTAGTCTTTATTTATTTCCTCAGTGGTGGTGTGTAAAAGAATCTGCTGAGGAGTTGAAGAAATGTAAATTAAAATAGAAAAAGAAGGACTTTGCGTAGTATTGCTAATAAGTCTAAAATACGGAGGCTGCTCCTTTTTTTTCAGTCCAATAACAGTAACTCTTTCAATGAAAACAGATCCAGAATATCTGTTTGATATTAGCTCTTTTTGAAAATGTGTATTTTTATTTTATTTTTTTAATTAAAGAATTAGCATAGGTAAGATAATAGCTACTAGTGTGAGGTGACATGATGAACAAAGGTAACATATGTTGAACTCAGTGTTACTGATTTTTGTGAGCATGTAGTGTACGCAGTAGTCCAGAGATGTGTAGACTGTTATGGTGCAGTCATTCAATTTCTATGTAAACTAACCAGCAAAATTATCAGATTTGCATTAACCTGAGGTAAGAAAAAAATATTATATAGTATTATATATATGTGTGTATATATATATATAAATATAATTATAGTATATTATAGCACTGTCCTTCCTCTTTAGCCAGTAGGATCTCATATTTTTATGGAGGCACTTAACTCAGAAATTTGTCCAACTTAGCCTCCAAACAATTATTTAATGAATGGGGATAGTTCAATGTCTAATTCCCGGTAATGGAGAATTGTCAGGCACATTAGCAGAATTACATCAAAATATTATGATTGCTATTTGAATAGCGGTTCATTCCTGTGTATATGTTTGTGAGGTGTTCTTTGGTTTCATGCTTAATCTTTCTGTTTTGACTTCCAGGAGCTGGAGTTTTCCAACCTGTTTGCTGTCCTTCACTGTATCCACTCATTCTTTGCAGCCAAAGTGGCTTGTTTGGACCCTTTGTATGTAGGCAGTCAAGCCACAACTTCTGCTGCTCCCACAACTTCTGGTACTGGCAAATTAAAGTATACTACTTGACATCTCACATTATGGCACTGCCACTTAACAACAAGACATAACAATGTATAAATATTCATAAGATGTAGACCTTTGGTGAACCATGTACGTGGAAACCAATCCTGGAGGCAAGACACCTTGCAGCATCAGCAGATAAATGGTCACGTGGGATCATAAATTCATCTCTGTTCTGCAAGACATCAGTAAATAAACCTAGTCAAAACCCCAGAATAGGATGAATATGCTTTTAGTATGACCTATTTGTACTTACATAGTGCTTTAAGCAACGCTGGAAGCAAAGGAATAAATGACGAAATGAAGCACTTCAGTATTTAATAAAATTTTCAAGTTGCTATAATAATACACAAATAGAATTGTCATTTTCCTGTTTTCAGATGTTTTTTATGACAATATACTAAACTCTGAGTATGAACTTAATACCCTATCATTATATTATAAATGACATAAGAGCAAGCAACAAGCATATAATACATGGTGACAAGGAGATAAGCATGAAAAGGCATTTGTGTAAGTATCTATCTCCTCAAATAAGAAAGCACTTTAAGCACTGTTGTAAATCCATACTTGTGTCCATACATGGAGTCATGCTTCTTTTTCTATTTTCTTCTTTCAGTCTAACAACAACAAATATATAGCCATATTGAACTGATACATTAAAAAAGAGCCACAAAAGAAAAACACCTTTCCATCACTAAGTACCTTTTCTTTGAGTAAAAAGAATGTGATATGAATTTAATTTTAATTACAAAATAAGCGCAAGAGTGTAAAATATCACATCTGCTATTTACTTTTTCCCTTTTTTGTCAAAAATTAAATTCTGTAAATCTAATAGTCTTTATCCGCAAGACAGCTGTTGAATTTTTTTGAGACAATCCACTTAATACCTTGTTTCCATGTTTAACCTAGATTTCACATTATAAGTAGCAGCTCTGTTCCACTCAGGCTCTCAACAAAACAGACATTCTACATTATGCTTGAAAAATGAATCCACCCTTTGAATTCTTAATAATTTCTTTTACATATATATTGTTAATAAAAGACAGGAACAAATTAAATAACCTGTAAAGAATAGATGACAGAATGCATAATGTTAAGAATATTATTACATCACTCTGGATCACATACTGCTTGACGTATCATTTAATGATGAAATCTAAGGGAGTTGTAAATTTAAAATGTTTATTTAAATATCATTTTGGAAAATAATTTAGCTTTGTGCTATTACGTACATGAGTGAAGATGGGAAAATGGTGGGTGCATGTGTGCATTATATCTGAAAAAACAGAAAAAGAGAAGGATTTAGACAGGATAAGAGAACCTAAAAATGCAGGAAGAACAGATAGTGCAGCTGCAGTGTGTGCATAACATCTTAAATAGTACTTTGTGGTGTTCTTCATTTTTTTTCTCTTTTTTCCAATTACACATTTTATATAAGCACATAGCACGAAAGGGTTATGGGCACTTTCTGCCTTGTTTAGCAGAAAGACTACTTCTGTCATATCCCCGTCTACGTATTAAAATAATGAAAACTTCAAAAATGGAGCTGGAGGAAAGCTTTTTCAAAATGGGAACAACTGAAAATGCAAGGCAGGTACAAAAGATGAATGAACTCCTGGAGAAAATCATGTCTCTGTTTGTTTGCTTTGCATTAGAAGTACCTGGATTTATGTGTATGAGAGTATCCTTGCCTTGAAGTATCGCTGATCGCACTTGATACTAGTTCCAAATAATCTGAAAATATATTTTCTGGGGACTCTTATCACTTTCAAATGACTTTCAATACATGCTTAGTTCTTATTAGTACACCTCAAAGGGTTACACATTTATTTTCCTTGCTAAATATAATGGAATTATGTTGTAATCCAGCTATTAAATGCTTTAAGTGTCATCAAAATCCACCATTTTCATAGTCGCCATCATGTGTTTGTTTATATGAATCATCCCTAAATAAAGGGGTCACATCCTGTTCTCTGAACGACACGTAAAACTGCCATGGCTGTCCATGAGATCTCGAGTTTGTTCCCGAGAGAGCACAAACCCCAGATACGTTGAATCCAAAGCTACAGCAATCTAAGGGGTTCAGTGAAATTCAGTAAGGGGTTTAACGATGCCAACTGTCCTTGTTGAGAAAGCAACAAATTTTGACAGAGCACTGACAATGCTGAAAACAGGAGGCCTGATACCTGTTAATGGCCGTTCTCCTCCTCCATGAATCTGCTCCTGAATCACCTCCTTCCTTCTCGTGTGTCGCTGTGGCACCCAGCCCGCAGGGTGCTGGTGTGTGCGGCCACCTCAGTGACTGCTCTGCCACTAATAGCAGCATCTAAAGCTCCCCAGCTGCCAGCTGAATGGTTTCCCTGCAAACATTCGTGTTAGGTGCAGAGCTGTACCACTGAAACCGAGAGTTGTTCCAGGGATGTTGTTTAATCCACCTAAACGAATATCACATTTACCGAAGCCGGCAGAAAGCATGTCGCTGCACGTTGCTGTTCATTAAGGGGCTCCATGGTGTGAAAGCCTCCCAAAATCACTCGTGCAGAACTGTGGTAATGACGTGAACTTTTGGGATTCCACCAGGGTATCCTAGAGATCTCTGTCACGTATTCTGATTGTGTGTGTTCTGTGTGTTCGAGGAGACTTTTGTAACTGGATGTTAAATTTAAGAGACAAACATCGGCCTGTAAGTTTTTCTAACCCCCTACATTTCAAAGAGCTAAACTGGAGGGGCTTAATCAATGTTTTTATTTTCAAGGAGATCAAAGTGATGTTGTGAGGATATAAAATGCCGTAGCCTTGGCTGCAGGTCAGTGCTGGTTCCTAAATGCAGCAGATGTTTGTGCAGTGACCTCACAGAATATTCAGAGGTGACTCTGTGTCCAGGCTTGCCCATTTACAGCAAGCTGGCCAGGAATTCAGTCTTGAACCAAAGAGGGAAAAATTTAAACTCTGTGTTACAATTAGTCCCAAAATAGCAAAATATAATTTAGAAAATTATTAGATAGCTATATTTTTCATTTAGATACCTACAGGAGATTCCTGTTTAAAGCATAATGAACTTCATAGGCATATGTCAAAACCCAGGCTTTATGTTGCAGCTTCTCATTTCAAATGAGTTAAAGTATTTCGTAAATCAATGCAGCCCAGTGATAATGAAATAAGAAAATTGTAATGAGCTATCAGCTTTTGCTAAAAATCAGTATGCAAGTGAAAGCAAATATTTTCACAAAAAAGAAAACCAAGCAACCCATAGCATAAAACCTAATTTGTTCACTTTGTCATGATATTCTTAAATAAGTACTGTGCCTATTGAAGTGATGTTATATAGTATACCAAAAATATGTACTCTTAAGTATAATTAAATATATTTAGTTTGATTTGCTTTGCTTTATATGGAAATTTTAGATGATCTGACCTTCACAGAACAAACCATATGCTAGGTTATAGCGTTACCATAATTTTATTATGAAAGTGTTGCAGATTTGAATACTTGTTATTCTGGATTTCATCAGTGAATGAAACTTCCTACATCTCTATAAAAATACAGTTCCAGATTTTCTAAAGAGCTTTGCATTCCAGCAGCATGAAGGCATCTTTGAAATAAAAATCAGGATATTTTTAAATTCTGGCCATTTTATTTTGTTAATAAAGTGCAGGAAGAAGTTTGTGGAGACAAACTAGTTGTAAGTGGGCTATTTTTGAAAACCAGTGATTTGAAATTTTGGCTGTTCAAAATAGAATTCCTAAGACTATTAAAAATGTAATATATGGTATTAATATGCTTTGAGATAGTAATCATGAAAAATAATCTTTTCCACATTAGATCTTGATTCCACAAAAACATATTTATGTGCTTTGTGCGCTTAGACTTTATCAAAACACCAAAGTGGGTAGTCCTATTATTTTAAATGTGATTTGGTTTTTCAATGCCTTAAGGTGTTACATAAAACAAGATATTAAAAAGTCGGAAAATCTTACGAATGTAGAGTTGCTGCCCTTAGAATTTAGCAGCTTTGCTACATATCATTGTCTAGTACCCTGAAGTATTCCCTATGCCAAAATGAAAGATCCATTTCCTTACAGGGTGGATCTTCTCTGAAGAAGTGTAATAACTGGAAAAAAAATCACCACCCAATGTTTGAGCTGTTTTTAAAATATTCAACCTTGAGCAATCATGAGTTCAAACTTTGGGCTTGTACCTCTGACCAGTGCTGCATGATGGCAAACCTGGGAGACACTCACTCAACCTTCCTAAATTTAAGTTCCTGCCTTACTTCCTGCCTAAGGTAGGACTAGAGGCTCTCAAAAGGGAAATACAATGTAGTTCAGGACCTCTGAAGGTGCGAGAATGTGCATGGGTGTCTCTCTCTCTCTAAGGAGGTAGAAGTGAATCTGTTAGTGTTTTCATTTTAAAGGGAATGTGCTTTTGAAGCCAGGCTCCTGCCTGCTGCCACTCACTGTGCTGTGCTTCATATCTCAGATCTACAGTTAAGTGCACGAACTGGGTTTTTTTGGGGTGAAACTAGGTGAGCATCACACCTATATGAATTCTAGGTCCTGATGGGCTTTCAGACCATGCAGCCCAGCTGAAGTGAGTCCAAAGAAACAAACCCTCTAAGATGCTAACAGTGCGGCTGCCAGCTCCTGGCGCCAGCTGTTCTTGTCTCTGCAGCGGCTGCTGCTCCTGCACCATGGGTTCTTGAAGGACCCTAGAAAGCTGAGCTTCACAGGACAGCCCTCCAGAGCTTAGTGCCTGAAGGTGGATGCTGCACTGTGGTAAGGGGCTGAATGAGGAGGCTCATGGGTGCCCAGGGCAGGTTATTGTGCATCACCTTTTTCCCCTCGCCACACAGGGACAGTATTGGCCACCAGCAGGCTACGCTGTACGGGTCAGCTCTCTCCCTGCTGTGTCTTTCTCCCCATCTACCACAGATGGTCACCTGAATATTTGCTCTGAGGTCCCCAGGCATATGTCCCCGTCCCCTCACCCTCTCTGCTCAGACAGAAGGCAAACGTGTACTCTCAGCTATATAATGGAGCCTCTAAACCTCTTACACCGTCAGGGGACATTATTAAGGATTATGGCAAGGGCATCCATGTATCAGTAAAAGTGTTTGAGTGCATGATTAACATTCAGGTTAAAACAAATAAAGTCATATCTGAGCTTGAGTGCTTTCCTGACATGGAGGGTTCTTAAGTGCAATTTTAGTATTTTCCTGGAATAAGGTCTGTAATGTCAACACATTTCTACTTGCTTGACTCCATTTTCAGGTTTTCAGGAAGTTTCGCAGAGATAGTGGTTCACACTCTGTTGGAATTATAGAGAAAAGCATAGGAATACTGGAATAAAAAGAAATTTCTGTTTGAATTTTGTATATTATTACAGTACATAACATAATTTATTAAAATACATTGAACAATGTAAACCTAAATGCTTTCATTTATGTAACTTAATCAGTTTTCACTATGGTATACATGCCTTCCACTTTCAACAAGTTTCTCCACAAGAATCCCAACTGTATATTATAGAAATTCTTTTATTATTCAGTATATACTAATATATAATGCATAGTGCGTGTGTGTGTGCGTGGATATATATTAGTATATACTAATGGAAGATATTCAGTATATATTAATGAAAGTGACATATTAGGCACAACTATAAAACAGAGCATAAATCCATGAAGCTTTACATTTAAAAACTTAATCTTATAATACTATAAAGAAAAATATGTATATTAGTTGAAGAAATTGCTATTTTTGCAGGATATGCACAATCTGGATATACAATAATAAATTGATAAACATTAACTGATTTACTATTTCATACCTCCAGGAACTTTGATTTTTTTAATTATTCTTATCCCTTCAGCATATTTGCAATATGTGTCATAAGTTTTAATTTGTTATGGATAAAAATGACTGAAACAATGTAATAGAAAGTGCTATATATTTTATAAATATTAAAAAATTAAGAAAAAATATTCAAGTTATTTATTTCATTTTTAGTTATGGTTTTGTGGTTGTTTGTAATATGTATTTGTGACAAACATTGGTCACCTAGTTGTTTAAGCTCATTAATGTACCACTAATAAAATGCTATCTTCTGTTTTGTTTTTGTTATGTTTTTGTTTTGTTTCTTTTTGTAATGGAACATAACAGAAAAAAATAGAAAATAAATACTTTTTTAACTAAACTTTTGCATTCAGTCATACAGTGTATGAGTTTTATCATTGAAAGCCAAGTTTGAGAGATCAAGAAAATACTTGAAAAAAATGGGGTGGTAAAGTTATTTCCCAACACCATGTTCAACTGTTTATTTAATAGAAATAATGACAACTCCTTACTTGTACGATCATTTCCAGAAGGCATGTTACCCACTTAAATTCTGACTAAGTTTTAGAAATATCCATCTCTCCCTTAGCTATGAAGCTTACCAACGAACAGATTATTTTAGTACACAACCACTAGATTATTTTATGATTGACATTTAATTGCCTAGTGTTGGACGGAAGGAACTTGGGCCAGATATCGCATTGCTTGAAGGTATTTTTTGGTGCATTTTTGCAATCTAACACTTTCAAATGGTGCTGCAACTACTGGAACAAAGCCAACTTTGATCAGTTCAATTTTGTTTGTCTTTTTCCCTGACTGAGGGAAGAAGGAGAGACCCTGCTTTTATTTAGGTACCTTTGTACCCTTTCATCAATTTAGGTTGAGGATCTGCAGAGCCTATTTTTGATGCCTTTCCTGTTCTCCTAGTACAGAGAAGCCATGTAAGCTCCCCTGTGACAGTGTTGCTGTCACCTTTCTCTCCCATCCCCTCCAGAAGCTTTCTTGGACCGCAGGCTAGGGTTGCCTTCCTCAATTCTGTACCCAGGGAAACTTCCCTTGCTGGCCCCAGCCCTTTCAGCATCTCAAAGAGAAGGAAAAAAATATTAAGTTTGCTGTAATTATAAGTGTGATGAATACTTTGTGCTGAAAACCCCCCGTCAGTCCTCACTCCCAGATGTGATTCAGCTGATGTAGGTTAGCAAACCTACACGTACATGCCTCTGTCACATCACTTCATTTAACCTTCTGTGTCTCAAGTTTGTTTTTATACCACATTTAAGTGAAAGGCCAGGAAAAAAAATGAGAGGAGAGAGGTCTTCAGAAAAAGAGGTGAAGAGAACCATAATTTTTTACAAAGTTAGGAAAATCTCAGAACTAAATATATTCCAAACATACAGGAATCCTGTTACAGCTACCATTTCCATTTGCTCTTTAAATAGGGACTACATCTTATATTGGGAGCATATATTCACATAGAACTTAAAGGTTTGTTTATTCTGGTAATACCTATTTTCTTCTGAGTTATCATTTTTAATCTAGCATCTTTTCCATCTTCCCTATAGCTTTTGATCTCAGATGAAAATTCTTGTAATCAAAGTTTCTTAAAATACAGTCCTCGAATGTGTTTCTTTAAATTCATCATAATTATGTTCCACAGCCAACATACTTGTTCTCCAAGCCCTACAACAATTTATTCTTGCAACATTAAAATGAATTTTGATCTATTTACCTGTGCAGTTGACCAATAAAAGTTAGCATAATAGTCACATTTCATCAATAATTGAGTTGTACAGTTCCCTAGTGTTTCTTTTTGAGTATTTTAACACTAGCTATTTTGCATACGCTTATGAAATAATAGCACTTTATTTTTTTAAATATTCTTCAAACACATTTTCCCTTGGAAATATAAAACTGTATCCCTTAATTTCCTTATCAAGAAAAAAATATTATTCTCCATAGTGCTATAGTTAATATTGCGATGCGATTGTTCAGAGAAGTGAAGAAAGGTATTTTCCATAGTGAGTAGCGGCATTTGTTGGCTATGCACTTTATGTACTTTGCGTGCACACTCTTCTTGCAAGTCTGAGCAGAATTTCTTCCCAGCCCTTCTTTACCATGTATGGCACAGGTGCTTGCTACCAGACGTGGCCTAGGACTCCTTAAGACCGTGGACAAAATTTTATGAATCTAAAAATGATGGGATAGGGAGGCTTAATCTGGTCACAGAAAGAGAAAGGACTAGACCAGAAGGCAAATCGTAGAGCTGGATGTTCTGCTGGTGGGAGTTGTTACTGCTACTGGGAGGAACAGCCAGCCCTCTTCCAGTCCCCCAGCAGCAACCCTTCTCCCTCTGCCCCTTCCTCTGGCAGCAGTGTCACCTTCCTCTGCTGGTCTGACTTTTCCCGAATCCAACATGTGCAAAGTTGGGTACTGTGTATGGCACGTTTACCACCCCAACCTTCCAAAGCTGTTCCTTTAGGAAGACTTGCTATCAAGTTCAGCAAGGAGACTAAGAAGTAAGGAAAAATCTTAAATGGCTTAGCCACAGAGGAATCCAGTCTGAATTCTCCCTTCAAATAAATTATAGCACATTTTCTAAAACATTACCAGAGTATTAGGGACAGCTGCTTTCTTTGGCTTTTTTTTTTTTTTTTTGCATTCACTTTGTGAGTGTGTTATGGCAGTAAAGTAACAGCAATATTAGAGACACTTTAGGCAGTGATCTGTAAGGAATAATCACATTCTCTAGGGAAATAACTTCATTGTTTTCAGGGGACTGTGCATGGGATGCACACTTGGCACAGATGAACCTATGCAGCTTCTAATCCCAAACTGTAGGCTCTCCAACGTGCTGAACAGTAGCCACCATGGAGACTTCCTTAGAGGTTCAGTGCTTGGCTGAGGAGGTCTGCACCATGGTCCTTTTTTCCTTGTACAGACGCATTCTGGAAATCAACCTAGATTCAACTGGAAAACTGATAGGTGTGGGTCAGGTCCTGCTGTCTAGAGGGCTCAGGATAGAGCCTGCACTAAGATCCCAGTTTCATAAAGCACTTGAATACATTGTTGTGAGGATGAAAATTATGAGTACCTGTGATGTAGGAAAGAGCTTAAGGTGGTGAGACTGAGTGAACGGAAGTACATTTCATTGTCTTTCAATACCACACTGTGAATCAAAAGATAAATTTATCTCGTTACTAGAAGAATGTTGGGGAAAATACTATCTGATTTCAGAGAGAGATGATGAACTTTGGAGCATTTACACTTGTGTCACTGGTATGGTGAAAACGAAACAATGGTTGACCCAAGTGGCTATGGTATAGTTATGTATCACCAGCCTGGAGATGATTTAAAACTCAAGAGGCCATAAACAGAGATTTATTCTTTTTCCTAAAGCACATAGCATAGAAACCACAGCAGCTGCAAGACAATGTGTGGCAGCGCTGCCACTCCATACTCCCTGATCTGGCCCTGCAGAATTGTGAGCATTGAAGGTAACAGTGTTTTACCCACTTTCTATTTTTCTGGACTACCTAAGGTGCAACCTGAACTTTTGTCAGACTTTTTCGCTGCAGGTTGAATGTCTACAAAGATTTTTACTAGGTGCTAAGGTTGTCGTGTGAAGCTACCTGTAGAAACTAGGGGTTTTAAAAAAAGGCAAACAAAAGCTCCATGAACTACCAAGAGCTTCAGTGAAAAGACAAGATATAAACTATTTATGTGGCCAGATCCAAACTCTCACTTGTCACTTCTAAATAGACACAAAATCCTTTTAACTAAATGACTTCTCCCCCCTTATTTTGATTGAAGGGGCTAGTGAGAGAAGAGAAAGGGTCTCAGAAAGGCCAAACCCCTTCACCGAAGCAAGGAAGAGAGACTGGGGTGCTTGGCTGTGGTCTTTGTACTGCAATGTCACTGAGTGCAGCAGAGATTCAGATCAGGGTAACATCACAAAAAATCTGTGTTCTATTCACAGAAGACAAAAATTTGCAAGAAGCATGACATTAAGGCCTTCCACCATTTCAAAGGAAACAGAAGTTCAGACTATGGTTAATATGAAAACTCATCAGAGACAAAGAGAACTCATATCTAAGTGGTTTCCATGCCTGGGAGCAATTACACAGAAGTATTAACGGGGTTTTTCCCCAATAGAGAGTTTGAGAGCCCCAGTGCTGGTGTAGTTTAAGAGAGATCCGAGCCGTCTGAGTGGATTAGGGCAACCTAGTGACCTACTGTGAAGAACCAAGAGGCTTGTGAGATGGTGGGAAAATGTTCACAGGAATATAAATTTAGGAAGAACATCCTGAGTCACTGAATTTTATCCAGCTTCCTCAGGCAGTCATGTCATATAACCCCTCTCACAAATGTTTAAACTTCATCTTAAAATTAATTAGGCTTTTTGGCCCTCTTCCTCTTGTTGGAAAGCCTTAGAATCTCACTGCTCTGATGGTTTGAAGCTGTCTTCTAATTTCCAGCCTAAAGCTATTTGTAACTAGTTTATATCTATTTGATTTTGTGCCAGCATTATCCCCTAATTTAAATAGCTCTTTTTCAGCCCTGATGTCAGCCCCCCCTCTTCCCCTCCTCTCCTCGATGTATTTATAGCAAGTAATCATATGCCCTGACAGCTTTCATTTTGCCTGAATGCACAAGCCAAGCTCATACAGAAGATGTCTATCCAATGCAGTGAAATTTGGTGCAGAGATTCCTGAGCAATTGCTGACTCCAGCTGATACATCTACCTGTTGTGCTGCAGCAATACCAGCTCAGGGCCAGAAGCAGTTCATCCACTTTAATGCAGTTTAAGATAATAAATACAGCCCATCTGCACCACACCGTGATATACTGCTTCCAGAGCAGATAAAGTCTGTGGCAGCTCAGGGCTCTTCATTGCTCAGTTCAGACATTCGCTAATCAGGTTCCCTGGCGTGTTTCCATACCATCCTGATGGGATGCAGCCTTACTCTAAATCTACCCCAGTTTGACTTTTTTCCCTGACTGTGACTACTTCTGCACCTTATACCGCGCTCCAGATATGATGTCCCTTATGTCCTGCCCTATGGCCATAATATTTGTCGATCGTCTGCAAAGACTGTGACTGGTTGCATGAGTTATTTCCGTGGCTGCATCACACTGGTGACTCACAGGCATCTTGTGGAAAGCTAGTATATCATGGACCTACTTGTTCTTCCAGTAGTGTGATCAGCTCTCAGCCCATCAGTAATGAGAATGGGGTACAGGAACAGGTCAGTTTATCACCCAGAAGATAAACTAGGAGTCTTTCTCTTTTTTTCCCCTATATTATGGGGAAAGGGAGGCAGAGAGAAATGAGCCATCATTTTAAGAGTTAGCTTTCAGTGTGACAACTCCGATGGTTGTCAGGGCAAAGATGCAGATTTGGATGCAAATTTTTTTTCTGGGAGGCAGGTTAGAGGATTTATATGCCAGTCCTCCCCTTTCCACATCTTTTGGCTTCCAGCCATGACTGAATAGAAGAAAATAAAAAGCCCTGTAAAGGGCAAAGGAGGGAGAATGAAAGGCTCATAAGAAACTTTTCTTTATGGTCTTCCAGAAATAAAATATCTCCAGCATTTATCAAGTGTTGCTCCATTTTTGCAAGCAGAAATTTTATTTCTGATTCATTAATCTTTCTCTTTTTTTAACCCCTACAGTTGGATTATATTGCAGCCTTGATTGGGACAGAAATCCAATGACAAAATCAGCAGTATCAGATGTCTTTCTGTTTGGGCCAGAGAAATCAAATTTTACAAAGCCTATTCTTACTTTAGGTGAGCAGAAGGTTTGGAACACAAATAACACAATAAAGAATTTTAAAATTTTCAGTGGATGAATTTTTTTCCCATTTTCTGTTTTGGTTTTAAATATGAGCAGGTGAAGCTCAATGAATCAATGGCATTACTTTTGTAATCCTGTGCATTCCTGTTAGTCGTTTATTTTGACTGCTGTATGATCAGTCTCAAGGACATTTTAAAACAAAGTGCAAATTAATATAAAATAAATAAAAAAATATTTGCAAGGATTAACTTCAGCTAAGTGTCGGGAATTATCTGAAGTTATTAATAGCTTGTGCAAAAAAGTATTTTTTTTTATGAACAGGAACATTATATTTTAAATTCATATGTATATTTAGCATTATCTTTAAAGTATGAATTATGAGATGCTTATAGAGAAAGAAAAATAACTTCCAATACATAATACATCTGATTGCCTTATAGTAAATACATAAATTTGATTAAAATTAAATCAAATGCAATGGGGTGGCTGCATTGTAAAACAATAGATGGCTATTTAAAGTGGTGTTACACTCCTTTTGGTAAACAAGTAAACAGGTAAACTCCTGTTTGGTCCCTGAGAGGCACTCGAGCTGAGCCCATGAGCAGATGCATGGGATGTCCATTGGTACAAGCCAGTACCATCGGCTTCTCAGAGTAAGGCTGTCCTGTTCCTGTGTCGTTCTTAAAAAATGCCCGTGACAGCCTGGTCCTTCATAATCCCAGTGAGGGAGACTTCTGGTCTTGCCTTCCATTATTTCATGGTGAAAAACACTGGCCTCACAAAACTGAACCAAAAATGAGAGAAAATCATAGTGGCATAGGCTATTTCAGGAGGAGGGCATCTGCTCCAGCCTCCCATGCTCCCAAGTCAGACGAAGTTAGAGAATTGCATCCAACTTTTTTTTCTGATACTAGTTATTTTTATAATTTTGCTGCTTTATAATAGATAGTACTTACCCTTTCGGAAACATCAGTAATCTTTGGTCGGTTCCTGCATGAGAGGGACAGAAAAGAAAGAGGGTCTTTTTATAAAGTGTTTGCTGTTAAACACTAAAATTGAATATTATGATTTCTATCTCTGTAACATGAATAAGATATGGTATATTTAATGTTTTAATTAGAAATTTAATTTATTATATTGATATCATGATTCTCATACAATTGGCCTTCATTTATCTGTCCACTCCCACTTCTAAAAAAAATGCTTTTACGGGCATGTCTCATTACAGGAACTGCCTTCCCAGCATTTCGGTGCTGGTTCCATTCCTGGCCTTCCTAGTTTAGTTACAGTACCTTCTGGATTTTTAGTATTTCGATTCACTTTTATGAAAAGCTTTTTCATGCAGTTTGGTTTAGTTACACAGTTATATTCTGATCAGTGTTTGAAAAGACGGGAGAGACAGGGTGTGTTTTATTATGAACAGATATAATGATTGGTGTGCTCTGTGGAAATGCAAATCACATTTCTTGATGTTTTTACTTTAGGTAAAATTAAAATATAAGAACATCAATGGGAATGTATATTCTTTTATGAGCTCTAATCCTTTTTGTATATGTTAAGATAATAAATATGAGTTTTTTCCTCAGGGCTACAGGTGTATTTATTTACTTATCTATGTTGAATCAATCCTGTAAAGTATTGACCTTTATCTGAACTTTACTGAGGCTGAAGTATTATTCTAATACCATGTGTGACAACCTGCGAACAAATGAAGCCGAAAAAACGGTTATTCACCTTATACACTGCTTACCTCATTTCAGTTACTAAATTTTGTGTGACCATGTGATCAGGAAAATGTATCTGGCATATAAAAGAGAATTTAAGATTATTTTTTTCAAAAGCTGTGCACTTTCACGTTTTGTCGAATTCCAGTACTGCAACAGTCAGGCGAAGCTCAAGTTCATGAGAAAAAATGCTACAAATCTCATGTTTTCAGAGTCTCTTCAAGCAATCTCTCTGGTTTGCGTTGAGGTGTCTCAAATATTCCCTGGGCCCTGGCAGCTGGGTCATGTTACTTTCACTAAACCGTTTTCTTGAAGCTGTTTATACTGATGACACCATTTGCTAAAGATTTTTCAGCAAAATCTTTACCTGAATCTTCAGGTACCTGAACTTCTCTTGGCATTTTTGTGATTATTGTGGTGTGGGGTTTTTTTCCTACTGTGTTACACTTTTCAACAGGTGCCTTATTAACTGGTTGAAATTTCTTCACCAGGGATTCCAGGACAAATACTCATTTCACTGGAAAGAGATTGATTTTAAAAAATATATGTATTTAGAGTTAATAGGGTGGTGGTGTCTTATAGACTTATACTCTAAAATCCTCTACTTAATCCTATTCACATGTTTAGAATTGATCCGTCAAGTGCCTTTGGGACAACATAAAAAGTTTCCAGACATATTTCAGATAAAGGCCTTTAGTCGTTTTATGAATAAAATCACTCAAGAAGCAGAAGACTAAAGTATTCCTTTAGGTTCTTTTAAACCCAGTGGCAAAAGCCATTGCCTCCAAAAGCTGGTTCACTATAAAACACCCAAAAAATCCGTTTTCCCTTTTCATTTTTTTTTTCAGTTCTGTGAAGGTCACACTTAAAAATAAACCTTTTGCTAACAGATTTCCTCCATATCAATAACATTATTTTGAGACCAAAGATGTATGGTATCTATTGACAACTGTTGACATTTTTGTTAATGAACATTTGTATGAATTTATTCCACTGGCTCCTTGGATGTCATTAGGTAGTTGTGGCCTCTGGTAAGGTGCTTTCTGCAAAGTCGTTCTGAAGTTCCTTGTTTCTGTATTTTTTACTTTCACCCTCTTTCTTTCCTTCATTTATTGTTCCCTATAACTGCTGGCTTTTTGCTGATTTTCCCTAAAGCTTTAGCCCTTCTCAAGGAGGCCTGTGAGATTTTTATCGGTCAGACACCCAGTCCTAAAGGGAAAATCTGTAATGATAGGAAATAAAAGATGATATTTAGAGAGAAATAGAGAAATTTCATACTTACACAGTTTCTTTAGTCTCTCCATCAGCTAAATGACACTGTCATAGACGGTCAGAAGGTCAGTAAGGCAGCATTTCCCTTCTCAGAAGACGTTGACTCTTCTTCTTCATACTATTTTATGCATCTACTCAGGAATGTCATTCTTTATTATAGACTCATCTACCTCAAGAGTGAGTGAGACTCGTGGTCTGCAATTCCCAGGATTCCCTCCAGGGCCCCTTTTTTTGTACATGTGAACATGGGAAACTAGAGATGAGCTTTGCATGGTATTTGGTATTTGTCTCAGTGGCAGTTTGTAATGGCAGCCACCTTTGCAACAGTCCTTCAGTTTTACAGGCGAGTTCCTCGGGTGATTGCCATCTTCTCCTTGTTTTGTCACCTGCTTATGTCTCTCAAGTTGCTATTGCTCCCTCAACCGATGCGCTGTCCCTGCCACCTTAGGTCTGGGAATCTCCTCCAAATCTTCAGACAGACTCAAATAATTTATTGAGCTTCTCTCTGACCCCTGAAAGTAATTTTTATGTCCTTGTCCCTAACTGCTTAATGAGAGCAATTCATTAAAATGCAAACAAGTTCTGGACTTATTTTTTTATGTATTCATCTCAGCTTTTGACCATAGCCTGAAATGTTTACTAACATCGTAACATATGTATATAAACACTTCTATGCTGGTTAGCTATCAGAACTTAATCCTATTTAAGTTGAAGCAGGAAAATAATGGATATCATGTACCACAAATGGTTTCTATTTTTTGCTCCCTTCAGATATTGAAAGGCTGTTATAAGGTCTCCCCGGAGCCATCTCTTCTCCAGGCTGAACAACCCCAGCTCTCTCAACCTGTCCTCATAGGAGAGGTGCTCCATCCCTCTCATCATCTTTGTGGCCCTCCCCTGAACCCATTCCAACAGGTCCATGTCCTTCGAGAATGATGGAAAAACCCTATCCCGAAAGGGGAAAAGGGTATTAGGCCAAGAGTTAGCAAAACTCATGGACAGGGCTTTAAACTAGAATCGAAGGGGGGAGGGGAGAATACCATGCCCATTGGTAATGAGCCTGGGGGGAAAGTACCATGGATGGGGGTGAAATTGGGTGCCCAGCTTAAGTACATCTACACTAATGCACCTAGCATGGGCAACAAACAGGATGAGCTGGAAGCCATTGTGCAGCACAGCAGCTATGCTGTAATCGCCATCACAGAAACATGGTGGGATGATGGTCATAACTGGAATGCTGTGATGGATGGCTATAAGCTCTTCA
>JAOTQQ010000012.1:111801682-111818505 GCA_026546715.1 Gallinago undulata
GTATGGTTTAGTGATGGTGATGCTCCTTGTTTGTTGTGTGGGTGTCTATTTTTGTCAGTTAGGTTGACGGTTGGACACAACGATCTTTAAGGTCCCTTCCAACCTAGAAGATTCTGTGATTCTGTGATTCCTGTGCTGAGGACTCCAAAGCTGGACACAGTACTCCAGGTGAGGTCTCACAAATGCAGAGTAGAGGGGCAGAATCAAACAAGGATAGTAGCTATGGGATAAGGTCCTAAAGGATTGTTCAGCATATGGCAGTGGTCTTCCTCAATGACCAAGATGGCCTTCTATCTAATATAAGGGAGTCCTTAAAAGGACTTGGATCTCTTTTTTTCTCCTCAGAAAAGTTAAACTTTAGATTTTGAAACTAGAAGAACTTCAATAATATGCTAAATTTTCTGTTTCTCAGCCAAAGAGAAAGAAAGGCTCCCTGAGTTGTGAAGGAAATGCATCCATGATGTAAAAAGCAGTTCTTTACTTTTGCCTAGATCCTCTTTCAGTATGTATATTGCCAAGTAAATCCCTGTAATTTTCTGTCAGCTCTCACTGTACTACAATGGTTAATGGTATTGCATCACAGCGTCCTGTCTTACCATAATGTTCAGGACGTATATAACAGCGTAAATAATAACAGTGTAGAATGACAGCAAATGTTGAATTGTAATATTATCTTTAAGCGCGTATCAGTGGCAAATCATGTAAAAGAGCAAGAAAATTTCTTTAGTCTACTTCATCAAGGCTACAGAAATGACCCCAAAAAATATGTTCCCAAACTAAGGATCTCAGCTCCCACTTAAGAAGAGTATGTGGTGCCATAAATCACAAATCAATTGGATTTTATTTTGGGAGGAAATGAATTCAATTAGCTAAGTATGTCATGGGATAATGTAGTGGCAACAGAAATCAAAATGACATATTTATCTGTAATTGGATTCGTTACCAAAAAATCTGGGGGACCACTTTTTTAACAGTAAAACTCTTTGGCTTTTCTTTTTTTGATAAATATTGGCATATCTATACAATAGAATTTCATGGTTTTCAAGCCAACCAGACGTTTTATGTGACTTCATATATTGTCATGTTCCCCCTGTAAAAGGGGAATGTGGCAATTCTTACAACTTCAAGGGAATACCCTTCAAGCTTTCAGTACTTTGAATCAATGCTTTGAATTTTTTAGACCTTTATTATGAAGTGATAGAGAAAACACATGTCTAGTATAGATGGCAGGGTAGTCATCCAACAAACAGAAAGTTTCTCAGCAAAAGCAATGCTGGTGATGCAAGCAAAGTGATGCTGGGGAACGTTCCTGGGCACTGCAACTGGACTGCTTTTGCTGTTCCATCGTTATGGTCTTATACTCCTAACTTATGTTGTTAAATGATTGATTAAAATGATTCCTGGCACATACTTGGCCCGGGATGTCTCCAAAGCAATTCCAGGCAGGATTACAGGGTGAGGACTGAGCAGGATCATTTGCCATAAGGAGATCGAATGTCGTCATCTGGAGGGTGGCGAGTGCAGCGGTAAGTGTGAGAGCTACTCCACGCCAGCTTGTCTCAGTGCCAGTAAACAATATCGGGCATGTTTAATTTAGTAGGATAGATGTAGCCTTGGAGGCCTTTTCATGTGTGTTAATAGAAAATCACTTCAGAAATCAAAGGCTTAATTAGAACCAAGGCATTAGTTTAATTTATCCCTGTCTACTGATATTTTAATGTATTTACGCAGTAAACCAGTGGCTGCCTGGTCATTGCTTCTCATTTAAAATGGGACTGTTATTGTCAAGGCTCACAATATGTCTTCTATTATGAAAACATTGGGTTAGACCTTTCTTATGGGAAATCATATCAGCTCTGAGTTTTGTCTCTCCTGATGCTCAGGGGGCACAGAAACATTATATCCAATTAGATATATCAAATATACTTCAAAACAAAAAGTATGAAGAGAAGGAAGGGACCCAGGACTTTTCATTAGAAAGGTCTGTTGCACCATTGTGGATGATGGAGCAGCCTGTGTAGACTGCTTGGGAGCAGAGCTATCCCGCTGGAACAGAAGATAAATAACACTACAGATGGCTTTGATAACTATGCTATCTTACCAGACTTGGGAAATGATATAACAATAATGCAATCACGGTTGACTTTATATACCAAATTGTTTCCTGGTCCCATTGGATTATTATCAAAGTATTTTAATTACTCAGCTAGGGAGATAAGTACATTTACTGAAAATATAAAGCAAAACTCTTTCACAATAAATTTCTTCACAGTATAAAATGACCTTATGGAACTTGTAATAGAATTAAAAGTGTTATCATCAACTATACTGTATATCTTCTCTAGTTAAAGTTGTTAAAAACATGCAAAAATGGAACAGCTTTCTGCAAGACAACTAATGAGTACAACTAGCGCAAGTGAAAGATGGTCAAACGCAGCTGCATGTTTCCAGCAGATAAACTATTTCTGCCTAATGAGAAAGCTATTAACCTTTCTCAGGGAAACTGTCACAATATAGTGTTGTGATCCATGTCATTGTACATATATTTAAAATGGATTCTCCTAAAATATATTCTGAAGATATCATAGACAAAAACGTCAAGTATGGTCATACAAGAGGAGTAAATATACCTTAGGAAGGTCTGCGCATAAACTGGTTTGAAAACCTGTAACAGAGTTATCCAAAAATGTGACAGTGGCTGGTAATTACAATTCTCTCATCTGAAACTAATTTCAATGAATTAACATTTGCCATCATCTTTTGTTTCCTTTTAGAGAAGATACTGCAGCCTTCTGGAAGCTTAATGTGGAAGGAGAGCTAGTACCTAGATCTCCTACTCATGCCACTGTCTTATGATGTGTTACAGACTGTTTAAGTTTGAGCATGGGCATGTGGCTAAATTAATATGTCGAGTTTCTTGAAATCTGAGCAACAAGTTAGAAGCTCCAAGCTATCATTTTATCCTAACTTGACTACATTTTGGGTGTTGGAAGAAAACCTAAAGGGGAACAGTTGTTCAAGTGCACAGTCTTCATGGTTGAAATTTTAAATGAGTCCAACCAAAAAATATACCAGCACGTGTTACGAGTGGGGAGCGCGCTAGTAATTCTGACTTAACTTTGAATGTTTGGTTCAGAGTTTATGAACTCAGCTACTTTCAAGCAGTATTTCGTCTTTTAATTTCTACTTGCTTTCTGGGAGAGAAGTACACAGTGTTTTGTGGAAAAACATAAAGATAAAAAATAAAAATAAAACCAATGGGCGAGGGAAATTAGGCTTTTACACAGTAGATGGTTTTTAAATGTTTATGGTTCTCGCAATAGGCTTGAGCTCTCATCAGCTCTTCTAGGGCACTTCTGTAACCAGTCCCCAGCGGCAGAATTAAAGGAGAATAGTGTTTGGCAGCATCAGCCTGCTGAGACTTTCCCTTTTCATGGCAGAGCCACAGTGCCACAAATGCCAACAAGTTGAAGCAGACAAAATAATCTTCTGCCACTCTGCAGTTCAAAGCCTCTTTTGATGCTACGTGCAACTTGTAGGTAGATATCAAGTAATGGAGACCCAACATATCCTACCTCACTACTCCTCTTCCCCACATTTGCAAGGCAAATTGACAAGCAGAGAGTGCTGACTAGTACAGAGTCCAAGCTCACTTAGAGTGACTGACAGCTGGAAAGTCAGATTCTGCCTGCTGTTATTATAGGAGAGCATTTATTCATTAGTATTATTCATTCATAATGCATATTGCTTCTTTCTCCTTTCTATTCCTAAATCCCCTTGCTTGGGAACTAAACCAGACTTTTCTTCAATTATGGTACCTGGATTGAGAGCAGCCAAAACAGCAAATCCGAAATGTTTGAGATGTGAAATAAAGAGGATAGACACAAGTAAGTAAATTTACCTGTATTTCCATTTTCTCCAATGCACTGTAATTTTGCTGTGAATTAAACAATAGGTGTACCTTTCTGTTGTCCAACAGACACCTGCCTTAATGATACAATAGCATTTATCTGTTTTTCCCCTGAATACCTGATCTGGAGCCTATATGTGAAAAGTTCTATGACAATTCCATTAGAGAGGATTTTAACGGATAATTTCTGGTGGTTAACGGTATTCATGGTGGTACTATTAATGGAAAATGTGAAGTTCTTGATAGGTTCAAAGATGTGTCTGATAACTCCTCTAAAAGCTTGACTTTTGTAATATGCCCGTTTTATTCATTTGCAACAACTGAACATTATTAGTGTCACTTTTTATGCTCACATAAATACCACCTTCTATAAACGACATGCACTTTTCAGCCCAAAATAAATATAAAGGAACACGATTTATATAAATCTGAAAAATAGCAGCATAATTCACAGAATCAAGACTAAAGGTAAGGCTGATGCTCCAAATTAGGCTACAAATAAAACATTTCTCATTATTAAAGGATATTCAGTTCTAATCTAAGCACTTTCCTATATCTTGTCAGTATTAAAGAAAAAATAGAGTAGGAAATAAAGAAGATAGAAAATGTATTTTACAAATATCTGAAGATAAAGATAATTTACAAGAAAAGAAATTAAAAATCAGTTCACACTGGAATAACCAGAAAAAGTTCAGACAGATTCTGTCAATGGCCATAGTTTTCAAAGGGAGACACAAAAAGTTTGACGTGTGTAAATACTGGTTTATGAACAACTAGCAGATAGGTATATTTGTAATCCCCTTTGGAGATAGGCTCTAACATTGAAACACGGAACTTGATAATAGTCCTTAAACTGTACCAGTGTCTAATCTACCCTTGAAACTTGCTGAATCCTTGAACTCAATGTCGTATGTTCCAGTTCATCCTGTTAAGTTGTGCAATTACTCATTGTTCAGAATTTTTAAAGAAGACATAATTTGATGCATTTAAATCTCCTTGATTGCTCCTACCTGTTCAGAGAATAAGACAGAGTGAAAACTCCCAATTTATCTTCTCTCCTACATACTGCTAGATGTATTTTCAACTTTTTTTCCTTCTTCATCACCTTCACAGGTGGTAATCACAAATTTCCATACTTCAAAACCAAAGAAAATGACCCTCCAAAAACCTCGTTATAAGAGCAGTATTGATATTGTAGTGTTAATTACACCACAGTTATGGTCTCTTTAATTATATTATCATCTACTGCTTTGATACATAGATCTCCTGTCTTATTCAGAGTACAAAATGGACAGTGATTAATGAAAAAGTATTTAATATTTTGGGTTTTTTCCTCATCATTCAAAGACTGGTCCATACCTTATTTACAGCATGCTCTTAAAACCCCCTCTGAAGAGAGAATTTAATAAATCTCCTCATTTTTCCTTTGATATTCATCACTATAATATCTGAACACTGCTGAAATAGTAACAGGTTTGCTTTCACAAGTTACTGAAATGCCACCAGGCATTTTTCTTGTTTGCAGGCAGGGAACTGAAGACAGAATGACTAGAAACAAAAACTGTCCACTCCCTTTTGGTGTCAGCCTTTCAGGACCATTTAATAAGTTGGAAATCTGCAAGTGCTCAGGGCAGAATTCTTGGGCATCAGTCACAAGTATGTGCACTAAGGAATTTGGAAACAAGCCATTTGGATCTAGTGACAGAAACCCAGGAAAGAAGTTGCACATAATACAAAAATTGTTTGCATTGTCTTCAGTAGCCTCCAAGGAATGGTATCAAAGACAGAAACAAATGACTTTTTATCAGACATAATTAATTTGCTTCAAAGATAAGACCATCCTTTCCTTACCAGTAAGGGTAACTCATTTGTGCTATGTTGTTCCACCTCTACAGCCAAAGAGGCATCAATTTTGCACACAGCTTCATTTTCTAAACAGCACTGTTTTACCATCACGGGGTGAAGCCTACCAGAAGGCAGTGCTCAGCAAGTGAGACCTTCCCTGCATCTGTCCAGCTCTAACTTTTTAGATGATTCTGGCAAGTGCTGGGAAAACAGAGCAGAGATAATTGTCATGGGAGGGGTTTCCCCAAAAAAGCTTATTATGATATCTTCTCTGGTCTAATGGCTTAGGTTTTTGCAGGAAAAAAAAAAAAAGAAAAAAGAGGAGCATGGATGAACTCTTAGTGGCTTTACATCTGTCTAACGTGTAGGGATGGACGTCAGAAGGTGACAGTGAGCCAGGTAACAGCAGCTCATTGGCCTTAGGTACAGAGAAAATCAAAGAGATTGGCCTGAGGTGACAAGACAAATATTGTAATATGAAGCACTTTTTTTTTCTTACATTAATTATTCTGAGTACACTTCTGAAAAATATATCTTCCTCTGAATCTTGTCTCTCATAGCAGTACTGTCTGAAATGTTACCAGTAATTATAAAATCTTGGCATAGGTTCATACAGCTGCACTAAAACTTCATCTGTATTATTCTGAGTTATTAATTTTGTATTTTGAAAAATTTTGTTTTTAATTTTTTATTTTGGCTGCATTTTGCATTTTTCACTTAGACATCTATTGCAATATCCAAGATTAGCCCTGAAGAATTATTTTGGGAACACCCTTCCAAACAGCATATTCTCTTTTCCCTATGCAGAAATCCCTTGCTGGCAATTTTGCTGCCCAGGCGGCTTTTCTTTCTTCTTTGCTAATAGATTAGATGCAGGGACTCTGACCGTGAATCCCCAGATCCCCTTGGCTCTCCCCTTATAGCTGTATATCATTAGAATATCCACTCCAATGTCTTGATCATTCTCCTGCCTTGTTCCACGGTTTTTACTTCTTACTGACTGGCAAAAAATTTAAATTAGAGTTAATTTACCTGGAATTAACTAAAAGAATTCCCATCATGAGAAATATGTTTTTATGAGTTCTCACTCGACCTTTTTATTTTCTTTTTTCTTTCTTCTTTTTTTTTTTCTTTTTTTAAGCATCTCTGGAATAACTGAAAATTACATCGTGTTGTATATACAGAAATCCTAAAATTAGTGACAGTATTGCAACTTTTAAACTGTCAGCAGCCTCTTCAAGAGCAGGTGGTGTGGAAATGGAAACCTCTGAGGAGAGCAACTGAAGCAGGAGCCGCAATTACTACCATTCATTATTGCCATTAGAGTATACGATAGGGACATATGGATTTGAATATCTGCATGCTATGCAAAGTCTTGAATACTGATCTTCCTGTACCTTGGAATAATGACAACAGCAGAGCACCTTTACTTCCAGGCTATGAATCTCAGTGTCACACAATTTTCTAATTCAGAGCTATTGGGAAATATCTTAGTATAGGCCTTTGGAGTGCAAACACATCCCTATTGCCCAGGAAATGGTCATGATCCTGGAATTTTTAGTAAATGTTCAAGCTGTGAGACTCACCAGGGATTCCCAGCTTCCAGGAAAGAATGGACTTAGGGTGTAGCTTAATTATATCCAGACTGTATAATGGGACTGGCCAAGATCTATCATGTATCCCCATCTGTTGTCACCTTCTCTTTCCTGATGTCCTAGTTTCAGCTGGAAGCAAATCAAGATATGTCAGGGAAAGAAGGATGTTCTAGCAGGTCCCTGATCAAGGTAATAAAAGAACAGGAATTGAACATCCCACTTAAATAACAACATTAAGTACATTTGGGTGAAGAAAGTAGGTTGGTAACTTCACATTTAGCATTCCACTTGGCATCAGAGAACTTTGACCGAACTGAATCTGTGGAGTTGCAACGATGAGCAATATGATGCTCGGCTCTCAGTTGCCCTGACACCTAGCTGAAGTCCCCTGGGCTCCTCTTTTATATGTAGGAGCATGTAAATAAGGTTGAACTGTAAAGATTTTCATGTTATTCTTAATTGAGACTTGAATATAGTATATCATTGACTAATTAGGTTGGGACTCTTTAAAGTGCCATGTTAATTTCTGTATGAATAGAAGGACCCAAAAAGAAGACCTCCCAGGACTTTGTGAGGAAATCATGCCTCTTAGGAAGTGGTAAGATGGAAATTCTTGGACAAAACTTCAATATCTCAAGTTGTCTGTTCTTGAGGAATGGCTTTGTGATGACCTGCATTTCTATCTTCTTAAAAGTCATCTTTGTTTCCATGGAAACAAAAAGAAAGCAGAAACACCAGGTAAATTTGATAGATGGGAAGAAGGTAGGTTGTGTAACAGCTCTATAAGTGCAGTAGAAGGAAAGTATGAAGCAAGCAACGAAGAAAGGAATCCATTTTATGATGGCTGGCAATGCTAAATATGACCTGAAAATAATATATATGATTTACATTTTAATAGAATAGAACAGTAAAAAATAGAATAGAATAGTTCAGTTGGAGGGCACCTGCAATGATCATCTAGTCCAACTGTTACCAGTTCAGGGCTGACCAAAAGTTAAAGCATTGTCCAAGGCGTTGTCCAAAGGCATTGTCCAAATGCCTCTTAAACACTGACAGGCTCGGGGCACTGATCACCTTTCTAGGAAACCTGTTGCAGTGTTTGACTACTCTCTCAGTAAAGAAGTATTTCCACATGTCAAGTCTGAACCTCCCAGACACAGCTTTGAACTGTTTCCATGAATCCTGTCACTGGATCCCAAGGAAAAGAGATTAGCACTTCCTTAGCTGAGAGCCATGAGGTTGCCCCTCAGCCTCAGCCTCCATTTCTCCAAACAAGACAAACCCAAAGTCCTCAGCCACAGCTCATAGGACATGCCTTCCAGCCCTTTCACCAGTTTTGTGCTCTCTTCTGGACACAGTCAAGTAACTTAACAGCCTTCTTAAATTGTGAGGCCCAGAAGTGCACACAGTACTCAAGGCAAGGCTGCACCAATGCTGTATACAGCAGGACAATCACCTCTTTTGACTGGATGGTTGTGCTGTGCTTGGTGCACCCCAGGGTGCCGTTTGCCCTCTTGGATGCTAGGACACCCTGTTGGGTCATATTGATACTGCTGCTGACTAGCACCCCCAGATCCCTTTCTGTAGGGGGATCTCCCTGCATCTCTCCAGCCAGTCCTCTCCCAATTTATACTTGTGCACGGTGTTGCTCCACCACAAGTGCAGAATCCAACATTTGTTCTTGTTAAATTTCATACCATTAGTGGTTGCCCAATGCTCTATTCTATCTAGATCCCTCTGCAAGGGATCTTGTCCCTGGAGAAAGTCAACAGAAAGTCCCAGTTAAGTATCATTAGCAAACTTGCTTATGGTATATTCAACTGCCACATCCAGATCATTGCTAAAAATATTACATGGAACTGGCCTTAGAATTGAGTCCTAAGGAACATCACTGGTGACCAGTCTTCAGCCAGATGTAGCCCCATTAACTATAACCCTTTGAGCTCTGCCTATCGGCCAGTTCTTCACCCAGACCATGTACCTGCTCATCTCACAGCAGGACAACTTGTTCAGAAGGATGCTGTGAGGAGCACACATGTCTACTTATATAGACATTTCTGTGAGAATATGTTTCTCTCTAATACAAAGCACTGGCAGCTTCTTTGCTCTGTAAGTGACATAAGTAGGTAGCAGAGAGAGACTTTTGCACACATATTTTATCACTTTCTTTTGCATAGAGTGAGACCTGTAAGAGTTTTTCAGAAAGCATTTATTTTTGTAGCTTAGAGTGTGGTGAACAGTAAACGTGTTACTACAGGCTCCAAACCTTTAGGTTCAGGATTCTCTGATTTTCTGAGAGAATCCTAGGCAGAGGAGTAGAGAGGGATCATGTCCAGAATATAAACCTGCCTAGTGAGAGCAAGAAAATGTCATTATGACTATGGAAGTGAAACCTTCATGTGATCGTGGTTGTTCAGTTCAGTACAGATTCAGCTGAACTACTCTTAATCGCACAGCGGTAGAGACTAAAATATCACCTCCTATCCTGCAACTGTGTTTACTGCCATTGAAAATACATGCACAGTCATAGCTCAGGAGCTGAATTAATTATTTAGATATATTATTGTAATATCCTATACAATTACTTCCATGTAAATTGCATTCCTAATCCCAGATGCAGACCTTGTTATTCAGGAAGTCTGGAACCCAGACATTGCTTTACTATCAGTCAACGAGCCATTAGGTCTCACAGATGTCCACTTTCTCTCATTATTGTCAAAGGAGATGAAGGAAATTCAATGAAAGCAAAATTCTTAGAAAGAGTGGCACAATAGTGCAGGTAAAAGCTAGTGAGGTGAATACATGAAAAGACTAACATATAATAACAAATCTGAGGGTTCAGCAGTGGTGGCGTTCTCTGACATTTTCTGAAGCACATGGTATCCCAGTAAATGTCATGAAAGATTAGAAAGAGCAGTGTTGAATTTGGTAGATCACCTTGTGATAGCTAGTATTGATACAGTGAGTTTATGTCAATGAGCATCATGAGGGCTAAAGTGGGACTTTAACCACACTTAATCCTTAAAAGGCTCTTAACTTTCCCCAGAGGCAGATTTTATTCCTAGATTTAGTGTAAGATTATGCTTTTGGTAAAGCCTAGCTGCTCTGTCAACTTGCTTTCCTAATGTGGACTGCTGTGCAGTGCTACTGTGTGTTAAATGGCTTTCACACTCGGACAGGCAAGAGTTTAACTTCCCTCTTATGCTGGTCTGATAATTTCCAACTTGGCACGTGGAAAATTCCATGCACATGGTGTACATGGGTTAGGCTTGTGAAATCAGTTAATCTTTTTTTCTAGCACAAAACTTAACATTAACAAAAAGTTACAGGCAAGCTGTTGTAGTATTAAACAAGGATAAGAACTTGTCAGATGCTTCTTGAGAACTCTAGCAAGTAAGCAATAATCTTTCTTTAATTAGTTTATTTTATTAATGAGTAGAAGGGTGCGTTTAAATGAGGACATGCCATAAAGCTCTTCTCACATTTTTTTGTAGAAATTACAGACTTTTCTACTAGAAGAAATAGTATTTTATGGTCATCGTTTCTCATCCAAAAGAAATTATATATTGTGTTATAGAATTGGTATAGTTATATACATCTACTCAGGTGGCATCCTCATTCAAGTCCATATATAAGAACATGTTGCATGTTCTCTCGGTGCTAAAAATCCATTTTCATCCTCGGCATTGCAACTGACAGTTTTCAAGTGCAAAAATTGTATAACACGTAAGAAATTGCCTATTCTTCAAAAATGAAATGCAGCTCTCAGTCAGTGAAGCTGAGACAGAAAAGTAAAATCCTTGGAAAATTATATTTTACAACAATTTATTTCATTGTTGCATTCTTCAACAACAAAAGTGAAGTTATCAGAGTAATGTATGATAGCTATACAATTTGTTCTCCTTGACAAGTACTTTCCACACCCCTGAAATGCATTAAGTAGTAATTACATTACTTATTCTCAATGCATTTTTCATTGTCAAATATAGTAAGAAAAAGCAAACAATGGTTTCCGGCATTAGCCCTTCTAGCTCAACATTTTAATTGAATTAGCTGATGAAACATGCCTTCTCATATATCTATTTGGCAAAAAATCCTTCTTTTGTTTGCACAGCAGAGTTGAGAAGATTGGTAAAAAATTACCTACTCTGTCTGCCCCAATTCCCAGCTTAAACAAGGAAATAGCAGAATCAGAAATATGTGTATTTAAGTATAATAACTGTCAGGGTACCTATCTAACACTGGGATTTTAGTTATTCTGGACATACCTGCCCTTTTTTGTTCCCCAGTTGCTGAAGCATAGACAGGTCTAGAACAAGTTATAGGACCAGAAGAAGGAAAATGAAAGTAACTGCATGACGGGAGGAAGCAAAGCCAGCTTCCTTTCTCTGGATCCCAGGTAAGTCACAGAATTTTACAGTAGGCACCAAAGAAACAAACAACAAATTTTGGGGACAAATCCGAAAGTTGTGTATCTCATTTTGAGTAAGAGCCCTAACAGTGAAGTTGTAACCATGTTCTTCCTTGTTTTTTTCCTCCTTCTAGTTCCATCATTCTTGCTTGCTTAGCACAACGACAGCCTCAATAGAAAATGTTCCTTTTTTTATCTAAGAGTAGGTTTAAAGGCTTTCCATAAAGAAATTAGAGATATAAGGTTGGATCTCCTGGGGCGGATTATAGGACCTTAATTCAGGTCATACAATTTACCGGACAAGTAAATCTTCTTGGCCAGCAGGAAATTATGCAAAGAATGTATTATTTTCTTTAGTTCTGTTTTCAGCTCAACTATTACAGAATTATAGATCAGGCCTATCATGAAACTATGCTGTGAAGTAATCTAATCTGTGCAGTCCTCATAGGGTTGTATGTGGGGCCAACAGATTTTGAGTTCAGCGTTTGTAGTAGCCAAAATTAAAATGCTCAAAAATACACCAAGAAGCTTTTATGCAAATAGCATGTAGACACCTAAATGGAATTTTCCTGATTAGTGTAGGTGGTGTAAGATTAATATATGACAAAATGCGAGATGAGAAGATCTTCAAATAGCTAATTGTTCATTGGAATCATAAGTGCATGTGATCTAACATTCCTGGAATGTCACATAGAACATTGTTTTCTGTTATAACAATGAAGCATCTGAAAATTAATTGCTGTAAAGCGTGATTTACCTCCAGCTAGTTGAGGATGTGAACTGTCCAAGTTCACTTCTGTGCATTTCCCTGTAGAACTACTAAATCTGTGTATAATGCTTGGTTTTCTGTACATCAGATGGCAGAATTATGCATGGCTAAGTGGAAATCACCATAGATTAAACAAAGTGCCACAGCTAGTCAGAAAAAAAACCTGAAGAAATCTGAAACCTCACTTCTATTCTGAACCTAGATGCCTACAGAAAACTGGTAGTTGTTTTGCACAACTTGCATTTATAGCTCATAAACCTTTCTGGACTTAGGTACTTAGAAGTCATCTGAGATATTTTACAAAGATGTTTAAATTGTCTTCCAAACAAGTTTACAGTTAAGTATTTTTAACTATCAAATACTGGAATTCTAACCATCAGAACTCTGTATTTTAAGATTTCTAATATGAAGACAGAATTCTATTTTAATAAATGTCATTACCCTCTTCATGTACCTTGAATTGGGTGATTAGTTACAATATCTTACTGATCTTAGATGATGTGTTGTCTAAAAAGGAAGAGGATAAACAAAATTGAAATATCTTTTTTTTTTTCAGAATAAAACCACTATTCTAGTAATTTTTTTTATTCATACTCAGTGACATCATTGTTGAGATCACACTTCTATCACTGAAGATGGAAATATAGACCTTTCCCTTTTCACTTCAGCTTTGCACATTTCGCTGTCTAGACTTGACTTACCCTCTAAGTACGTGTCAGAGGGAATTCTTGCATCGTAAATACTTGGCACCAGACCTGGTTCTATCAGAAACTTTACCAGGCTTACCAGTGATCTACCTGAGTTGCAAACCAACAGATAAAGACTAAGAGTTCTTTTTTTTCTGTCTTCTGGATATTGCCATTCTTCAAGAACATAGTGATGGGACTGGCATGTCACTTTTCATAAGTGAATAAGCTCACACAAATATTGCCATGTAAATAAGCTGGGGCTGTTTTGTTTTGTTTTTCTAGAAGTGGACATTTCTTAGGGGGGAGCTGCTAGCGGTTTGGTTGGGCTTAATATCTGTAAGTCAGTGACCATACATTGCCAGTTTTCAATAACTGTTGTTAATTTTAGGCAAGTACTATTTATTGCCTAGCTAAGGAGACCATTGCAGGCTCTGCTGCAAGTTATTGCAGAGTACTATGGTGAAGTCAAAAGTAGAAATATGATTAAAACTTTATTGAGACACCGTTAACCTACATGTGACAATTTTCGTGAAAGATGCAGGTCAGGAATTGATTCCATGAACCACTGCTCAGGCACACACTTTTGACAACATTTTAAATGTCCCTGATGTAAGTCATGTTATGACAGCATTATATCTCGGGTTGTATGTATATCAATACCCTTATTTGTAAAATGACAATTATCTTTCTGTGGGTACACACACACATATTATGGTAAAGTACTTAGGTTGTGCTATAACTACCAGCAAAGAACCAAACAAAGAAACTTGAGTAAAAGTGTTTATGAACCCGAAGGGGTCATAATCTTTAAGAAAGAAAGAAGTAATAACAGGAAAATGAAAACCAACAGATTTCAGGAAGGCAGACTTTTAAGAAACTTGGAAAACTGCAGCCTCTTTGCAGAAAATATATTCAAAGGGAAAATAAGAACTGACAGGTTCTTATAGAAATGATAGTAAGGTCACAAATGCACACTATCCCAATGTAGAAGAAAATTAGAAAATAGATAGGACACGAATTTGACTAAATCATTAGCTCTTCTTTGACTTCAGAGAAGGAACATATTCAAGAAGAAAGATGCAGGAAGCAGGAAGCAGGTTACAGTCAAATGTAAATGTACAGCATGTGAATATAGAGAAAAAATAAAGTACTTGGCTGTTCATGGTCATAAGATCATAAGTGGGAATAGTTAGTGGGAATGATATACTATCTACAGGTGATACCAAGGAAGTTTAATGGTCTTTTTTACATTAATCCTTAATAAAATGGCCAGTTTTGATCAACTGACTTATAGAATGAATTCCCACAATAAAAGGATAAGAGCTCAGCCTTCAGTACAGCCTATATAGCATACTTGGTGCTTAAATAAGATGCTTTCAAACCAAGCAGGCTGGAAGAATTTCATTGTAAGGTATGTAAGAAATACCTTTTGAGTTCTCAGCATCCTCATGGGTTATCTTTGAGATTCAAATAGATCAGGTATCAGGACAATGGAAGAGCATTTCTTTCTTTATTTGAAAAGAGGGAAAAGAGGAAATATAAGGCAGCCAACATTCAGTACTACTAGAAATGATCAAAAAACTGTTTGTAAGTCCCTGGAAGGGAACAAGGAAATGAGTAGCAGCCAAAATGGATTTGTCAAGAACAACATCTGTCAGAACAATTTAATTTCTTTCTGTGACAGGGAAGCAGACCTTATGGACAGAGAATAGCCAGTAGATGTAATACATCTTGAATTTAGTAGAGAGCTTGTCACAGTTTCATGACACCATTATAAGCAACGCATTTGGTCTATAGAAAAAAAATCCTGGAAAACTGTTCTTAGAGAATCAGAGAATCATTGAGGCTGAAAGGGACTTCTTGAGATCATCTCTGCCCCTTCTCTGCCACCCCCACTCCATGCTTAAGCCGGACCAGCTAGAATGAATTGCCCAGGACCACATCCGGTCAGAGTTTTAGTATCTTCAGAGTTAGAGACTATATAACGTCCCTGTGAAATCTTTTCCAGTGTTTCCTTTCCTCACAGTAATAAAGCTTTTTCTTTTATTCAGACATGTTTCATGTCTTTTAATTTGTACCCATTGCTTCTTGTCCTCTCAATGGGTGCTACTGAGACAACTCTTGTTCCCTTTTCTTTTTTTCCCTCCATTAGATCTATAAACACATTGATAAGCTTCCCCAAACCTTCTCTTATACAGGTGGTAAAAAGAACGTGAAAGAAGCTCCAGTCCCTTCACCATCTTTGTGATTCTTTGCTGGACTCATTCGAGTAGGTCCATGTCTTTCCTGTACTGGGGAGCTGAGAATTGGATACTGCACTCCAAATGTCACCTAAACAGTGAAAAGTCGAGGTCCTTCTCAACAGGAGAATCACCTGTTGGCAATGTTCTGCCAAGTGCAGCTCAGGAGGCTGTAGGCCTTCTTTCTCCTGAAGGTGCCTTGCTGGCTTGTGGTCATGACCCCAAGGTCCTTCTCAGCAAAACTGCTTTCCAGCCATTCAGCATGTATTGGTGCATGGGGTTATTCCTCCACAGATGCAGGTCTTTGCGTATCTCCTTTTCGAACTTCACGAGATTCCTCTCTGCTCAACTTCCAGCCTGTCAAGGTCTCTGAATGGCAGAACAAGCATATCGTATATCAGCCATTCCTCCCAGCTTTATACCACCTGCAAACATGCTGATGGTGCTGTCTCTCCCATTGTTGAGGTCATTAACCAAGAGGTCTACCAGTGTTTGGCCCCAGTATTGGTCCCTGAGATACACCTCTGGTTTCTGGAGTCTAGTTGGAATTTGTGCTGCTGTTTACAACACTCTGGGCTCACCTGAGTTTTGGCTTTGCTTCTTTCCTTCAGGTCAGACAGACCAACTGTCCTCCTGGCCACCAGCAAGTTCACAAGAAAACCAAGGAACGTTCATAGTAACCCTTCACAAGGTGCCTTTAGTCACATTTTCCTCTCCTGCAATAAAATGATAATTGTATAATTGACACTGAAATTGTCAATGAAATGACAATTCATTCAATTGTCATTGTTCAACATGTTCAGATGTTCAACATCTTTGTTGGAGACATGGACAGTGAGGTAGAGTGCACCCTCAGCAAGTTTGCTTGATGACACCAAACTTGGTGGTGCGGTCAACACGCTGGAGGAAAGTGATGCCATCCAGAGGGACCTAGACAGGCTTGAGGGGTGGGCTTATGCAAATCACATGAAGTTTAACCAAGCCAAGTGCAGGGTCCTGCACCTGGGACATGGCAATCCCAGGCACAAATGCAGGTTGGGCAGAGAATGGCTAGAAAGCAGCCCTGAGGAGAAAGACTTGGGCGTGTTGGTGGATGAGAAGCTCAACATGAGCCGGCAGTGTGCACTGGCAGTCCAGAAAGCCAACCGCATCCTGGGCTGCATGAAGAGAAGTGTGGCCAGCAGGTCATGGGAGGTGATTCTGCCCCTCTACTCTGCACTTGTGAGACCCCACCTAGAGC
Source organism: Gallinago undulata (assembly GCA_026546715.1). Lineage (NCBI taxonomy): Eukaryota > Metazoa > Chordata > Aves > Charadriiformes > Scolopacidae > Gallinago > Gallinago undulata. Next base: position 111,818,382 of record JAOTQQ010000012.1, read on the forward strand.
CCTGTGTCCAGCTTTGGAGTCATAGAGCCGGAGAGGGACTGTTTACAAGGAAGTGTAGTGACAGGACAAGGGGCAACAGTTTTAAATTGGAAGAGGGGAGATTTAGATTAGATATTAGAAAGAA
>JAOTQQ010000012.1:111824160-111894860 GCA_026546715.1 Gallinago undulata
CACTCAGGATGATCTGTTCCATGACCTTCCCAGGCACCGAGGTCAGACTGACAGGCCTGTAGTTCCCCGGATCATCCAATTGCAGAGAAATAAATGATAACTGAATAGCAAGAAATAGAAGCTGGAACTGGCAGTGAAGATTGCAAGTAGGTATCTCCCCAGGTGCATTTACTGGGGAAGGATTTCTGTGTGCTTACTACTTAAACTTGCGTTATTGCTCATGCATGTAAAAAGTCTGTAGATTACATAAGCAAATTTATCCTACGACACTTTAGAAAAGCACCACATCATCTCTATATTATGCTATCAAGCCAGATTTTAAAATCTGGACCTGAGCCTCAAGAAACACTACAGAATACCTGTGAAATGAGAATCCACCAGAAAGGCTACTGAGTGGGAAGTTAACATATTAAGAAATTTATTTGGAGGTAAAACTCCAGTGAGCAGAAAAATTGTAAGAGGAAAAGCTAATTAATTTGTTGGAATTAATGAGGGAATAAGTTAGAAGAATCAGGGTTTATAAATTTGCTCAGTGATCTAATATTTATGCTACTTTTAAAATCCAAATTCCTTCCTGAGGAACTTTGATATATAATTAGGCAGAGCGCCTATGCATGGCCATACACCCACAGTTCCTTTTCTGTCAGTGAGAGACTGTCTCAGGGCAGCACCCTTCAGGATCTGGCACCAGAACATGACTGAGGACTGCCCAAGTACCCGGGAGCCTGTGTGGAAGGAGGATACAAGATGGGATCTGAGAAAATCTGGGAATACGTTGAGCCACAGGGCTTCCTTTCATAGCTCTTTCTTTGATTGCAGTCTTGACCCAAAATACGGAAAACTTTCTAGAAATGTCTTTCTAGTAAGTCATTCCATATAATTACATTGTGAAGAGGAGTGACTTGGTTCTAACTTAGATTTTAATCCATTCTACAGCTGGCATCCAGTTTTAAACCTTTAAACTGCATTCAGTTGAGGTTTGTTAGAAGCAGCTCACTGTAACATATATGCTACTTCACTGTGTGAAGGAATATTGCATCAGAATTAATGAGCGAGCTCTTGCCTGTTTCCCTTGGCTATTTTACTTAGAGGGCTCATCTATTTCAAAATATGCAGAACAACCCATGGGTAAAAGTACACGTTACTGAACACTTGCTTTTGAACGTTCTGATTTCCTATTTTGCTCTGCACTGCGCAGAATTCAAATTACTTCTGATCTCAAGTGGACCCTCAGAATTTATCAACATTGAAGAACTGAGCTGTGGCCTTTGGAATGGGTCTTGAATCCTCAGTATAGAGCTGTGCTACATTATATGAGTCAAGATTAGCATTGCAATAGCTTTTATGATATTTTATCTGACTACATCATGAGACTCCTCCATATAGTAATCCTCAGGGATTCTTTCATCATTTGAATTACACTGTTGCATCATCTCTGCACAGTTTTGGTCATCATAGTTGTTTTAATTGTATTGTTCTTTTAATGTGATTCACTAAATCATATTGCAAGTACATGTCACGAATTTGTGTTTTTGAAAGCATAGATCAGCAGTGCAGCAAACATGATGTTAAGGAGTGTCCAGCTAATCTTTTGCTCTCTTTCAGTGTATTTGCAACTGCAAGCTTATTTTATAAGTATCCTTGACTGAGGACATATGTGTTTTTGAAGATGTCAATGACTTTTCAGTCAGCTAAATTTACCTAAGATCATAAAAATGTACATAAAATCAGGAAATTTACATAAAATCATCATCTTATGCAGACCATCTCCATCCATGGAGCAAAGCTCCCACGAGCCACAAAGTTTGTATGCAAGTTTTGATTTTGCTTATGGCATTTTTCCTAGATTTGCTACTCAACAAAATTTCTATCATTTGTATACCCAGAAGAGAAGGCTGATTGATTTTGTGTTCAGATCTCTGCAATTTCATCAGTCAAACAGATCAGAATAACTTTGGCTTGTACTTTTCCAAGCAGTTGCCAGTAAAGGAATGCCCTGATGGTTATCATATGATGACTGATTTCGTTTCCTTGCTCACAGATGGAAACTGATAAAATCTTTGAAATCTTTTCCCTAGATTCTCTAAGTCGAGAATACTGAGTTTTCTTACCAGCTTGTGCAAATCATACACTCTAAAATCTGTTATTTGTTTGTTTGCTTTCACAACTGCAGAGATACTCAGTGATCTCAAAAACTGATCAATTATTGGAAACAGTTTGTAATAATTTTTCACTTACTCTATACCAAATAATTTTTATGTTTATTATGTTAATGACTGACCTACTTTTCCAGAAGCATTGTGTGACAGTTAGAAGAAGACAGTCGTTGATACTATATCAGGAATTTAATTTTCTAACTACAGACCATACACAGCTTTCAATTAATCAGAAACAAATTCAAAGCTTTTTTTTTTTTTTTGTCAGCAACAGCTGAAAGCTGAAGCTTGTCAGGTGGCCTTTTTATCAATTTTCTTTCATAAAATTTCATTGTCCATTACTTGGAATAAAGATGCTTTGCTTCCCCTGCAGACAAGTCATATTTTATTTGTTTGGCTTGCCAACCTTTCCTGACACTGGAGAGACAATCTGAAGACTGTTGTTTCTAGGTGGCAACTATGACTTTTCTGTACAGAGATGTGACAGACATGGCAAAACTGTAATGAAAACAAAAACATGCCATATCAGTTGGTGGGTTATTTTTTCCTGCTTGTTTTGTCCAAACAGTTTAAAAAAAACCAAACCTAATCACAAACCAAAATCATACCACATTTGTCTTACTTTTACTATGTTCTCTAAAATCCTAATTAGTACTTTTACTTTTAATCCTAATATTTAGAAGATATATTAAAGTGCTGAGTTTATCCACCCCAAAACAAGGGTATTTTTCCTAAGTCATGGCAGTAAATTATGGAAGTTGTTAGAAACATTTTTGAACTCTCATTAGCCATTATTTTGTAGGGTAACTGTATTGTCTTTAACAATGACAGATTATTAAAAAGCTCAAAAGGTCTTTTTAAAGTTAAGTCAATATAAAGTGAATTAAACTAGAATTAGCAAGAACTTTAGGAACATATTATTTAACAGTAATTGCTTGCATCACTTTTGGTCTGATTTTTAAAAAAGAATTTTAGTAATTTCCAGTTTCTCACTGATAAAAACTAGAGGTGTAAATTGTAGGTCAAACAGAAAGCAATGCACCTTTTGGCCCAGTCTCTGCAAAGAGTTAGACACAGTTTAACTTTTATACAATTTGACTAGTCCTATCACTATTTTCAGTTATACCTAGGTCTTCATAAATTTGAAGTGATTTTTAAAAGACATTTCCACTACTGATGGGGTTGAAGCATGGAGACAGAGGCAGGACATCATTAGATTTTCCCAATAACTATAGCACACACACACCCCAAACCTCCAAATCCACACATTTAAATTTATTTCACTGTGTTAACATTTTCAGTTTATTTTTACATTCATCCTTCAATACTGCAATCATCTTTAGAGGAAAGAGAGAAAAGGAATCACATTCAAGTTCCTTCTTCCAATATACTATAGCTCAATCCTAACAATTAGAATGTGCAGCAATATGTGCGGAGCATTTTGTTTTCAGGACGGCTGTATTTATTGCCAAACTTCCTCTGACTTGTATGAAATACCATCCTGTTGAGCATCTTGATTTTAAAGGGAAAATCTCATCCTGATTCACAATCATAAGAAGTCATGTATGAATGACATACTGCGTCCACAGTGTAGCTACAGGAAGCTGTGGCTGGTGGGCACACCTTTGAATCATAATCCCTTCCTTGCATATTTCTTCTCACCAAGAGAGGGAACTGTTTGGGATCTGTAGCACTGTGTCACCTATCCAAATACCAGTAATGCAATGGAAGAAAACTAAGCATTGAGTGACCACTTATTTTATGTTCTTGCTATCATGCTCTGGTCAGCCTGTACAGAGGTCTCTGGGTCCTTCCATTTATCCTCATCTTGATGAATAGCCCAACTGTCAATTCCAGGAAAGCATCTTCTGGAGAACTTATTTTTAAAAATCAAGACATTTATGGTAGAGTATTAATAATGCTTTGATGTAACCATTTAGAGATATTTAAACCATTGTTTCTAGCCAGGCTAGGAGCAAGGGGAGGAGTTCATTAAAGTGTTAAACCCTATAACCTGGGCCGAAGGGACAAGGGGTGGAGATTGTGATGGATATACCTTTAAACTCTTGTAACCCATTATTTGTGTTGCATCTTACATGAATTACAATAGCAGGAACCACTTGAACCAATGAAGGACAAGCCTTACAAGAAGCAGTGCAGTAGAGCAGTGACTCAACCTGAACTGGCTTTGGTGGTCAGTGGCTCCATACAACACACCTCCTCACCTGTCCTCAGTGACCACCATAACAGATGCACCACAACGTTATGGACTAAATGAATGGAAGGGACATTTTGTGGACATTTTATGAACTTCGGCTAAGATAGAGTTAATTTTCTTACTAGTAGCTGGGATAGTGCTATGCTTTGGATTTAGAATGAGAATAATGTTAATAACACACTCATATTCCTGTTATTGATAAGGAGTCAAGGACTTTTCAGCTTCTTATACTGGCCTGCAAACAACTAGGTGGGGGGCATGCAAGAAGCTGGGAGGGGACATCTGTTTGCCTGTGATTCCACACCTATGCAAATAATTCTCTAGGGATGTCTCTAATCCAGAAAACAAAACAAAACAACACAACAAAAACCCATAAAGATTCAGTGTATGTAATAACTAATGAGAAAAAATCTACATGATCATTTGCAAAAAAACTGTATTACTTTCAGATATTGCAGTTTTAATTTAATTTAATGCTTTAGTGTAAATTTATTTGAAACTGTAAAAGTAATGTTCCTTGTAATGTTACTTACATTCTTTCTTCATTTCAAATCCTCTGCAATCAACCACCTTTTAAAGACACACAGGATTTGATCCTGTGCAGTGCTGCCATTTAAGTTGCTGAGAATAAAAACATTCCACACCTTACAAGACTGAGTCTGTAACATTTCTAGAGCTTTGCCTTAATTCTACTCTCTTGAATTAGCATGATTTCACCCCTAGTAAGTAGTCTGCTGGCAATTCCAGAAATATTTAGAAATGTCTTGGTCCTCCACATATTCAGAGCTTTATCACCATTATTAGTGAATCTTCCGGTGGTGCAAAAGACACAGTGTTAATGAAACCTCAGTTTTAACTACAGCATGAAGCAAATGGTTCCCTCTGCTTCAGAAGATGAAAAGGCTGATCTAGGGAGTGAGATGGCACCTGTACTAGGAGGTGTTGAATAGACTATGACACTTCATCTCAGAAAAGAAATGACCAGGAGAAGGCATTACGGAGGTTTTAAGTGGTGGGATGAAAACAAATAGAGAATGATTTTTTTTTTCTAACCATACAGGAACATACCAAATAAATGTTGAAACTCATAAAAGACAGTTTTTCAAGAAGCAAGCAGTCAACATCTGAAGTCCTTGCCAAGGTGTTTTCAGTCCAAAAGCATAAATAAGTTCATAAAAGATTAGATAAATATATGGAAAAAAAATACCCCTAGAAAGTGCTATTAAACATAGATCCTCTGGCTGAGGCATTCCCTAAGCTGCAGGTTGCCAGAATTTTTCATTGCTCTACCCATTAAAAGGAGGTTTTCTCTAAGCAATGCTGACCCCATTCAGAGGCAGGATTCTGGGAGAGACAGATCTTTAATCTGACCTAAGGCACCTATAAATATGTATTTACACTGTCCTGAAAAACTCCAGCTCAATTTGAAACCATGATTGCAGCAAGTACTTTGATGTACTTGCCAAGATTTAAACATTTTGCTAAAGTATTACCTTCCACAGTAATTTTTCACCTTTTGTGCTGTTTAGTATATTCTCTTTTTCCATCTCTATTTTTGATTGAGCCAAAGTTTACTCTAAAGCAGAGGTTATAGCTCCATTAACACATAGGTCAGTTGTATTTAAATGGCAACATTGAACCATGACAGGCAAATAGTGTGTTGTTACTGGGTCTTTCTACTCAGTATGATATACACTTCAGTTGAAACCTATCAGTAAGTGTCATCATATCAAATAAGAAACCATGACATCGAGCAGCCATCCTCATTAAATGCAAAAAAAGATATCAAAAATAAGTGGACACTTTCTCCACTGTAGGATTTAATAAAGTGAGTAGCACTATTGAATGACAGGAGGAAAAGAACTGTCAGTAAATGACTTTTCATATATATAAAAGGAAGATCTCATATTTTGCAGAGGGAGACTATTTGAGTTGCGAATTAAATGCCCTCACTTCGGGGCCAGTACTGCACCAACTTTTAGCACAAGATGACTGAAACAGATGTCCCAAAGTTCAGCTGGGTCTTTTTCATTAATGGACAAAGAGATCTGCCATGATCTGCCTCAGTGTTGTGTTGCCTTGGGCTCACGATTACCTTTGCTCTCCACTTAGACTTCCCTGTCCTGAGCTGAGAGACAATATGCAGCTTTGGTCCCATCCCCTTCTATTTCTTTGGTCCAAAATCTTTACTTTTGTTTCCAACAAACCAAACTAATTTTTTTCTAATTGTAGCCAAAGTAACATTTTTCAATACTGAAGATTTTGGAAATGCCAGAGCAAGCGGTAGAGAAATTGTTCTGCACAGGGCCAAGAGCTCACTATAGAGGCCAGAAACAAAAAGATAAGATCTTTTTATTAAACCTGTTACAGAGTGCTAGTGAATTTAGCAAAGTTTTGCTATTACAGTGTTTAATATACTTACTTCATAGAATCATAGAATAGAATCATAGAATGGTCTAGGTTGGAAGGGACCTTAAAGATCATCTAGTCCAACCATCAACCTAACTCTGACAAAAAAAATAAATACGAAATAAGAAATAAAAATCACTAAACCATTCCTGAGGACCATGTCAACCTGTCTTTTGAACATCTCCAGGGATGATGCCTCAACCACTTCCCTGGGCAGCCCATTCCAATGCTTGATAACCCTTTCAGTGAAGAAATGTTTCCTAATATCCAATCTAAACCTCCCCTGGTGCAACTTGAGGCCATTTCCTCTTGTCCTATCGCCTGTGACTTGGGAGAAGAGACCGACCCCCACCTCTCTACAGCCTCCTTTCAGGTAGTTGTAGGGCACGATAAGGTCTCCCCTCAGTCTCATCTTCCCCAGACTCTCCTCATAAGACTTACTCAGCTCCCTCAGCCTCTCCTCATAAGACTTACTCTCCAGACCCCTCACCAGCTTCATTGCCCTTCTCTGGACCCACTCCAGCACCTCAATGTCTTTTTTTGTGGTAAGGAACTCAAAACTGGACACAGAACTTGAAGCGAGGCCTCACCAGTGCCAAGTACAGGGGGACGATGACCTCTCGGGTCCTACTCACCACGCTGTTCCTGATAGAGGCCAGGATGCTGTTGGCCTTCTTGACCACCTGGGCACACTCATGTTCAGCTGACAGTCAACCAACACCCCCAGGTCCTTTTCTGCCAGGCAGCTCTCCAGCCACTCTGCCCCCAGCCTGTAGTGCTGCCTGGGGTTGTTGCGGCCCAAGTGCAGCACTTGGCACTTGGCCTTATTGAAACCCATCCTGTTGGTCTCAGCCCCTCGATCTGGCTTGTCCAGATCCTTCTGCAAAGCCTCTCTATCCACCCAGCTTGGTGTCGTCTGTGAACTTACTGAGAACTTCAAGGGAAGTGATTCAGAATGTGCCACTGAATGGCCAATTAATTGGCCAAGTATTGTCCACTTTTATGTGAGAGAGTGCATTTTGATAGTCTCTCTCTCCTTTTGATCTGACATAGGCTTATAATGTTTACTGGGCCCTTGGAGAGTTGAGTGTGCTCAAATCAATCACCACAGGCTGTGTCATGCAAATAAATAATTGAAGAGCCAAAGGGAGCTAAGTGCTGAGAACCAGAACACAAATCCCTGAGTGTGTCACCTCTGAAACAGCACACAGGCTCTTTGGACTTGTGGGTACTTTTCCCAGTTTGTCCAGTGTATGAATTATTTGAGCAGTTTAGCTAAAGATTTCACTGGAGACCATTACAAATGCAATTACAGTATTTAGGATATATTTCTTATGTGGAGAAGGATCACATTGTCAAACAGAAAAGAGGAAAAAAAATCTAGCTTTCCATCAGTGGCACTGACAGTCTTCTTTTAAATAGTAGGTAAGACTTCTACCAAAGCCTAGGTAAAGAAATTAGAGAGAAATGAAGGTATTTAAATATAAGTTGACCAGAAAAGAAAGTTACTTTCATCAGTGTAAATCAAATATACAAAATGAGCATACTAAAAGAGAGTAAATTTACTTCCCTGGACTCTAGCAAATACACGTGGTAGTTCAAGCTAACGTTTTCATCCTGCAAAGCAACAGGTTAGTGAAAGCCATGCTGCCACTTAACATGGATACAGTTATGAGCAGTAAGTCATTAAAGGAGGAGTAGCCAATAGATTGTTATTGCCTGTCCACAGCTTGTGAAGAAACACCATCCAGATAATTTCTCACGGCTGTTCACAGAGCTAGTGTATGAAGCTAAACAGTGATCCTCGATTCTATAAAGAAACTTGGCAAGTCCAGGACAGCAAGTTTATTAGAAGTGTCAGCAAGCACTAGGGAAATGCACAAAGACACACACAGAACCAAAGCTGGTAAGAGCTATGAAGGCCTTCCTTTAGCACTTCACAGTTCCTTACATCTTTTTTGCTATTGACAACAAAGTCGGGGTTGTGATGTTCGTTGAGCTCTGACACAAAAATTGCCTCATTGATGACAAAAAATCAGCACGCATCAATAAAAAAAAAAAAGAGAGAGAGAGAGAAATAGAAATGGAGCTTTCTCTGTGTCATTTTTTCCTATGAAATTAAATTCTGGGAAAAAATGACACAGAATCGATTCTGGCTCTTTTTGTTATTATTTTTAAATAATGAAAAAGCCACCCCCAAATACAGCATAAGATATTACGGAGAGGATTTGGATCTTTCTGCCTCAGAGAAGGAAGAGAAATACAGTAAAGAAAAAAAAATCTTGAGTGGTGCTTTTGAGAAGAGCAAACTCACATTGCATGATTTGGAATAAAAAGCAGGAACACTAAGACTTCCTTGTGCTGCGTGCAGGAGCTCTGTCACACAGCAACAATTCCAGGCAAAAATCTACAAGTAACTAATATGTTTTCCTGGTGCACAAAGACGTAGAAGAGCATTGCACTAGCAGGTACTTTTCTCTGCAGTATATCCCCCTCCTCCATACGGAAGACCTGCCAGTCGTGCTGCCATCTGGTGGCTCGTATTTAATGCAGCGGCCCTGGCTGAAACTTCAGTTTCTTAGAGTGACTTTTATTCAGAGGGAAGCATCCTTCTTTGAGCACCTAGTTGCAAACTGATTCAGGGCAAGGAATTCAAGCATCAGTGGCTGTGCAAAGGATGCTTTTGCACGTAATAGTTGACTAATTTCTTGACGGTTCATTTTGGTATCTATAGAGGTCATGCTGTGATATCATTTCTCTAATTTTATGAACACGTAATTGAAATCAAAGGCTGCGGGAAAATGCTAAAGAAGAAATGTAACACTTTATTAAGATAACTGTGTTGTTAACGCTACTCTACTAATTGATTCTAAGTTGCCTGGAGTAAGAAGGAAAGTGAGGGTAATAAGGATCAAGCAAACCATGGATAAAACAGTATCTAAATTAACCTATACGAACACAAAATGAGAACAGGGACATAAAACCAAGAAGAATATGTCATCAATGGTCTTCTGTAATCATGTACAACCTGAGTCTGAAAGGTGACAGAGTACAGTACATTTCATACTTTGGGGATATATCAACCTGGTCTGCAGTTAGGCTCCTATAAAATGGTTTTGCAACTATTATGCAGCATGAACTGTATGATTAAAAAAATGAATCTTTTACTCAGTTTATTACTCCAGTGTTATTCTTACAAAATGGTCTAAACAGTTTCAGTGACTAAAAATGTACGGATTAAAAATATTTAGCTATGCTTTTGTAGTTGAAATAGAAAATCAATAACTTTTAAACTCTATTCATTTGATTTTCATAAGACTCTTCTCATTATTCTGATAGCCAAACAGGAGGAAAAGAACATTCTCTAAATCAGGCTATACCTGATTTACCCTGAAGAGGAAAAGGTGCAAAAAGTTTAATGTGGGAACAGGTGAAGATTATTTTTACATTTACATTTTACAAATGAATGCTGGCAAAGCAGTTTGCTCACACAAGAGAAAGCTCTAATACTTTCAATGTTACTGTGGAATCAACACCAGTCACTCATTGTTCTGGAATAGTTGAGAAACAACACTCTTCAACTCTGTGGGGATAGTTTCATGCAAAAGTGAAACAGGCTGTCACTACTGCTGCATCATTTATGAAAGCAAACTTCAGCAAATTATCCTATAATACCATATGTTGTTCAAGTCTGAGATTTTAAAAAAGCACTATTTTGCAATTGTTTTTATTTCTATTTTCTTTTAAAACTGTGAACATCATTATGCATCAATTTACCAATCATACTCACTGAGTGAATAGGCAGATTTTTTTTTGTGAAGCCGGGGCAAATTAATGCACAAGGCTTTCGTTCTACCTTGTTATATTGTTTTGACTACTATGCATGTTTTGTTTACATTATGCTGACCTCACAGGTCTTTCTAATATATTTCATGTTGACACAGAATGGCATTCTGTACAAATTGCAGTTTCAGTTGAATGGTTACAAAATGATTGTCAATAAAGTAAATCCATAACTACTGAAATAAAACAGCGCCAACAGCATGCAGAATAACATACTTTCATTGTTGTTTTTAAAGACAAACATTTTAACCTATGAACATATACAAACATGTTGTGAAGGATCAGAAAGCTGTTGTGGGTTTTTTGTAAATATCATTTTATGCAGGAAACATTGCCACTTTGAATAATATTTCTTTTCCCACTTGTAGAAAAAGTGGTGTACTATACCGCATATAACATTAATGAAGAGGTAACTAGGTCAGCAGCAATATCTGTACAGTCACACCAATGGAACCTGAGAATAAATTTACAGAGATACCTCTGTAAATGGTAGAGCATAAATTAAGCTTTTTGAACAATTTTTTTTTACTTCAAAGTAGTTAATGTCAGAGCTTAAATTTGTATTTTTAATTTGCTCTGAACTTAGACCTATATTCTAAGTGAGTGTATATTCTGACATATTATTGCCTATCATTAAACTTTATCTTTGATTTTCACTTGCTTTTAAAACTTCTATTTATCCTTTCCTTCCATAAAGGTCACTATATTTCTCCTTGCCTTCCTTGAGGCTCTTACTCTGCTAAATTCACTGAAATTACAAACATATATAGAAAAAGTGACAGAGATAATTTCTTCAGGAAGAACTGGTTGAATAGAGTGAGCCACCCTGGCAAGTAGGGGGTTTTGGTTTTAACCATGGTTAAGTACTAGTATGAAAGGAAATAATCTATAAGAGGTCAGTGACTACATGTTTGAAACATACAGAATGACGTTTCATATTAAAGGTTGTTATGCAGTGCACTAAGGCAATTGATTAACCAATGTAGAGTAATTGGCTGAGACCTTTATGTGCCACTGGGATGAAATAACATATTCTTTGATATTGCAGTATAAAGTATTGCACCCATGGCTGCTTTTCTTGTATTCTCTTGTCAGCTCAGCATACAGTTCTTGCTTTAATTCTCTTTTGAGTAGGAGTTGCCCTAATGTAGTTTGTGGAAGGTACCATCTTGATTTTCTAAGACGTCAGACCTTGTAGAAAACTCTGCACATTTAAGTACTAAACAGCATCATTGCCAGTGGCTCACCAGTGTTTGCACAATCTGCTTTCTAGTGTTATCTACAATAAATGTAACAAATCATCAGGGACTAGGGACACTGAAGCAGTCACCATTGTCCATGTCTCATACTCTCCCGTATAGAAGGAATGAGCATAATTATAAGAAAAGGGTTATTTAAGAGTTTGTACCCTGAGTACAGCTTTAGGCTGGGAACACATCATTAGCAGAAGACTTTTCTTACAAATGCTTTATTTCTGCAGGTACTGAGGAAGCTTGCCCAGGAGGCATATAGTAAATATCATCAAAACAGTTGTGTAGCTCATGAGGATAGAAGAAATGAATATTACAGCCCAAAGGCTGAAAAACTGGGACAGGGCCTGGCAAGAGGGCTGTTCCTTATGTGACTGGCTGTTGGCTGCCTCCAGTCGTGGTCCATCTGTTCTTTCTCCATCCTCTTGTGAGCCCTACAGCTCCCACTGTCTTCAACGGTAGTTGATTATGGACTACTTGATGGCAATGCAGTTTTAAAAAGACCGTGCAATACCGATGCCAGAAGCTGAGATCCATTAAAAGCACGTTGTATTAGTGATATTCATCTAAAAAAGAGAAGAAATCAGATAGCCTCTTTCTTTTTAGTGGTCTGCATGATTTCCAGTTATATGCAGACACACTATATGTTTATATTTATTATATGCCCACTGAAAAGACAGCAGATCTATGAGTAATTTAGAGAGTCAGACTCTGGTATTCAACTGCTGATAATTTCAGCAAGATCACAGAATTTTCTGTATCCAGCAATGGAAACCAAGGCTTTAGAAAGCCATCAAAAATTTCCAACATCTTCCTTTTTGTTACTGCTTTCGTTAAATAAAGAAGTTACCCTTATGATCAAGGTCTCTATTTACTGCTCCCCTGGACAGAAATGTGTTACAAAGTTTATTTTTTTAGATTTTATTCAGACTGATGATGGCCAAAAAAACCCCAGAAAGTAAAAAGCCTTAATGCACTCAATTCATGCTTCTTATTTTTCTGCAGGTAAAATGAAGTTACTGCTTTTCTGATTCTGTTTAGGCTTATAGATAGAAAATGAAATGGGAGAGAATGAAAATAGAAAATGGAAGACAAGTGCCTTTGAACATATCTGAACAGGTTTTTAAATTTATGTCTGTTTACCATTTTAATGGTAATGAAGGCTTCCTGTGCATCATTTTTCACACATGTGCATTTAAAGATAGAATTTGTTTGAGATCAGTTACTCATTATTAAAATATATTGCCTTAAAATCTTGTGTCCCCAGTAATCTTTAGGTATTTGAGACAATCAGTGTGATCTTCTTAACCCTTCTCCTTACAGGCCTTTGTAAAGAACTGCTAAACTGTGATGGAGTTGATTTTCAGCCTATGTTGAAAATGAGAGTGAGCATAATGCACGAGGTTCTTCTGATTGGGGTCATTGCTATAATTATTTTATCAACATAATTAAGTCTCAATCAATTGCAGTCACGAAGCACTGTAGTAAACACTGCAGTACAAATAACTGCTGAAAGCAATTTAGATAATGCTTCTTGCTAAATTCTACTTCCACTGTCAACTTCTCCAATACAAAGATTTTCCTGGGAGGTCTTGCTTTGAAAACTATTTTACTCTTTCTGACTCTCAAATACAGTAAAATCTAACCTTACCTATGGCTAGTTGAGCTTCTAGAAAGCTTGTAAGAGTTATTGTTTGTTTATACTAAAAAACAATAAAAAGGCAAGCATACTTAGAGCACAAAAATGAAAATAATTAACCTCTCCAGCCCACATTTTTTCAAGTGTTTGTTTCAAAGCCTGCCACTCAAACATCTCTCTTTTCAAAACTTCTCTCATATGCCTGCATGAAGCTGATCAGAAGGTTGAAATTCAGCCTTCAAGAATGTCTCACAGCAGGAAAAATTTAGCATTTGATATTCTCCTCTGTTCCACGCTGAGAGAAAAGTGTTTCATTTTATAAAGTAAAAAGGTATTTAAATGGTGAAAATCTGTATTTAATGTCAGAGAAAAAATAAAACCACAAAAAACACCAAATAAAACAAACAAAAACCCAAAGCACTTTGAAACTTAGACAGGAAAGAGAAAGAATTATTATTTTTTTTAAAGATCCTTTCCCCCACCTTCTGTTTTTATAACGTTATTTTCACTAATTGAATAATCATATCATAGCAGATTGAACAAATGGATAGAAGGTCCTTGATGTATCTGTAAGGAAGCATCACTTTCCCACCTTCAAAGTTACATTTTCAAAATTTTATAGGAATATGTGTATATATCCATATCTAAAGAAAGGTGAAAGGTCATTGATAAATACCAGTATAACCTTCACTATTTTTTAAATTTTTAATTATATTTTATATTCTTCCTATCAAACTTGAAACAAAGGTGTTCTGTTTGCTTTTTACAGAAGTTAGTTCATGCTTCCATTTCTACCAATGTCTACCTAATAGGGGAGAAAGGGAGTCTGTTCTGCTCTAGTGATAATTTCATGACTTACAGAGATACTGTTTTCTTTCCAAGATTGTCCTTCATTTTACTGGAAAAAGCACATGTTTCACATGGTTTTATAAACCTTTATGCTTCTGCATTGTGACTGACTCCCAGCCTGAAAGCAAAATGTATATCCTTGTACATCAGTTAGCCAATATTATCCCATATACCAATATTTAAATGATTAAATTGAACGTGGTTGAGGACAGATCAAAACCAATATATGTGGCCGGACAGCATTCTTAATACTATAGATAGCGTTCACAGCTGGGATTGAAGTATATCTCTGGATTCAAGTGTCTCATTTTCTTTTCTCTGCAGCTAAGTTTCTTCTACATCAGAGACAAAGATATCTGTTGCAGCAAGTCAAAGGTGTATTCTGTGACTGAAAACAAAAAATATTTTCTGTTGTAAAAGAATATTAAACTGCTCAGTCGTAGCTGGTAAGATTTTTTGTCAGTTCCAAGAAACAGAAGGGTTTTAAGTCACTAGAACTCTTCAGAATGGAACATTAACAGAAATGTGTGTGAAAGGAGTCCCTTTGTTGTGGAAAGCAAGGCAGAAATTAACAGAAAAGTAATCTGCTTCTTTATAATTTTGTTTTGCTGTATTTGATTAATTAGAAGAACACTCCTCCCTTTCTTCTCTCAGATTGTTATGTCAAGGGAATATGATATTAATTGAAAATTCTTTCCCCTCAGGTATCCAAATGGTTATATGGTAGGATTAATCCTTCCTGTTAATTTGATTACTAATAAAAAATTACAGTTTTATTTATTGCTCAGTTTAATAATTAATTTTTCCCATCTGCTATTTGACAGCAGTTGACTACACTGAGATAGGAATCACAAATATTAAAGGCTGATGGATTTGTGCCAATTTATGTCAGAGTAAAATTGGTCTTGTGCACAAAACTGTCCCATTTTTGCTGGAAATACCATTACTCAATGTAAACAGTAGAAAGTAGGACACATGTTCTGGGCTTATAAAAAAATATTCAGTAATGCTGAAAATCAACCCAAATGGAGTTCAGTGCAAAAATAATTCACCCTACCAATTTTTTCATGAACTTAAAGAAAAAGTTAGACGTCTACTTTATCAGTTCATACTCTGAATAACCTTTTCCTTAATGCTAATTGTAAAGAAGCTTGTCTCTAGTGAAAGACAAAAATTAGGTCATTTGAACCAAGAACAATGTATCTGCTCTAGGGAAAATATACACATATGACTTTATAGATAGATAAAGGCTATATGAATAGATATAGATTTACATCCATATGTATAGAGGTATACAGACACAGAGGCATGCATATGTATATATGCATATACACACAAAAATTATATTTAATTATTTCCATGAAGATACAAAGTCCTTATATTTTGCTTTGTACATATGGGGCAGCTTGTAATTGATGGGAAAACATTATTTCCGTTAATAATTAATGCTCATTTTGAATTTTAGGTTATTTTCAAATTCAAAATTAAATTTGACTGCCAAAAAGCAAATTAAGTAACACAGTATACCAGCTCACTCACTCTTCACACAGTGTGAGCGTATGTAATAGATGTTGGTAACAGCAATATTGAAAAAAAATATACAAAAATGAAGACAAAACTGATATTATTTACCTTTACACAGAAGTAGAAAATTCATTAACTTTGGATGAATACAGGTCATAGTAAATAAACTCTCTTCAAAGAATTTTAATTTTGAATAACTAATTTACATAGGACTCAAAATCAAAGGCCAAAAGAAAAATAATTTACTGCTGATTCAGGTTTAGATCATTAGAAAAGGCAGAGAAATAAGACAATACTTTTTATGGTTGTCTTTTGCATTGCAGAAAGCTTTTACATCTTTTTAATGGTTTATGTGAGGTTTTATATGTTGTTTTATTTTCCAAAAAATGACTTAACTCTTTCCTCTTTCACAAAAAAAAAAGGAGAAAAGGAGGAGGGATGAAGGAAGGAAGAATATAGTTAATATTCTTTATAGAACAAAATATAAGACTGAACAGGAATTGTACTGAATACTCTGAATATGTTATTAGTATACTAATCTTAAGTAATAGCTTCTTAATTACACTTTGTTTGAATTAATGTCATCATTATTTTAGGGGAAAATCTATTTTACTCTATAAAGATTAACTCCCTATTCTTAAAAGTATCATGCAGCTATTTGTGGTCTTTTGAATTAAAATTTCTAATCTTTAAAAAGTATTATACAGAGCAAGTATTGTATTGAACCAGTTGTGCTGTGAGAGGGATCATTTAGGAAACATGCAACTTTGGGGTACAGTGGTATTACTGAACTAGTCTTTGGGGTTCTTTCCATTTCTTCAGGGCCAAAGTCAATTACATAAACAACATGTCTGTATGTAGGTAGAATAGAGAAAACACTGATTATCTGTCCTGGAGGAAACCGAAATA
This sequence comes from Gallinago undulata, assembly GCA_026546715.1. Classification (NCBI taxonomy): domain Eukaryota; kingdom Metazoa; phylum Chordata; class Aves; order Charadriiformes; family Scolopacidae; genus Gallinago; species Gallinago undulata. Next base: position 111,840,958 of record JAOTQQ010000012.1, read on the forward strand.
ATCCTCCCAATTTGCCATGAAAAGAAATCAAATTTGAAAGCAAAAAAAAATGCCTAAAATTAAACTCCATCTCTGTAAATCCCTGAATTTTGATTCTTATGACAGACAATATAGCCAAAGCCCCTTACTTTTTACCTGGATTTGCAATAAATTTAATAGTTAGTAATATGAGAAACTAGAAAAGTAAAATATATAGTTATTTTTAACTAATTACCTTTTAAATCTTCATTTAACAGAGAAAATTATTGTCTTTCAGTCACATGGTGGGTGACTTAATAATTCCCTAGTATACTCTTATTCAAATTTATCTGTGTCCTTTCATTAAGGGATTATGCCTGTGTCTTATGAAAAAAAGAAAAATAAATTACCTTTGCTAGATTATTCAGGATTCATTTATCTTGCAAAATATCTTCCAGCTGCTGAAATCAGTTTGAAAGTACAAAATGCTGTACTGGTAGGAAAAGATTTGAAAGAAGGCTTTCCATTCCATTGTATTTGCTCAGCGAAGGACTACAAGTTTCCTATCTGTGTATTCTAGTTCAATAACTGACAAGAAACAGTTTATATCTTTTCAAAGCAGTACATCTGATCATTATCACCTGCACTAGAGCCTGAGTTCATTAATTTCATTGTGAATTTGTCTGTGTCTATGTAAAACATATAAATTCTACTAAGAATTGGAAATGAAATCTCACTGGCTCAAATGTAGTAGGAAAAGTAGAAGAACCTGACATGGCATGTTCAATGCTAATCTTTGGCATTGAGCTGACAGAAAAGTATTAAAATGTTCTGCTTGCACACATGAAGCGACAGAGAGATTTGTTTAGACAAGTAAATAATTTTAAATATCTGATAATATCATTACTTGCATGCCATGATTTTGAAAACAGCGTCTGCGCATCAACCACTCTCCCTGGCACCTCGGGGAACATTTGTTCATCACACACATGAAGAAAGCATGAAATAAGTCCGTAAATAATTGTACACAAAAAAGATCCTTCCAATATCAGGGGTGAATGAACTGTGATGTTGGCAAATACTTGTGAACTCATTTAACAGTGGATATGATGAGTTATTTGTGTTAGTAAGAGGTAACAAGGGCTTAAGAGAGATGTATTCATATTTGAGACTAAAACACATAATTGTGCACCTCACATAACATTTAAAATGGACATCAAACGATCAAAAAACCAAAGTCTGTGCAGCAAGTAATGCTGATAAAAATCAACCAGATTACGAGTACTGCAATAAAAGCTAAACTACACCTCCACAAGTTTCAGTGTTTCCTACACTGAAAAAGCCTGTAGAATACAAGAAAAAAATCCATGAGAAGGCAAAACCAAAATACCCCAGATGGCTGAATACATTTAAATTACATTTACGTTATGTCACATTTTTCTTTTGCATCACTTCAGAAATTAAAGTAAGAAACAGGACAAGAATTCAGAGTTTACTGCACACTTGAAGTTGAATACAGGCATCTTTTAGAGTGGTTTCATAAAATTTTGTGATGGTCAATGTTTGTCAATGGCTCCTACATTTTTCAGCTCTTTTCTGTTCTGTTCTGTAAACCCAGAGGAGGGTTTACACATCCCAAATATATTTCTCCAAAATTCTTTTCCCCCTCTAGGACCGCTGTGTCCCATCTGACAACGGCAGGCCAGGTGTCTCATATAGCTGCCTGTTTGAAAAACCCAAAGCCCTGCCTGTAACACCAGTCCTGGAGCCACAAGTTGATCTGTTGCCTCTTCCTATCAATTTCCTTATTCACAGTTGCCACTGGTGGGATAGAAGAGAAGACAACTTGTGCTCCTGATGCCTTGAGCTGCTGCCCTAAGGCTCTAAAATCTCTTTTATTTGATTTCAGCCTCCTCCTACCCATTTCATCACTACCCACCTGAAATACTAACAGGGGGTAATAATCACAGGGTAAACTAGGTCTAGTAAACTAGGTCTGGGAGTTTGTTCATCACATTCCTGACCCGTGCCCGAGACAGGCAACAGACTTCCCTGTGTAGCGGGTCAGGGCGGCATATTGGTCCCTCTTCCCCCCTCAGCAGAGAGTCACCCACAACCTTTCTCCTTTTCCTTTTGGAGCTAGTAGTGAAGTTGGGTCTGCTGTGACATGTACTTTCTGACTTCTCTAGTCTTGGTGTGCCATCCTCCTCTTGATCAGCCAGTTCCTCCTTCAGGACTCCATACCTGTTCTGCAGGGGTAACTGGGAAGCTGGGAGAGGTTGGGAGGGGACTTGCCTGCTTGCCCAAGCAGGGATCTGTTTCCATTCCCCCACTTCTCTGAGATTCTCTCCTGTTGCTTGGTGACAAGAGGGGAGGGGGTCCTCCAACTTACACGGGGCCTCAACCTGTTCCCCTACTCTCAGGGAGTGGGCCCACCAGTCAATTTCTCTTTCACACTCCCTGATGCTCCTCAGCCTCTCCACTTCATCCTTCAGCTGGGCCACCAGGTTAAGCAGATCATTCACCTGTTCACATCTGAGACTGGTGTTTTCTCCACTGCCCTCCATTGCCAGCACCAGGCTCCGGCACTCTCTGCACCCAGAGGCCTGCACGCCCATATGTTTGCGTGGGGCCTCTGCCTGGCTGCCCACAGCTTTCCTAAACACAGCCTTCGATCCGGCAGCAACCATAGCTGAGTCCCCGGGAGCGACTGACCTTACCTTGTACACAGGTAGAGGCGCAGGGCTCGGCCGGTGCACACACCAGCTCTGGTTGCTGCTTCTGTGCTTTGTTGGCAGGGACTAGGCCTTGCCCTCCCTGAGGCCTTTTATCCCCTGGGGGGCGGGATAAACCGGGGGGGTGGTGGTGGCTCCGCCCAGGCCCGCTCAGCAGCACCGCCCCCCAGCTGACAGCCCCCAGAACGAGCAGAGGCCTTGTCCTGGCTTCAAAAAAAGCCCCGAAAAGAGCTTCTGGTCGGCCTTTTTTGCTACAGACCCCTACCCCAGCGCAGTCTTACCTGCCCTGAAGCTGGTCTCCGTGGCAAATTGCGCTAGAGTGTTTATTTTTTCTGAGTAGGATAATCTGTTCATTTGACTAAGTATGCCCTAAAAGTTCAGAAGATGCTACAGCACTGATCTTTCCCCATTAATGACCTCATTAGTACCTCTGACCAAATTTCTTTTAATAATTATTGCAAGGTTGCTTTGCAATGGGCTTTGCTGAGACCAGCTTGTGACCTCAATTAAAAGCATTTTTTAATAATTATTCTCTGAGTTTTCAATTATATAGTATGTCTAAAAAGACCCAAGTGAAATCTAGTAAAAATAGGCAACTCCTTTTTGTTTTAAAGCACATTTACAAACAAAGTCATTAAATCAGATACACAGGAATACATCAAGATTTCTGTAAATCTACATTGTTCACCGGGATTTTAGTAATAATTTATATAAATGTATGCATTTATAAGAACTTGTCTGTCTGCAGAGGCTGTAAGCCTTCTTCTTTTTCACTAAAAATACATAAGCATTTTTAGCTGATTTCAGTGCTGCTGGGTAAGAAGTTTATATGAACCAAGCAGTATCTCGTGTGCAACCTTTTTCCTACACAGCTCTCAGCACAGCTGCTTATATGACATTTCATAATGTCACAGGAGTCAATTGTTCTTTTTAAAAAATGATAATCAGGATGACTTCTAATCTCAGCTCCTTACATACATTCATCTATTTACATTATTTCCATCCACTGTTATGGTCCATTCTCCATTCTAAGGCAATATGGTGATATTTCTCAGTAACGTTGCAAAAGCAGTTGTAAAGACATGGCACTGTAGTTTAATTTGGGTTTCCTGCTGCTCATCTTGCATTCTTTACACAGGCAAAAGATCTTTCTAAAGTCAGAAGTTTGAATGCCTGAAGAATGGGAATTAGACCTTTTGTCTCTGTGCAGTGAGTGGAGCTTGACCACTGAGTGACAGCTGGATGCATTTTCTTCATTAGCAGTTTGTGACTGTAGTTTTACATTTACAGGTATTTTATATGGGTTGCTCTTCTCCTGATTAAATTGTATACACTGGGACATATTGGACAGTTCAAGAATGAACAAAGAAGGGAAACAATCATTTCATATGCTCCATGTTTTTCATAATGAAAGTACTGGGGATTATATGGTGATTACTCTGAAGAAAAGTTTCCTATAAATACCTGAAGCAAGAAAGTAAAACTATGCATGAAGCTGCTGGGCCTCCTATGGAATCAGGTCTTCGAAATTAAAAAAAATGATAATACAGCTCTTCAATAAATTTACCCGATTCATATTAATAACTAACAGTAATAAAAATTCATGCTCTTGTACTTTCTCAGCTTATGCATTGCAATGAACCATTTGCATAATTAAAAATTCTCTGAGGTATGGGAATGACTTACTTTAAATACCTAATTTTCTAATATTTTAAAAGTTAACCTATAATTTTCAGCGCTTATGTAAAGCAAAAAATAAAAATGAGAAATGTTAAATTGTAACTGGATCATGTAATTGTAGTGCATTTATGAAAAAAATAATTAACATAGCATCAAATTATCAATTTAACTCTTAATTATTGGGTAATACCAATACATATATTGAAGTTAAGGAAAATTAGTAGGAAAGAAAAAAAAGGAAAAAAAAAAGAAAAGAAAAAGTAGAAAGAGGGCAATCTAATTCACATAGCCAATTCCTGCAATGGAACACAATCCTCAAAATAGATCCATAGGGCTCTGTCTTATGGACTTGTTTTACTGCTTTATCCTGGAAAATTCCTCTTTTCACTACATCTGCTCTCGTAACCAAGACACTGTTAAAGCTTCTGGGGATGGCTGAGAGGATTTGATTTCATTATTAGATCTACAGCCCATTTCCATCCAAACTGTCTCTCCCTGCTTTCTGTTCCCTACAGAGGCCCCTTTTAGGACGAACTAGTCAACAGTACTTGTTCCTGGAGCACCCCTCCTATGGGAGGCTGAGAGGTCTGTGACTGTTCAGAGAAGGCTCAGAGGGGACCTCATCAATACATATACATACCTCAAGATACTTAGGTGCAAATAAGACAGAGCCAGGCTCTTTTCAGTAGTGACCAGTGGCAGGGGCAAAGGATACAAAATAAAACACAGGAGGTTCCCTCTGAACAACAGCAAACACTTTTTTTATGTCAGGGTGACCGAGCACTGGCACAGATTGCCCAAAAAGATTATGGAGTCTCTTTTCTTGGAGACAGTCAAAAGCCACCTGGACATGGTTCCGGGCAACCGGCTCTAGAAGAGGGCAGTTGCATCAAGGGATCTCCAGAGGTCACTCCTAGACTCAACCATTCTGTGACTGATTCTCTGACTCAGTAAGCTGAATCCATTTGTTCTGATGATCACAACTAGCACAGGAGTTCAGCTTTTGAATGTGCTGGGACAAAAACTCCTTAGAGTTTAAACATATTTTTGAAGGTGCTTTGGGAAGAAAATAAAATCCATCAAGGAAGAACCCATTTTAATTTTCTACCTAGAATCATAGGAGAAAATATTGAGTTTATTGTAAGATTTCACATGATGTTATTAGATTGTGTTATTCAGCCATCAAGTCCTTTTGCCAATTTTTATTTTAGAAGTGAAAACACATGCAGGTTGATAAATATTCCACAAATATTCACAAATCAATATATTAACTGTAGAGAAAAGCCTTGAAAACAACATGTTTCATTAAACCAAGTCCAAAATTGTGCATCCAAAATAAAAAATGCAGCAACAACTTACAAAATTATGGACACTGTCATGAGTAATTGGGTGGAAAAGATGGAGACGTCACTTTTTTGGAACTGTAGATAAAAATATTGAAGTGCAGTATGCTAACCTGGTCAAAATTATTCTAAATTCTGCAGAACTGTGTATTTGTAATATAATATTTCTAAAATTTTTAAGTAATTATTATATTTTGTCAGATTTCAGTATTTCAAAAGGAAGGAGTCATTGACCTAAGCAAAATGGGTTTTTAAATAAGAATACGGAGATCTAAGTGCCTCTTAACTTTCTCCAATACCTAAATCCTTACTTCAGGTGCTCAAGTCTACTTCAACCTTACTGCATAAATTTTCACTTATTCTTATAGTGTATTATTGCCAGTCATTAGAATGTTGCATTTCCTTATGTGAGAAAAGAAAAAAAATAAAATAAAAGAGAGTATAATAATGCATTGTGCAATATACCAGTGCACCAGCAGCAAGAATGTAAGAGCTGTACCATACTGAGAAAAGGGCATTCAGATTATTTTTGACCTGTACATTTCAAAAGTGAGAATACTACTGGAAATATTTTAGAGATGTGGTAAACTCTCTTATCATGACATTCAATCATGAATGACAACAGCAAATACCATAATGACTAATGAAATGTGACCTAATGACAGGTGATGAAAGACAGGAACATCCAGCTGAAATACTTGGGATATATTTGCAGAACAAAATGAAACAGAACAAGCACCACCATTGTTGTTTAACAGGAGTGCAGACAGATTCCTGTTAGTCAAAACAAGTATTAGAACACAGAAAGAAAAGCTGTACTGTACATACAACAAAGATATCATAGAATCACAGAATTGTCTAGGTTGGAAAAGACCTTCAAGAACATCGAGTCCAACCATTAACATCACTCTGAAAAAACCCATCATTAAACCATGTCCCTAAGGTTTAAAAGATGTCTACCTGTCTTTTAAATACTTCTAGGGATGGTGATTCCACCACTTCCCTGAGCAGCCTGTTCCAATGCTTGACAACTCTTTTGGTGAAGAAATTGTTCCTAACCCTAAACCTCCACTGGTGCAACTGAGGCCGTTTCCTCTTGTCCTATCACTTAGGAGAAGCGACCAACCCTCACCTTGCTACAACCTCCTTTCAGGTAGTTGTAGAGAGTGAGAAGGTCTCCCCTCCGCCTCTTTTTCTCCACACTAAGTTCCCTCAGCCACTCCTCGTAAGACTTGTGCTCCTGACCCCTCTCCAGCTTCGTTGCCCTTCTCTGGACCCGCTCCAGCACCTCAATGTCTTTCTTGTAGTGAGGGGCCCAAACCTGGACACAGCACTTGAGATGGTACCTCAGCAGTGCTGAGTACGGGGGGACGATCACTTCCCTAGTCCTGCTGGCCATACTATTCTTGATACAGCCCTGTATGCTTTTGGCATGCTGCTGGCTCATGTTCAGCCAACAGGTCCTTTTCTGCTGGGCAGCTTTGCAGCACTCTTCCTGAAGCCTGTAGTGCTGCATGGGGTTGTTGTGACCCAAGTGCAGGTTCTGGCACTTGGCCTTGTTGTACCTCACCCCACTGGCCTCAGCCCATCAACCCAGCCTGTCCAGATCCCTCTGCAGGGCCTTCTTACCCTCAAGGAGATCAACAGCCCTGCCCAACTTGGTGGTGTCTGCAAACTCACTGAGGGTGCAACAGAACACGAATAGAGTAGAAAGCTGTACAAGGATTATGCATAAACTAATGATAAAGTATCAAGGTGTAATCACAGTTCAAGTTTTAAGAAAAATTTAGGGAGAACACAGCATACTATTGCTGTCCATAAATAGATCAGGGGGGAAAGGACCCACTTTTGAAGTGAGAAGAACAATTTAAGTGAAGAACTAAGGTGGGATGAGACTAGTGGGTATAAACTGGCCACAGACAATATTTTTTGGAGATGAGGAAAATGTTAACTTTTTAAAAAATAATTTTTTAAAAACTGATCATGTGAAAGTGCTATTCATAATAGTAAAATAATGTGATTTCTTCTAAACTCATGTTCCTCTGCTGTTTGTTCATTAGCTAAACCAGGAAGAAATTGCAGAATTTAGCATTTATAAAATATAAAAATAACTCAGGTTATTTGTCTCATTCTCTTAAGGAAGAGTTTATTATAGCATCAATTTAGTTACAGACTTGTCTCAGACATCACTGAAATGTCACAATGTGTTTGAAAAGATCCAAAAGCACTAAAAAGGTCACTTTTTAATGGAGTAGACTGCCTGGAGAGGCAGGAAAAAGGTTTCAAGAAGGAAGAGTTTTGAGAGGGCACATTGAATTAGTCCAGGTACAAGTAACTAAGATGATAATCATATCTGGAGTACAGCTATGCTCTTAATAAATAGGTATCTAAATTTTGCAGGCGCACAACAATTCCTCTTACAATCTAGAATGCAAAACTTGGATTCTGTACCATCTCAATAGACCCCATGCTGCTAGCAGTTAATTGAACTACTACACAATCAGGGACAGTAAGTGGAATGATCATTGCTTTAGTCCAAGTCAATGTTTAGGGGAAAGTTAAATAAAGAATGCAGAAAGAATAGGCTGCAACATTTATATATTAAGATATAGAAAAAACTGGAATGAAATAACATTTTTCTTTGTCAGTATGTCTGGAGAAATTTTTTTATTAAATTAATTTATTAGATTTACTGCCCTAAAAATATTTCCCAAAATATTTTCAAAAACTGATCAAAAATTTAAGAAAATAGGTGTCTAGCTAACTGACTAACATTCCTTTGCTTCTAGCAGAAATTTCATAACTAATATGTGACTATCATAGCAGAAAGAATTGGAGTAATGATTTCTGCTGAGTTTTATAGTGATTATTGAAAGGTATGTAGGCCTGACTGGTTTTAAGTCTTTGCTTTGTTTTGCACATCATTGTGCCAATATAATTTTTAAGTCAGTAATGTTGTGTATTAAGTCAGCAATTTTAACAGTGAAGTGTAACCTGTGTTAAAAATCTTCAGGTGATCTACTAGAGCTTGCTAACCTCTTAAATTGAACATTGCACTATAGCTATATTACTATAACTTAATTTTATGGAAATAACAGTGGTATGGCTTCTGCTGTATGCTGCACTAAAGGCCACCTCATTTTCAGAACTGGTACATCAGAGTTAGCTAAAATATGCTATTAATGCATATTTCACATGGTTGTAAATTTTCACTTAATTATCATTTCAAGGTCTGTGAAGGCCAGTAACAAAATCATTTTAAGTTTTAGTCCAGAATTTTTGAGCAGGTATTTTTCAAATGATTTTAAATGGCATACTGTTGCACCTCAGTACATAGATAAGTTGAGATAAATGTCTTCACAGTAGTAAATATGTTAGCTACAGTCTGTAGCATAGATACCAAGAGACTAGTATTTTAGTGGGTAAAAAAAAGATAAAATAAATAGTATGAGACCATTGGATTAAATTGTGACCAAGTATCTGGAAATTAGTTGACCTCATGAATAATATGAATGGATCTTCTCCTTTCCTATGTGGTATTAAATTTTTCCATATCTTATTAATAAAACCTGAAACATTTTATTACATCGTTCTTCCTGAAAAAGGAGTTTGCACAACTCAGTAATTATATATTACTTAACAACATATGAATATACCCATCGTATCATTCATCAGCAAGATATATCTTTTTAAATTACATTTGGAAGTTGTGACAAAAAAATGTTCAAAAAAACCCATTTCTTGAATTTCAAAATTTTTTACAAAAAAACATTAACATTAACATTCCAAAAAACAAAATCTACATGTGGAAACTTTGCTCACAATTTTCTACAGCAAAGAGAATGAAAAAGATTTAATTATTTCATTAAATGAAGACAGTGAAATTATGCTCTTATTTATGAATGTAGATGCTATTGTCATGGTGTTATGTTCTCTGTCACATATTTTCACTGTTTATGAGGAACATCTCATCCAGCAATTACAGAGCAAAGCTGTGTGTGGTTATTAATGCAGGATGTGGTTGCAGGTTAAATCTAATAACCAAAATATCTTAGAGGTTTCAGACCCTTAGATTTTCAAAACTGTTAGATTGTATCAAAATGTAAACCATAACCTTACAAAAGTTTACAAAATTTACAAAACTCCTAATTAAAGGTGAATGTTATGTGACTAAGTGCTAATACGATACACTATGACTTTTTTTTTTTCACTTTTTGGGTCTAATTTATTTGTCAACAAATGTAGCTTCATTCATCCTAAAAGTGCTTTCAAAATTCTACTTAAGGAAAATTCCTCTAACAGTTTCCAATTAAGAGGAGTTATTTGGTTTTGTTTTCATTTTTTGTCTAGAAAAAGTTAGCTAATAGAAAAGGAGGTCTTTACAGTTCCCTTTACATAAAAAGACAATGAAGAAATTAAGGTTCTATGTGATTTTAAGCCCAGACTTTTCTCTTTTACAGCAACATCTTACACAATATTACAGTTTTTAGTTGATGTCTGGAATTCTTCCTCTTTGGATCTCACTTTTTGTACTTTAGTGAAATCATTTTAAATGCTTATTTTGAATCATTCTTCACATACTTTAGACACTGAACTTCATAACCATTCAGAATTTGATCATGTTATTTGACATGAAAGTGACTTGAAACAGACAGATTTAAATTTCATTGACTTAAAAAATAAAAAACAAAACCAAGAGAGAAATAGGAAAAGATTCTTAAAGTGAATCTTACAGCAGCCATTCTGATCAAGAACTGTCTACACAGTGAATAGTGAATATCACTGGCCAAGTGGTTGAAGGGCTTCCTGTTGTGAGTGAGTCACCACTAATAAAGGAAGTGACCTATGGTATTAATAGTAGAGAAAGAAAATGTAGACTTTGAGAGGGAATTGAATATCTTCAGAGCATATTTTAAGTCTCACATAGTAACAACTAGAAATGGCAATCACTTTTTTTTTTTTTTTTTTTTTTTTTTTAACACTAAAAGCCAATATGCCAAACTAATAGTTTCCTGAAGACATTCTGTTTGGTCTCACTCCATTACTCAGTTCCCTGCTCAATGTTCAGCTTCTCCTACTGAGTCACTAATTGCCCAAGGTGTAGAAGTCTTGTACAGAAATAAATTAGTTTGATTTATCTTTCCAGTTGATTTCTCTTCTTAGCTGTTATAAGGTAGCAAATGAAATGATCTTTTAAAAAACTAAAAAGTTCATCTCCAATGTTTAGTTAATAGTCATATTTCATACTTACTCTTCATAGTAAATGAAAATGTTTATTTTCAAGAGATTATATTACTGGATAGGACAGACATTGAAGATCTACTTGTGAATAATTTGTAAGCAATAACATTACCCAAAAAATATTCATATATAATTCATAAAGTTGTGCCAACTGGGCAATATTCTGTGTACTTTAACCTCATATTCTCATCTAAAAATTGATTAAACAAGCAAACTGTCATTTAGATTCTGGGAACTCAACATTATAATGAGGAAGAGAGGACTGAGGGGTGACCTCGTCACGCTCTGCAACTACTTGAAAGGACATTGTAGAGAGGTTGGTGCTGGTTTCTTCTCACAAGCAATTAGCGATAGAACAAGAGGGAATGGATTCAAGCTGCAACAGGGTAGGTTTAGACTGGGGTCATACACTAGAATAGGCTGCCCAGGGAGGTGGTTGAGTCACCATCCCTGGATGAATTTAAGAGCCATTTAGATGGTGTTGGGGATATGGTGTAGGGAAGAACTTTGTAGAGTAGGGTAGATGGTTGGACTCGATGATACCAAGGGTCTTTTCCAACCTAGATGATTCTATGATAAGGACACCTACCTATTAACACTGAACTTCTCACAAGCAAGAAAAAAGTGGTATTTAAGTTTATGTATATCATAAAGCATTTTAAGTATTCTCGTGTTCCTTTGCGTTTCTTTCATTCTGTGTTTAAATAGTACTTTTTCCAGAGAAATCTGGAAAATGAAAACTATTTACACAAATGCCTGTTTGCATAGACACTATGATTTGAAGGGAAGGTCACAGGATTTCAAATTCTAACATCTACAATAAAGTTTAGTGACAAAATAGGACAGTTCAAGCTTTAGACAAGCAGAAACTTCTCAGTTGCGTGCAAGCAATACTTTTCCTTTTTTGTTCAAGTATAAAACATTGCCAGTTGAAGTCAATGGATTCAGAAAATCCTATAAATAAGGATAAGGAAATATTTAAGGTCCTTTGATATTATTTGGTATCCTTATTGACAATAAGGTCCTTTGGTATTTTTCCCTAGTGTCTTATTTAAAGTTGTCTGCAAGAATTGAAATACTGGTTTTAAAAATATGGATGTCTTTTGAATAACAAATAGACTTATGCCAGCCCATCTTTTTTTCGAACTGGTGGTGTTATAATGAAAGACTAGAAAACAAACCTGAAAACTTTCAGTCATTGTAAAACAGAAATTATGTTCTACACCACTGAAAATGTATAGAACTAGCATACATTATTAGAGCCTCAAGACTGGATTGCAGAAATTTCCAACATACAACCAGTACTATTTTCTGAAGGGGGACTAGTACTATTTTCTGAAGGCCTTCAGTTCATAGAACCCTCGAGTCATAGAACAGTCCAGGTTGCAAGGGAACTCAAAAATCATATGTGTTTATCTAGAACCCTCTTCAGTCATGGAGCATCACAAGCATCCTCTAGCATCACTCTCCAGTGGCGGGGAATCTACCACGTCCCTGGGGAAGTTGTTCCAGTGAATGATTCCCCTTCTGTAAAAAATTTCTTTCTTCTGTCACAATGAAACCTCTCCCTGTGCAACTTGTACCCGTGTCTTCTTCATGTGACTGCTTGTGCAGAGAGAGAGTTCCTCATTGTAACTGCACTTCCAAGTGTGGAATACTGCAATGAGATTCACTCTAGGCTTTCTCCAGGGAGAAAAGACCTATCTCCTTCAGTCTTTCCTTGTAGGGCAGGTTCTCCATCCCTTTGATCATCATCATGGTCCTTCTTTGGGCCCTCTCTAGTCTGTCTGAGTCTTTCTTTAATTATTGGGACGAGAAATGGCCACAGTACTCCAGGTGTAGTTTGACAAGCACTGAGCAGAGTGGAATTATCACGTCTGTCTCTATTAGTAATGGCCCTGCAGATGCAGCCCAGGATCTGATTTGCCTTCATTGCTGCAGCAGCAGCACACTGCTGATTCATGTCAGGCATGATTTGCCTTTGTTAAATGTGTTGTCTTTTCACCTGCTTCAACTGAATCATAGAATGAGTTGAAAGGGACCCATGAGGATTTTTGAGTCCAACTCCTGACCCCACACAGTGCAACCTAAAAGTTAAGTCATATATCTAAGAGGTTGTCCAAATTCTTCTTGAACATTAACAGGCTTGGGGACATGACCCCCTGGGGAGCTTCTTCTAGTGCTTGACCCCTGTCTCATTGAAGAACTTTTTCTTACTTCCCAAGCTGAACTTCCCCTGACTAAGCTTTAAGCCATTCCCTTGTGACCTATCAATGACTAGGGAGCAGTCCTCACTATTCCGGTGGGTGCGCACACCCATCCTGTTCTTTATGAATATACAGATGTCACAGGTCTGGACACTACACCTGAGTTTATTAGTTTAAAGCACGATTCATTAAGTCAGCCAGTTCTTTAACGAAAGTTATATCTCAATTTTGAAAAGTATTCACATAAACCATTCCAGTTACTGCTGTGGCGATATATATTAACCTCTGCAAATTGTCACTTCAGTGCTTTAAAATCCCAAACAGTACTCCCAAGTTGCCACATTCTTATTAAAATTTATTGCTAGGTTTTTATGATCATAATTGACATGAACAAAGCTGTAAATGAAAATACCAAACATTTTATTAGCTGTGTTCTATATCAAATATATAACTTCTTACCTTTTTATTAATGTTTCTAGAGTACAGTGTTGATAACTGTATCAATCCATATGGACGTATTCAATACTATTATTGTTATATTATTTTAACTTATGCAGACTATATCCAATATAGCGACAATTCTTTCACTAAAAGTCATACTAACACCATTTATTTTACTCAGTGTTCCTTAAAGGAATGTGTTCTGACAGAGTGCATGCACAAATGGATTATTCATGTCAAATTGGAAGACTTTGACTTTACAATGACCACTGTTAATTCAGCCCTAAAAAGTAAAATAAATAAAGGAAAAAACCCAATATACTGTACTCAATACATAACAAAAGGGCAGATTCTCACACAAATATAAATGCTATGAATCAAGAAAAATTTAAATAAAATCATGAAAGTAGCATTACTGTGAAGCAGTCACAAATGAGAGAAGATTCAAGCCCTCCAAGAAATATTTGCATTTTAAATACATTTAAAAGGAAAACTCAACGAGGGGAAGTCATGAATGTAAATAGGTTTGTAGCCTTCATTTTAAAACTTTAAGATAGCATATTCACCTTAAATATATCAGCACACAAAGTGACTATCACAGCACTCGGAGCATTGCAAAGAGTCTTAAACTGCTTTTCAATACCCTAGGGAATGGTACCATTTTCAGCTAACTCTCTGCTTAATGTTTTTGCATTATCTGTGCCAGCCTTGGAAAAATTATGGTACACCATAAATGTACTTCTGCCCGGGAAAGCATGACTGGCCTCAAAATCTTGAGGTAAATAAAAAGTCATCTGTAAACCTCTAGAGATTCGCTGATTTAAGATTTTATTTAAAGCTGTAACAGCTAAATAATTGCTGCTTTAATAATAAGATTTCTCTTTGTAATCGTAGGAATCCGAAGCGTAAGTTCTAAGACAAACAGAAAACCATAGGAGTATGTAACTAATTCTCCCTTGATGCCTCGATCATGGTGCAGCATCAGCCCATGCCTTGGCAAAGAGTTACAACAGTCTTCCGTTTTTAGCCTGTTAATGAAGTGCTAGCAAATCAGAATAAACCAGGTAAGTACAGGAGGGCAAATTTACACGCTAGTATAAAGATTCAGCATTTTGTCCATTCACCTGTCTCTTATAATACAGTTTCCATCTGTAATTTTTCTAAATTAGCTCTCAGTTTATTTCTAATTATATGCTTTTTAGCAACATAAATTATTCTTCTTTTGTCAGTAACATATTTCTTACACAGTCACATCATTATTACCAGTTTTTGTTAGAAGGCAGAAATTTATTGAACAGTGGCTATGTATTGTTTTTAGTCTTTGTTAAACTAAGCAAAGAGTATATTTCTCAAAATTCTGGTTCTATAGTGAATTGAATCAAAATTCAGGGAAAAAGTAGATTTTATGGGAATGATATCTCAACAGCCAAATCTGATACCGGATTTGTATCATGAACACATGGACATGTCTGTAAAATGTCATGTGAAAAGGAAAACAGTGGTTTAGTTCTTTTAAACTTCTGAGATTGTACCCGGATTAGGGGGAGTTAGTGAGGTTTTTATGACTATAAATTGTGTGATATGCTTTTGTTTTTCAGGTAATTTCTGCCAGAAAACAATATTACTGATAATCAGTGCTTCCTACCTAGGTCACCTTTTTCCTGGTCATCTCCTATTTACTCATGAGTGTATTTACAGTGTTGCAGATTAATGGCAATGCAACTCTGAAACACCAGGGCTGGTCCCTGTTCAAGTGTGTTTACCTCCACAAGGCTTTGTGCAGAGAGAAGGTATGGCTCTGGCAAGGCCTGCTAGAGAAGCATTAACAATCTGCTACACCTCAGCTGGGTCCAAGCGGAGACACACGCAAGGACATATTTTAATAATTATACTAGCAAGCTTTCACTCTCTTTGGTGTCCCAGCCCCTTCTCATCCAGGACAACAGGGCTTCACTCCATTTTGTAATACATGCAGTATAATTTCTGGGGATTTCGGTCTTTACCCGGTTTGTTACCTCTATATTGCCTGCCATATTATAGCCATCTGACAACCATCAGTACAAACTGACACAACACGTCTTCAGACCATACCCTAGGGAGCTGTTAATTACTGTTATAAAAACTGCTCTGCCTGCCAGCTCTGTTCTCTATCGCTTAATCTGCAGATTTTATGTCTTAGTCTCTGTTCTACAAAAGAATACTCCTTTTTGGAACTGACAGTTCTAAAGCATTTAAGGATGTATGAAATAGTTTTAGCTGAAGACCTCATTGTGAAAATAATGTCCCTCTCATGGTAAACACAATCAAGCTATTCTGAAGTGAAGGTTTTTCCATGTACACAGCAAGCCATAATACAAAATGCTATTCTTTCTATACCAAGAGTAAAACTTTACATGATGTCATAGCAACAGGATGTTCTTTGGAAGATGTCCTTTGTGGTAAGCATCCTTGAATCACACATGACATATCCAATTTCTTAGGCGAAACGAACAATGTTTTGCATTTTCAGGCATCTGTGTTTGAGAAGTCATTCATTTTTGACTCCTTCAGTTTCACCCCTAGTTCAAAAGTCCCAGGTTTATACCCTGTCAACATAGAAATAACAGTAAACTTAATCTTATGAAGTTCACAGAAAATATGTAAGAAAAAGATTTATGTTAACTCATTTATCTCAGATCTTTATCCCATTTTAAAGGAATGACTGAACTGTTGTGCATATCTTTTTCAGTAAGATGATGAATGGCAAGAGGGTTGGAACTAGATGATCTCTAAGGTCCCTTCCAACTCCAACCATTTTATGATTCTATGATTAAGGATTTTTAAACTATATGGGAAAGGTGCATTTCTTTTCAGCTTTTTACAAACCAAGAATATTTGTGTAATTCCTGAGGAGGTTCCTTGTCTAAGGACCAATAAATTCTTCTTATGCCTGAAAATAAACTATGTTTTTTAAAAAAATGTAATGAAAAGTAAAGTATGGTATGTGTAAGTTTGAACTCCCTTGCTCACTCTCTTCCTCTTACCTCCCCTCTCGTGCTAGGAAACTGCTCTGAATTATGTAGAATTTAAACATTCACAACTTGAACTCTTTAGTAATTTTTCTATAACAGAAAGTACAAAGATGAAGATCATCACTCAGGAGGAGGAAGAAAAAAAACCCTGCTCTTCCACAGTAGTTCTTAAATTTTCTAAAGCTTTTCATTCTGTCTGGTGAAGAAAGTGAGATTGCTATGACGCTACATGCTTAGAGGATGCATGCACTCCAAGTAGCTTTGTGGATGAGGATGTGGGAGGGTTGGCAAAGGGTTACTCTTCCATTCTGTCAAAGCCCAGAAGACTCTCAGGCAAAATAATTATCCCAAGTCACTCTTTGTCTGTTCATTTGAAAACTTCTGTTAAGCTTAATTCATTTCTAAACCAATAATATTGCTAATATGAAAAAGACTTACTTTTGTCTTCAAATCAGTCAGTCATAGTGTCTAGCATTTGGAAATCAACAGTGCCTCAGTCACCCTGTGTGAGAACCACAACAAGCAGGTCAGATTAGATGCTTATAGTTCTCTCTTATGGCCTTCTAACAAAGGAAGGAATCACCTTGTGCTTTATTCTGTGTCTTTGCTGGGATCCTTTCACTGGAAAACTGAAAAGCGGTTTCTATGAACATAAAAGAAGTTTAAAGTAGCTCATCTATCCCTAGGCATGTGCTGCTGGGTATCAGTTTTGTGGCAAAAAAATAAATCAGATTTGATCAGAATGGGGCCTAAAAATCTCTCTTTGCATTTTGACTTCCACCAAGAACTGAAGTATGATCCTTGTCCTGTTATACTTTAATAGCCTCTACAAGCCTGAGCAAATTAAACTCATTTCAGAGACACTGGCTGGATTAATAAGATGTTTCTAAAGTTGGGGGTTTTTTGCAAAACACAAGTTTTATGTGCAGTACAGGAAGCTGCCAGAATTCCATATTATTCTTCAGTAATGAAGATACTTCTTTTACTTATGATATTCACTAATCTTTTGAACAAGTACTATATCAACCAATAAAACTCAGCTGATTGTTTGCATCTTTAATTATCACAGCACTTACCAGTCATATCTTCATTCATTTGGACTGGCAGGTGTTTTCAGAAGGAAGGGAGGCAGGAAGGAAAGAAAGAAAGAAACAAATAAACAAAGAAGCAGGCTGGAAAGTGTAATGGTTCATGCATGCTATTACTTTTATTATACATGCGTGAAAGAAAATGATTTTCAGGAAGACAAAATGGTTGAGTATTTAATTCCCATTTGCACTTCTTCCCCTGTGGTAAATGATCTTTACTGAATGAAAAGAAAAATCTTATTGTTTGTCTGTAATTATGAAATGTAAATGGAAATATCATTCTTTTCTCCAACATAATGAAATAATGGTAGTTCACAACTAAACAAGAACAATTCTCTGCCTCCCCTTCTCCTTTATTTTTAAGGCTTAGAAACATCCTCCAAGCTGGTAGAACGTGTAGTATTGTATTATACACAAACAGCAATGCTTTGCGTACGTTGTTTTCTCCAAGCTTAGCATGCCAGTCCTTACCTGTCTCTTCTGCTTCCCTTAGGTGTGGGTCCAAGACTGCCCTGGTAGTAGGCATGGGAAAAAGTAATTTCTTGCCTGACCCTAACATCTTCTCATTCTTCTTATTGTTTAAGGCTGTCTAAATACTTAGGTAACTATCACTACATGAACTATACACAGGGAATATTTTCAAATATTTATTCAAGCTGCTAAATATCAGTATACATGTATATGCACACATATATACATATATATTTTGTCAGCCAAAGCAAGACTAAAAAGACGTGACCTAAGGAGTATGCTTATTGTGCCTGAATATTAACTGCGACTCAGTCAAACACAAACTCAAATTCCACAGAAAGGAATTGTTATCCAAGACAGACAACAAAACACACTTTATCAAAGTTTTCTACTTTATGAAGTTTTCTGTAAACAGTCATTTTGGATCTCGGAAGTGGGGAGCCTGGCTGAGATAAGATCTTGTGAAGTTTCATCTTCTCTCCATCTTACAGTTCACCTCAGATTGTTATGCTTCATATGCTGCTGTGTTCTCAGTGAAATTAGGACAAACTCTAAGAAGGATAGCGTTTTCAGACATTGGCTATAAGATGGCTGCAAAATCAAATCTTAGCTGTGAAACAGTCTTGAAAGATAGAAAGGGTTATATATTACCTGCAAATGTTTGAGGAGGCTGGAGAAAAAGGGTATATTTGGGGGGAATGTGTTTATAAAAACAATGCCATTGTAACCTTTAAGCCATATTGCCTCAGTTCTGTTGCTTTCTATGTCATATTTTCTTTGTTTATTTATTTAATAACAAATTGTTTATTTTGTAAAAAAAAATTAATGCAAAAATATCTCTATTTTCGCCAGAATTTCTGTTCCTTTCATCTGTAAAAAAATGGGTTCTTTTCCCTCAGGCCTCAGCATTAATGAGAGTACTTCTGGTAACATACTCTCCCTGCCCATCTAATACAATTGGCAGGAAGACTATCATCCATGCACTTAAATAAAGTGACAGCTGTGCATCTCTGGGAGCTCAGTCTATCAGAATATGGCATTTGGCAACCAGCATTTCCAGGTATATTTGCAGAAGTAACTTCTGCTCTCTGCTATTCCAACCTGATTCAATGGCTTACCTGAAGGCACAGAAAATTCCTCAGTTATCAAGAAACTTGACATAGCAAGGACGTAAAAACAGAGATAGTGAATATTTTATTTTTTTTTCTCTCTCAACTGCAAACTGAGCAACTGCCTTATGACTTGGTCCCTCTGACAAACTGCCTCCAGCTAGGATTCTGTTGTGTCCTCTCAAGGCTCTCTGTGACACTGGTATGTAATAACCACTGCAAATAGATATTAACCTTCCCCCTATCTTTAAAACCAGTAGACCAAATCCTTCTGTCTGAGACTCCTACTGATTGTAATCAAAGTCGAGGGTTTTTTTTGGAGTTTTGCTCTTGAAGGGTGAATGCGGTTTTGGGCATGCTGCTTTTATGAGGCAAGATGTTAAGAGATTCTGATCAGAAAAGGCCAGTTAAAACTACTATTATTTAACACTATGCAACTAACTGAGCAAAAGTAAGTAACATTTCAGAGTTCAGAGACAGTCTCTGACCAAAATTATGCATCACCAGATGTATACTCTGCCACATAAATAATCAAGAAAAATACAATGATGGTTAAACTTAGACACATGCATATTTAACCAACACTAATTATTAATTTTCATTCTGAGTACATTATTAATAGGACCAGTAATGCAGGTGGATGGGGACCTCATACTTCAATATGATTTAATTACCGAAGAACATTAAGTGAATATCTTCCTAATTCAGTGCACTTGTCAGTAAAAATACTCATCTATGGCATTTAATTTAATTGAGTTGTCAGCAGCAATATGTCAAATTTCTGATATATGTGAAACACTACCATATTTAGGTAATTTTGCTGACTGGTCCAACATTTTGTGCTAATGAATACGTAGGCAAATCAAACTGCAGTAAGAGATGAACGTGCATATGCCTTCTGCTAGCTCTTCAGGTACACTTTAGGTTTCACTTGAAGTGATTAGTTTTCACATCTCAAACCCACAGAAATTTAATCAATTTGTACATGAATCAA
Organism: Gallinago undulata; assembly: GCA_026546715.1. NCBI lineage: Eukaryota > Metazoa > Chordata > Aves > Charadriiformes > Scolopacidae > Gallinago > Gallinago undulata. Next base: position 111,861,236 of record JAOTQQ010000012.1, read on the forward strand.
GGAAACTTCAGAATTTGCCACATATTGTGTAAATGGAAAAAGTCACACAAGTATACAGCTGATGCTGCTGTTCTATGATGAGTTCATCACTACTGGATTCACTGAAAATTCCTAACATTTAGAGTTAGATAATAAGTAAAAGGCACGTTTCTTCTGAAATCAAACAGCCATTCAGATCTCTGAAAATATTTACAATTGTAACTGTCACCTAACTGCTATGTGCTCTGATTATACGGCCCATATCAAATATTTAATCCTTACCAAGATTTGCTCATGAATAATGTCTAATGTGCAAAACTTATTTTCCAATCCATCATTTATATGATTGAATACTGTATGAAAAAAATGTAATTACATTAATTCACTTATTATTTTCCTGTTTATATCATACAAGCAAAAATAAATCAGTCCTCCATATTAAAAGCCACAGAAAACAGACTTCCTTTGTGTGTTACCTTTCAACAAGCAAATAATATATATGTGCGAATTTATAAATAAATTCTGAAACAGTTAAAGTGGATAGAAATTTGCAAATCCCATTCTTTGGTAACAACAGAGTTTACCAACATGCATTAGTTAATAAAGGGTGGAACGGTTTAGAGCTTTGTGTACAGGCTCCTCAGTCATACATTTATGATGAAAAGCATTGTAGGGACTTGGCAGTGGACAAAAAAGAATAATGTATCTCCACTGTGTACAAAATTAGGTGCATAAATGGCATTTTCTGATTTTTTTTTGGTTAAAAGAATGCATTCCTTGCTAAAATGTGTTGTGGGTGGTTGTTTATTCAAAATTTGGACATGTCTGAAGTTGATAAAAGCAGTAAATTGTTTATCAGTGTATTCAGGTTTCAGAATTGTCATACTAAAAGCTACTTTTAAAAATTTGTTGTTTGTGTAGGTAATAATCCAATTACTTCTGCTGTTATGACTCATGCAAAAGTAGCAGATATTCCTGATTTCTTGTAACTTAGCAGTAGTATGTGACTCATTCAGATTTAAGAGAGGTTCCTCTAAGGTACTTCACTGACTTGGTTAATATCACAATTGTAGCACCCCATTGTGATAGTAATTGTGTTTTTTGTTATAAACCAATGTATAAAATCCAGGAGGCACAGTTTATTTCCTTATTACTATGATGCTAATAATGCCAGGTTGGTTGTCTTTAGGGGAGGTTCAGATTGGATATTAGGAAAAATTTTTACACTGAAAGGGTTATTAAGCATTGGAATGGGATGCCCAGGGAAGTGGTTCAGGCACCATCTCTAGAGGTATACAAAAGATGGGTTGACATACTCCTTAGAGACATGGTTTAGTAATGGGTTTTGTAAGAGTGAGGCTGATAGCTGGAATAGGTGATCTTAAAGGTCCCTTCTGACCTAGACAATTCTATGATTCTATAATTCTCCATGTTTCAGTTTTCTATATTATGTAGATATTATTCAGTCTTTCTACATTATTTGACACTATCAAATCTTGGTCTCAAAATTTGGAAAGTCATGGATTCAATGGGTAGACCACTTGGTGGGTAAGGAACCTGCTGGATGGCTGCACTCAAAGGGTTGTGGCAGCCAGTGATGAGTGGTGTTCCTCAGGGGTCAGTACTGGGACCAGTGCTGTTCAACATCTTTGTTGGAGACATGGACAGTGAGGTAGAGTGCACCCTTAGCAGGTTTGCTGATGACACCAAGCTCGGTGGTGCGGTCGACACATTGAAGGGAAGGGATGCCATCCAGACGGACCTGGACAGGCTGGAGAGGTGGGCTCATGCAAATCGCATGAAGTTTAACCAAGCCAAGTGCAGGGTCCTGCACCTGGGACATGGCAATCCCAGGCGCAAATACAGGTTGGGCAGAGAATGGTTAGAAAGCAGCCCTGAGGAGAAGGACTTGGGGGTGTTGGTGGATGAGAAGCTTAACATGAGCCAACAGTGTGTACTGGCAGCCCAGGGAGCCAACCGCATCCTGGGCTGCATGAAGAGAAATGTGGCCAGCAGGTCACGGGAGGTGATTCTGCCCCTCTACTCTGCGTTTGTAAGACCCCACCTGGAGTACTGTGTCCAGCTTTGGAGTCCTCAACACAGGAAGGACATGGACCTGTTGAAACAGGTCCAGTGGAGGGCCATGAAGATGATCAGAGGGATGGAGCAGCTCTCCTATGAAGTCAGGCTGGGAGAGCTGGGGTTGTTCAGCCTGGAGAAGAGAAGGCTCCGGGGAGACCTTAAAACAGCCTTTCAATATCTGAAGGGAGCCTACAGGAGAGCCAGAGAGGGACTCTTTGTCAGGAAGTGTAGGGAGAGGACAAGGGATAATGGTTTTAAATTGAAAGAGGGGAGATTTCGATTAGATACTAGAAAGAAATTGTTTCCTGTGAGGGTGGTGAGACACTGGAACAAGTTGCCCAGGGAAGTCGTGGAAGCCCCATCCCTGGCATCCCCCAAGACCAGGCTGGATGGGGCTTTGAGCAACCTGCTCTACTGGGAAGTGTCCCTGCCCATTGGAGGGGGGTCTCTAACCATTCTATGATTCTGTGATTATAAATTTACCATGGTTGGCCATTAACACAACCCTTCAATATAGGACATCAAAGAATTATAAATAAATACTTTCTAAAAGGTTTCTTGTAACTTATACATTCTGTATGTTATGTTTGGGAAACAATAGATCTTTGGAAAACAGTGTGATTTAACAATCTATCAGTCTATGTAAAAATTTATCAATGATATAGTTTCCCTTAGGCTAAGATACATATATGAGGATTATTTTTATCATTTAATAAGCATAATTTCTTGCTCTATGAAATGAAAACTGTTTTTTTTTTCCCAGTTATACCACGGCTTCTCCTCAGTCTTTGATCATCACATCCTCAATCATAGTGATCATGAGAATCAATTTTAGCTAGAAACCCCCAAGGTAATCCTATTTGCTTGCATTAATATCTTTGGATCTCAATCATAGTGATAGAACTTATATTAGTCTTTCTAATTTCTGTTAAAGCCAACAATTTATCCATGTGAAATGAAATATCAGTTAATAATGTCTACAAAAAAACTCCCAAAACTGATGGAGAGGCTTGCTTTACTTTATCATGTCTTTTTACTATTTCATGTTGTGACTGTAGAATGAAAAGCCAAAGTCTACTTCTGCAAGAAGCAAAAAGCAAAAATCAGGCTTCATACTTGATGTAAAAACTCATTCTAAGATGACTACTGCACATGCCTATTTTTCACCACACTAACTGTTAGAAAATGAGAGAAGTCATGTTCAACATTGTGGATTTGTTTTATTAAATAAAGAATAAATCAATATCAATATTTCTTTACAGAACGGACAATAACAAAGAACTTTAACACTGTTTCCAGACTTTTGGAGAGTGGCTGTGGGGAGAGCTCAGGGGTGCAGCTCTTACACAGCAAATTCAAGGGACAGAATCCAGTTTGGCAGCTGACCTTCTCCATCTTCAGCAGGAAAAAAATGTACAAACCTTGCAGCTGCTTGGCATATGTCAATTTGCCATTTTTCCTCCTTTGTTGGAGAGTTGCAACCTTCCAAATCCTTCTCGATCTATGCTGCCACCTCACCTTGTTGCCTGAGCACTTCCAGACAAGGCAGCTTTGCCCAGGAAGAAGTATAACAGTGAGTGAGTGCTGGGGTAGGTGCCCAAGTTAATCATTCCTCTGGCAGTGGGCAGGTGCCTGAATATGGACGTGAAGTGACTCATGCAGGATGGGTCTGGTTGTCCCTGGATTCTCACAGAACTCTCTGTTTCCTATTGACGTCTCTCCAAATTTAAAGTTACTGGCTTCAGATAGAATTATTACTGGGAAATGAGGTGAGCATCTAGTACATTATAGATACAGAAGCTTGGACTACAGAGAGGCTAGATTTTTGCAAGCCATTGTAAAAAACTGAATGAAGATATCAAGGCAGAAAGGAATGAGGTCACGCCACTGCTCCTTCAGGTGTCTACCATCAGGGCGCTCAGTAGCCAAGAGCGTTTTGTGCCTGCCCCAGAAACGTATGATAATGTAATATTCAAAGACAAATAAGACTTTCCTAGCATAGAAATACTGGCATTTGAGAACAAAGTAAGAACTGTGTCATCACTTGAAGTCAACTGCAGATGTCTGGCACTAAAATAAATTAGTCTCCCTGTTTAACTTAACCCATGGGCTGTCTCAGCTAACAAATCAGATAAAAAATGGGGGGCATGGCCTCAGAGTAAGGCAGCATAGCTCCACTGCCTAAGCCAATTTAGACCATCTGAGGCTAGCGTTCTGTGAAGCTGAAATTGTTCACTTGATTAATGGACCAACTGTCTCACTCTTATCTAACCTGGACTGCAACCAGAGTCTCTTCTGTTGTCAGATGCCAGCACGAAGTCCACAACCATGAGCGTCTGTAATTTAACGTGTAATGAGCTGAGAGACACTACCATAATTTTTGCTACCTTGATATATGACTTAACTGTGCAATTCAATGCAAGAACTGTTTTCTGAGTTTTAAATAATATAGAAAATCTAGTCTGAGGAGGAGGAACTGGATGGACTGTGTAATCTGTTAGCAGCATCTGCGTTTGGACCACTGACAGCAAATAGAGGAGCAAAACACTGTTGCTATTTCAATACTAAGTGCAACACTCTGGCTGAATGGGGAAGTCAGGGAGATAAGATAAAAGGTAATCTTCAGTGGTGAATGCTTCTAAATTAATGCAATTAAAATTTCTATTATACTGTATAAAGGGATTTACTTACTCTCAAATCACTGTTTATAATAAGAGTCCTATATTGCTAGTTTTTATTTGATAGTATGCGTTTTTGCCCCCATACTTCCTCTTGGTGCAGGCTAGTTAGTGTGCATTCTCTTCCATGTTAGTCAAGTTCTAGTTGTTTTAGAAAAAAACTATACAGTTGTCAACTTTAATTTCGGAACATTGTTTCACTCCTTAGTTTCCCTCTGGTAAACATTCATAGAATATGAACAAATTAATTTTCACAAAGCATACATTTATTTATGATTATGAGATATAGGGAATAAGTATTTTAAATTCTCTTTGTTTTCCCATAGGTACTGAGTATTTAGCTTTAGTCAAGCTGTTTCCTGAATCAAGCAGTCATCCGGCAGTTCCATTTCAAAAAAGAAAGCTCACCTTTTTCTGATAATAATCCAATTTCAGCAGCTGGTGAAGACAGAGAAGTATAAATCTTAGCAAAATCAAATACTCAATAAAAGAGTCAGAGTGAAAACTCTGTTCTAACTCGATAATCAAAATCTTCCTCATGGGGATTTCTTAAAATAAAACTTTCCATGCTAGTTTCACCGAAGAAAGACATTTCATTTTTGCTTTCAGTCAATGCAATTATATTGTACCATCCAGATATCCCAAAGTAAGAAACTACACCACATGGTCAAAGAACTCCAACAATATTTAAGGTGTTCAGAGTCCAATATACCAGCATCTGCTCAGAGCAACTAGGATGATGACAGACCTGAAAGATGACTCTTTTCCCTCATCCACATCTACTGGGAGTCTCTGATAGATGAAAGGATGACTTTTATGACATCAAAATAATGAAAAAAAGATGAAATCTGGCAAGTTGTATAGTACCATTTCTGTAACCAGGTCAAATTAAGTTCCTTACATAGTATTCTGATTGGATTCACAAACAGTGACATGGTACCTACCTAGGCATGTATCCTGTGTGGATCTGCAGCAGGGGAAAGGCCCCGGCATTTGTGAACAAAAGTCATAACCCAAGAATTCATGTTAGGGAGAAATGCAGCGACCCGTTTGGGAAATGATGCAAATCCTGTCTGGCTTAGTTATCTCAAGACTTTCACTCATATTTTTGACTAAATATTGACTGCTCACCAGACTTAAAATTAGGGCACTTAACTAAAAGTGCCAGGATGTCACTTGGAAATACTAATATTATTGTTTAATACAGTAACTAAGTGAAAAACAGCCTTTCTGTTGCTCAAATATTTAATATAGAGAACTAAAGAGAGGCTTCAGATTACTCAAACTTCCTTAATTTTCAAATTAACCATATATTTTTCAGTCTTTCATCAAAAAGGTCATTTACTGTAGAGTGTTATCATTAATGATTAAAAACACACTTGACAAACAGGAAAAAAAAATCTGTTTTTTAAAATATATTATTGTTTCATCTTTATTTGGGATCTCAGTTAATCTCAGCTAATGTGAATAAATTCTGATCTATTAGAAAAGTGGCTGAATTCTTGTTGCAAATATAGGGGTATTCATCCTTTTAGGATGCTAAACATGCTCATAACCTTATACTTTTATTAGTAAAGAAAGATATCCTTCTGATGAAAATTGTAAAGTCATTTTTTAAAAAGCAGGAAAACACAGACAATTTGAGGGCTTTTGCATCAAAGTTTACTGTCAACCATTTATTTTTAAAAGCTGCAGAAAGAATTACTCCCTTCTCATCCAAACTCCCACCCCTGACTTTTATGCAAACACACAAAACCTGAAAGGTTTTAATCCAAACACTCCCAAGACCCAAATTAAAAACCATTAGGCAAGTAGAGACCAGCCATAAGGTATCTGAGAGGAATCCATAAGACTTACAATGGCTTATAAATTTTAAAGATGGTAGATGTGACATGATACTTACACGGAAAAGAGAGTCCTGACTAAATACAGAATGCTGGGCTCTGATCAGATGATTGCAATTCAGACTGATATCTTGGATTATCTCAAATATTTTGATGGAGACACCAGGCCAGTAGCGACACCAGACCAGTAGCAGCCCCCAAAGGGCATATACATACATACATCTAATCTGACAGAAACAAACTGAGCTACCTCCAGAACTGCAAGTGTCAAAAACAACAAAATTTAAATACACGTTAAATAAAAAATATAATGTTCCTATTTAAAATTCATCACAACTGAACAGACCAACTGTTTACTATACATTTCATCTCAGTGTTGCTGGTTTTCAAATAGATGATTTTGGTCAGAGTACCAAAATTAAAACACATGTGCATACTCACTTTAAATTGTCAAGGTTAAACAACCCTGCCATTTTGTACAACATTTTCTTTCAGTGTGTACAACCTGTTCAGTTGAAATGCAGCTCACAAAATTATTTCAGTAAAGTAAGAAATAAATCTGTTTTCTCAAATTTTATTGTCCAGTTGAAAATCATTACGATGATGTCTCTCTACAGTTAACCACACTTTATGAAAGAAATTAGATTTACAAGTCACGTAGCAATAGAAACGCTTCAACATTCTTTTTCTTGTGGCACTTCAGAAGATAGAGGGGTTTGTTGTGTTCCTTTAATATATGTCTAGTTATAAGCTTATAAAGATCTCTTTGATTGAAGGTCAGGAACAAGCTTCATTACATGAAAGCTAGCTTATGTTATTTAACTCCAAAGTTTGCTTCATGAAGCAAATAAATAAAAACTTGGTAAACTCTTCAGAGCAATTTAAATTTCAATATTGTAAAGTACAAATTTATTGCTTTAAATAATTGATATTTGCATATTTCCTTTTGTATTTTATAACTGAATAACCCTTTTACATGTTGCATAGAACTGAGTTATTGAAAGTCTGTGGCTAGATGAAGAACAATTAATAACGTGCAAAATTTTCTGTTCTACTGCATTTTGTTTGATGAAAAAACAGATTTCCATATCACTTTTCAGGCCTGCTCACATTGGGCTTCATGTGACTTTAATGGATCATACAATTATCAAAAAATACAAAACTGCAGGTTCTCTTTCACTGGATACTTTCAGATACAGTTCTATAAGGTACCCAGTCCACATGTATAAAGCAATTCCCAACATGTCCAAGTAAATATCCTCAACACTTCCTACTCTGTCTCCCTGGCAACATCTCCTCTACTTTGTCCTTGTAAAAGCCATTGTTACCTTCTTTCTTTCTCACTCTGTTGGATTCCACCTAAGAAAAGATGTAGCAGCAGCAATGAGATTTGGGTCATTAAGAAAGACAGAGTTAATAACATTCTTAATAAATGAGATTTTAATGTAAAAGATTTCTACTCAATAAAAATGGGAACTTAAAAAGAGAAATTTCACTATCTATTTTTTTTGCCACAAACTCTGCGTAATACTTATTTCTTCTAATTAGTCTTTGTAAGATAAGTATCCTTCCAAGGGCAAATGGCTGTTTGCCAGCTCTAGTAAAAACCTATTGAAAGCACAATGCTTCATAAAGTCTCATGTAGAATATTTTCAGGTCGTAAGTTTGAAAATGTAAATCTGACATCATAAGAGTTTATTTTTATTTCATTTCATCATTTATAATATAATTTTAGATGTCTTTTCTTACTGAATTTTGTTCAAAGATCAGCTGGAGATTTTGGAAGTGCTCCATTCAGTGTAGGCAAAGTAATAAACCCATCATGAAAAGGTATACGGCCTCTTCTTATATGATTCAGTAAGCCTTGCTTCCGGACTTAACCTGTTTTCAATTTCCTTCAAGTTAACAAAGAAAAAATTCTCAAACTAAATACACAATTTACATAGATACCTCATTCATGCAATAAAACATGGATTCCAGATTTATTTTATGTGAAGAGTTATCACACAGCTTGACAAGACGCTGCGACCTCCTGACAGGACAGATAAACTGGAAAGTCATGATTGATAAACACAAAATCTATTAAATTGTGTATGATCACAAGAATTTATTTACATCCATGCTATGAGGGAATTAATTTCACGATCAAGTTGCTTAGAAAATATTGCTGGTGGTTCAGGGATGTTAGCCTGGGAGCACATAGGAATACTATGCACAGAGGGATTTTGAGGATAACTCACAGAAAACATCTACTCCCAAAGAATACGATCAATTATCTTCATTAATTTAAACACACTTTAAATGTTTCCCCTAAAAATATGCTCCTCATTAAAATTTTTTTAAAGGCTATGGGTTTTGGTTTGGATGTTTTTTTTTTCTTTTTCCTTTTAGCTGGGATTTTTTGAGAAAATAAAACTGTCAAAACTGTTTACGCCCAATCTTTTTAAGCGTATAAATACTCTTTATAGTCTGACAATTAAGATGCTCATCTGGATTAATGTTGATCTGGATTAATAGAAGGAATTAATAAAACAGGGGGTAAGTCTCTCAAAGAGGACATCACTGGAGGTGTTCAAGGCCAGGCTGGATAGAGCTTTGAGCAACCTGGCCTAGTGGGAGGTGTCCCTGCCCATGGCAGGGCAGGTGGAACTCGATGATCATTAAGGTCCCTTCCAACCCAAACCATTCTATGATTCTATTAATATTTCTAGTTAATATACTACTGCTACTACTACTACTACTAATTTACACATTTTCATGAAAACATTTGTTTAACAAACCTTTGTTTTCTGAGAGTTTACTCAAAGAAAACTACTCTGAAATAGTAAAACCAGCTATTTTCCCCAATTTTATTTTTAAAATTACAGTAACAATTGAAATTGCTAGTCTATGATATCAGCAGCAAATTGCATATGATTGGTACCTACTACAATGATTTAAAAGTAAGATTCCCAATGGGCTTAGCAACTATGATAGTTACTTTAACATACAAAATGTTTACATTGCCCTAGCTGAATATACAGGGCTTATCTGTCTGAGTCCAGCAGTGCTGATCTGTCAGATTGCAGAGTATTATTTGACAGAAATACCTCAATTTACCGTTGAGAGGCTGAACATTCAGTAACAGCCAGATTTGGTTGTTCTTCACAAGCATTAACTGGGAATTTCAGGAACTGGCAACTCAGCTTCATGCAGTTCTTTTTAGCTTTCTGAACTCTAGTTTCTCTATGAGCACTTGCGTGTGATTCAGACATAGTTTTAAGGACATGTTTTAAAAAATAGTGTTGTGTGAGCCAAATTGGGGTTTTGATATCCTGGGATGTTTAACAAAGTCCTGTAGCCACACAATTGTGTAATGACTAATTGGCAGTGGCAGTGTTAAATCTTATTTTTCATAAAATCCCCTTTTTGCTCCGTTCTGCATAGTCAACAATTAATGCAACATCCATTTACATTTTGAAATCTGGCTTAGGAGACAATTGTCCTAAGTCCACCCACCCTTAACTTTTCAGGTTGCTCGCATACATAATAGACACATGAATCTCAGAATGGGAATAATAATAACTTCTGCTTGGACCTGTACAAAAGCATAGCAGGATAGGATTTTTCTTTTATTATAAATAATAATTTCTAAATGACTGCTGAAAGCAGGGTGGTTCAGAGAGGGGAGAAGAAAAGGTGATTTCTTCTTTGTTTTTGTACCAGGACATGGATCTGAACTGTCCAGGATTTTTTTAAGCTGTTTTAAGGCTGCTGTGAGTGATTCGTCCAGCTATTTTTCTCAAAAGCTTGAGTCATGTATGAATAAAATCTGAGTTGAATGAGTGCAAAGTTTTCCCTTCATGTGCATTCTAGGATATATTAGTACACCAGTGATGCTTATATTACATTTTATGCAAGTTCTAACCTTTAAAGGGTAACAGAAGAGATTTATGTGATACAACAGCGGGGTATTTTAGTCCCATAGTTCTTTATCTCCTGATGCTCTCACAAAACAGTAGGATAAAATTTAAAGTTTCATATTAGTCCTCTAAAATTTTCTTTTGCCAAACACAGGAAACAAGAGTGGCAGATAACTTCAGTAGCTATGGTCAGTTTTTGCTCTAGGATGAGCAGTATATTGACTTAAAATGATCTGTATACTGCCACTATGGAAATATTAAGAAGCTAAAGGATGCAATCTTAAATAGATTTGAAGGACTCCTTCACTGAGAAATTTTGTGGTCGTAAAATAGAGCAAACACCAAGGTTATTTTTGATGGAGTCAAGGGAAGCAGATGTGACCGTAATGAAGGGCTTTAGTAGAAAGCCAGACATGCTGAGCGCATGTCAACAAATTGGCTGGTTCCAAACCCAGGTTTAATCAAAATAGTAATCGCTCTACACAGTTTTAATTAAATGTTGCAATGTTCTATTAAACTCTAGATAACAATGTAATTATGTGAGTGGACAAAAATAGATATTAAGAGCTCCAGGCAAGTTATCCAACAGGCTGATTTAAATCATTACCATCTAGCAAACGAATAATTTTGGCAAAGCTTGTGGCATAACAACCAAAACTAAAAGTTAAACCTACTGTGAAGTAAAAAAGAGCCATGTTTTTATAGCTGCAACACAATCTGTTCTGAGTTCATAGTTCACAACAGGTATTTCCAGCCATAATGAATTTATTTTACAGTGAAGTATCTCCAAATATATCATATGCATGGGCAGAACCAAGCAGAAACTAAATTTTAAGTATTGCATCATCTGGAAGTACTTACCTTCAGCTTAATATTCAACAAGAAAAAAATAATTAGGAGATAATAAATAATCCTACCAAATGCAGTCAGGTACAGAAACAAATTATCTTTGAAACCTCCAGAAATTCTTAAAACAACATATAAGCAAATAATTATATAGTGAAGACTTATAATAGGTCTTAAAGTGCTTAAATCAGTAGTTCACTAACTACCAAAGAGACTAGTTTTACTTGTGAAGCATCAATACTTCACAAAATTAGGCTCCAAGCTTCACTTGAAATTTATGATAGAAACATAGAGCTTCTATAGGACAGGAAAAGTAGCAGTTTTCAGTGAGGGCAAGTATGATGGGAATCAGCAGCAGTGAGGTCTGGAGCACTGTCAGGTTTTTCAAATGAGATTCAGCTTTAAAAAGAATTAGATTCACTGAACTATGCAACTTGCAATTAATCCCACAATTTTTTTAACAGCACAGGAGAGAAACTGATCTGACTTTTTGAGTTCAAACTCAGATTACCATAATAATGATCAGCAAATAATTTAAAACATGAAACTACTTCCCAATCAAGCAGCAAAAAGAAATACATTACTGTTATGGAAGTGTCACAGGGTGACGCTATTATTTACTATTATCTTTTGAATTCTTTCAATAAAACAAAAGGCAAAACTAGGAAGACGTGAACACGTATAGCAAATGCTGAAAGTGAAGTGCTTTTCAGACAAACTTTGTGCACAATAGAGGACTTCCATCCCTCCTTGATAAAATACAGGATTTGAAGCAAAGTAGTTCTCCAAAAGATGGGAGGAAATTCCTAACAAAAGACTTGTTACACCAGCGTTATCTTGTCCCTCTTCATGCAAAGCAACAAAGCATAAGGTCAAAAGCATCTGTACTGGGGAGCTGTCAACTAATAAGCTCCGAGCTGCACTCTAACTCGCCTGGATGCAATGGCATAGCTTCACTTTCATTCTTTTGTACCATGCTCTGAGGCAGTGCTGGTTTGCAGGGCACAGGCTGCTAATCTGGAATCAAAGGGCAGAGTGAAATCACAGCGCTTCATAGAACAAGCATGACTTTAAACAACACTGGAAAGCATAAGATGGTATCGCCCTGGGTAATGGACACAGAATTGAGCAGACTTATAATACGAAACGAATTAGATTTACTGCTAATCTGTACCACTGATAATTTTATTTTGTACCCATGAAAAGCAAACCTTTAGGCTCATAGATATCTCCTGTCACTTCACAGAGCTACAGCAGTAGCTGTATCCAGTATCACTCTTAGTTATCTTCATTCAGTTCCTGAATTCCTATGGATCACACTAATACTAATTTCGCCATAAGGAGCACTCTTCTATCATGGAGATCATACTATATTTTCTCTTGTCTACTTTTCACTTGTAATTTTTTATTTAAGCATTGTTGCTCTAAGGTAGAAAATTGTCTAAATATCTATTTTTCTTTGTATCCTTTCTAAATCTGGAGCTAGAGAAATTCCAGTCAATGAAGAATTGATTTTTTTTTTGTTTAATTAAAGCACTAGAATATGCACTCCAACAGTGAAAAACATTTGCTATCTTTCCCTTTACTGACAGCTGCAGAGCTGCAGTCCTTCACATTTTGCAGGTTTCTCAGTTCTGACCTTCACTTATTCAAAACTAGTGGAATGCTTTTCTGACATATATAGGTTTGAAATGTTGAATCTGTCATGTAGTAACCTTTTCTAGATGAGGTGCAGTGGCACAGCATGCTTTTAATTTGAATTGAAACATCTCATCCTTCTCAATACTTCGGTTTCTCTCTGCATAGGAACAGTATGTTCCGGTGTTAATCAAGAATGACCACATAACATTTGAAATCCAATATTGCTTTTGTTATTCTATATTCTTGATAGTGACCAAAATTTGGTGGGACAGTGAGAACTGCCAGTAGATTGGTAGAAGGACTGATTAACATTAATTTTTCTTTCTGCCTTGACAGAACAATAACACAGTTGCAATTTCTGCCTGTGTTTCTTCAGTGGTGAAAAGATGTTAGCAGATTGTAACAGGTATTGATGACTGTCAGACCAAAATTAAATCTTTTTTTTCTAATTGACAAGCAGACAAACAACGTCTCTCGCAGAATGGAGCTGTGGAATCAGCTGGAATCTGAGCTTTCATAACCTTTGTGAAGTTCATTGGGCTCATCAGTTTTGAATACCTTTTGACTATAGTCTTAATTCAATCTGCTGCTGTTAGCCTGCTCTGCCAAACTGTATTACATTTGGATACACACATTTAGAGCTATCTATTGATGTTATTATTTTAGTCTGGAAGAATTACAGTCAATCCAACAGGCATGTGGTACTTTTTGGTTCCTTCCTTCTCTGACCTCTATAGAATTTCACATAGCTGAAAATCCTGTAAGAAGGAAAGGATGGAAGAACCTGCTGGGCTTAAGATCTCTAAGTTTATTCCAGAATGATATTTAGTGTTTGAAGTCATCCTTTAAAATTAAGCCTTTTAATACTGTGTCCAGTTCTGGGCTTCCCAGTTCAAGAAGGACAGGGAACTGCTGGAGAGGGTACAGCAGAAGCTACAAAGATGATTACGGGCCTGGAGCATCTCCCTTACGAGGAGAGGCTGAGGGACTTGGATCTTTTTAGTCTGGAAAAGAGAAGCCAGAGGGGGGATCTGATCAATACTTATAAATACTGAAAGGGTGGGTGTCAAGAGGATGGGGCCGTATTTTTTCAGCTGTGCCCGGGAATATGACAAGAGGAAATGGACACAAACTTGAATATAAGAAGTTCCACCTAAACATGAGGAGGAACTTCTTTACTTTGAGGGTGGCAGAGCACTGGAACAGACTGCCCAGGGAGGTGGTGGAGTTTCCTTCTCTGGAGACATTCAAAACCCACCTGGTCACATTCCTATGCAACTGGCTCTAGGTGGACCTGCTTTGGCAGGGGGAGTGTACTAGATGATCTCTGGAGGTACATTCCAACACCATGTGATTTGTGAATCTTTTTGCTTTTAATTGATTTTAAATCCAGTAAACCAGCCAAACTCCAGTGTTTTCTTTCTCTAAACATGTTTACATTTTCCTGAATTTCATGTCCCATCTGTTTTCCTGAAATACCATGACCTGGTCTTTATTCCATTCTGAACGAAGTAAATACAATTAAGAGAGAGGTAAATTTGTTTCCAAGAGAGGCAGAATAAAAGCAGCTTTGTTTACAGAAGGCTGGTGCAAATAATTCTCGAGCTACAAAGTAAACTTTGAGCCTCACTATAATAATTATCTCTACTTCTCCTTAGCAGTGATGCCAGAATCTTTGGAAAGCAACATTTTCTGCATGCATACTCACAGAAGAAATTTATCATGGAAACAAAAAAGAATAACACAAGAAGTTTAGTTTGGAATTCAGAGCCAGATCACTTATGTCACTTTCCATGTCCCAAGCTGATCCTTCAATATTTTTTATGTCAATCTCATATTTCTGATATAAAAAGAGAATATATCATATTCAAAGAAAGGGAGAACAGCCTGTGAGACCTTATAGCATTCTCATGATATTTTAATGCAGCAGATATCTCGGCATGAAAGTCTATGCTTGAAAGTACAATTACTGTATTGGGAAGTGTTAAAAAGAAAACAAAAGCCTTTGATTCTTTTTGCTCATCCCAAAGTATATCAGGATAAATACATTCTAATCTGCATTAAATGAAATAAAAACACACTGTGTTGAACAGGAACCACAAATTCAACATAGAAGACTTTTTAGGTACAGTGAGATACTACATAGATTCTTAGCAACAAATTAAGCTGTTGAAAATAAGTGTTTTAATTGTAATGTTGTTACCTGCTTTTTTTTTTAATTGTTATTATTAGTGCACCAAAATATGAGAATTTGCATGTACAGTATTCTTAAGATATGAAAATATTATTCCCAGCATCTAACTAACCAAATTTGCATATTTGATTTTGAAATGAGTTATATAATTATCAAAATATGTATAAATATTATCAGCAGAAGAATATAACATATTTTATAGAGTTTTCTCATGTGAGGAGTTTTACCTTTCAAAAATTCAGGAATCTACTCATCCATTTAATTATTCTTATTTAGTTGAAGTCACATTTATCGTAACTGTTTTGTGAAATCAGTAGTTTTAGCAGATAACTGAGAGAAAAAAAAACCCCAAACAAATATACTTCTTAGGAAAGTAATATTTTTTTGATCATTTCTATAGTTGTTTTGTTCATTCTAAATGTGAAACAATACAAAAGAATTTGGAGAAGAGGAAAAAAGATTCACCTAATAGGAAGACACATAATCCTTCATCTTCATCTAGTTTGCACTGATGAGCAATGCAACAAACTCTCCTAATAGTCTGTTCTTTAATCAAGGTTGGTAGAAATACATACATTAGGGATAGGCACTTCTTAGTTCTCACAAAGCACTCAATTTAATTACTTGTTGTGTTGAGCTACTATTTTAAAGCTCCAGTGTTTGAGACATTTGGAATCATACTATAAATTCAACCCAGTATTAACATTTCCATTCCACACCTCCCGCTCTATGTATAAGGGTTGTAGTGCAAGCAAGGTGTTTTATTCATTGGATCTTGATATATATCTTTTCTATTTTACTGATACCTCAAGTACCTCTTTTGAAATGTCTCAGCTAATCACAGATCCTAATTATGATTTAAGAAATGCAATTTATGAGACTTAGCCATTTAAAATGAATGTCATTTAATAGCACACTTACTCTCTCATTAGCAGAGATAAATATGCATGATCCTAAGTATTTTTTATTCAGGTTATATACTCAAAACCTGTCACTAAATGCTGCCCTTAATTGAAGTTCTTTTTGGATCTGCAGTGTTACAGATAAAATCAATATAATTGGTTGATTTTTATACTTTTTTTGTCTTCTCATTCTGTACCATATCTGTCCAAAAAGTTCTTGTTTATTTTATTTTTCCAGTTTTCAACAAGACTGTGCAGAAAACAGTGCCAGTCTGTTAAGTACAATCTGAATAAAATCGGAACTGATCTGTTCCATTTACCAATATGGCTTTCCATAATGTTCACTACCACAGCAGGTAGTTTGGATTTCTTACAAGAAATTTAATGTTCACAGTTGAGGTCTTTACTTTTCTATATGTAATATAATTCTGCTCAGAATCTATTCTGGGGGAAAGTGGTAGTTATTAGCTATCATGGATAATAAAGAACTGGGTAAGGTATCATAGTAAAGTAACCTTATAGTCTGGCCTGGGAAAAACTACTTAGACAGTTTTTCCATCTAGTCCCTTAATGACTCAAATTCTCCAATATGGAAATGAAGCTCGGATTGGAAGAGGCCAGTTCTCCTGGCTGACTTTTCATTTCATAGGGCCTGAGCTCTGACTCCCTTTAATCCCTGCCAGTCCACACATCTGTACAGCATCATGTATAAAAGAACTGATGGCTGTACATAGTGACCTACACTATGCATAGAAATCAGCACACCCCTCATGCTAGTAATAAACCCCACAGACTCAAGGCTATCAAAGATGTAAGAAGATCTACCCTCACTTCCCAAAGGTGGTTCAAAGCTTAAATTCTCTTCTGGTAGCATTTAATGCCTCCTCCCCCCCTTTTTTTTTCTTTCAGAGCTTTCCTCTTTGGTATCTATCTCAGAGACTTGACATCTATTTCATCCTTGATTTTGCATTCGGATTTAATGGCAAACTGCATGATGCTGAATACTGTTATTTTTTAATAGTGCCAAGAAATATTCTATCAACATGTTTTATAAGTAAACATCAACAACATTTAAACAAATAGACTAAGTTGCTGAAAAGTGAATTTTTCAGTTTATCAACCCCTTCAGTTTTTACTCTGCATCTACACTTCGGACTTCTGCCTGCACTGAACATAACATGAGCTTTGCTATTTTTTAACAGGCATGGAACTGATCCTCCTTTCAGGTTATTATGAAACCATTTTCTTTTTTATCTTTTCTTCAACACAGAAAGATAAAACTCCTTTCCTAGAAAAAGGTCCAATTTCCAGTCAGAAAAGAAGAAAGGTCAGTAAAAAAGATGATAGAACTGTGAAGTTACTGTAAGAATAAAGCTGTCTTTGGAGCTCTCATGCTGAGTGTCCTTAGTATTTGCCATTCAATCAAATCTTATATCACAACCTAAAAATACATTGAGAAATGTAAATAAGTTTATTTCTTTTTAATGGTATGCCTTGATAATACTTCTCATTTCTTTCATCTGTCTTGCACAGTTATATTTTTATTATTTGATGGAAAAGACTCATACTCAAAACCGTCTGCTTCAGGTACAATTGGCAAACAATCAAAATGTTTGTTTTATAATGTCATAAGATACACTCATGAGGGTAATAGAGAATTTTTTTGCAAATTACTGTAAAGTAATTAGCATATTTTTCTTTCTCCCTCACTGGCTAATTCAGAAGAGTTTCTTAGAAATCAGAGCAGCAGAGAGGTGCCACTCTGTGCAATCATCAAATGTCAGAAATAATATATGGAGAACAATAAATTTACAGTGTTCATCTTATTTGAACATAAGCAAATATATTTGTATGCTAAATAGCTACCAATTGTGCATATTGGGCAAGAGAAAAAAGGCAATAAATGCAGACTTTATTACATGTTCAGAAAGGTTAATTGTACTTTTTCCAAGACTGAGATCTACTTTTAGCAAAGTGTAAAAGTTTGCTGAGCCTGTCAATTGTCTCTCCAGCAGCAGCTTCTGCCTTCCACATTTCCTACCCTTTCTTCTCTCCCTAATGATGTAGTGAAAATCAAACAGGCACACCACTAAGGAGGAAATTTAAAAAAAAACCACAAAAAACACACAAAAAACCCAAACCAAAAAGAAGATCAAGGAACCAAACAAAAAAACCAACTAGAGACAAAAAAGGAAAAAAAAAAGTCTATCAGTATTATTGCCAACTGTAACGGGTTTAATCATTTGAACATAAGGTCCTCAGTCCATGTTTTGTGAGTGCTAACCAGAGTAATTTCCATTGACTTCATTTTAATCAGTCTAAGTACTTTCAGCCTTAATTGTCCTTACCAGTCCACTCTGATAATCTTACAGGCAATGTCAAATCCATTGCCTTTTTTTGAACTGCATACACATTGCCCCTTGTACTTTAAGAACAGTTAAAAAGTGTAAGAACCAAAGGAGGAAAAAAAAAATAGTTATAATAAAGGGGAAATAAAGGGGACTGCCCATCAATGAGAATGGATTTGTGCATCCAGGGAGCTTACTGAGACTGGTATTATCTGTGAGAGTGAAATGGAAGATGAGGTGAAAAGGACTATGTATTTTGCAAGGGTTCTTACCCACTTCTTCTGAGAAAGATGACAATTCTCTTTTATCAGTCCTGGCACCTGAACATGTTTGATTGCTGCTTGCAACTTTCCACCTGACAGATTCAAACAATCTCTAACCTATTCAGTCCCAGTTTATTATGGATGTCACTAGATGCTGTTAACATCATGTTAAAGTCACTAGCATATGCAGCAGCACGCAGCTGAGAGCTCTATTTCAGGATTCAAAATTAGAGTGTTCACGCAAAAAGTTTTACATAGTGCATGTTATTAAGCCATGGCATGGACATCACATTGAGTACACACAACTGATCTCCTGCTGGAGTAACTGGGAATTCTGCACACATAGGAAGCAGGAATAATGTGTCTTCAATATTTTTTTCTGCATGATAAAAAGTTTAAGCTTCCTACTAAAATTCCTGAGGACTTCCTTAGAGTTTGCTTGAAGAGATTAAAAATCATAAATATACATAATTTTATTGAAATATTACACATATAAGTGTGCACTTTTTTGTGTGTCTATTCTGGCATCTTTTTAGGTATAAGTCCTTGATGTATGATTGCAAAAAATAGAATAAAGTATGCCTGATTCTTCTTTACCTTTAGTTCTCAATTGCTTTATTAATAGTAATTTTGACTTTGTGAAATATTATGATCAGCACTGTATTTATTTATTTATAGTTTTTCTATGGGTTTTGTTGCTGTGACTTACTTTGTTTTGTTCTGCTTCATTGCTGTGAGCACCTGGAAAAAAAAACAATGGCACATTTAAAAAAAAATAAATCTGAGGAATTCATGTTTAATTCCAGAATATTAAAGTTTAACAAGTATTGGTTCTAAACTCAAGATCATTAGTGAATGGAGAGAGATGGCACAGAAAATAAAGTTGAAATATGCTTTGAATAGTTACATCATGAGATTTCACATTATTTTTACTTCTTGAACAAGGTAAACTCACATCTTGGTGAGTTTAAAACTTCTATGAAATAGGTATTTAGAAAAATTGCTTTATCTGTCCTTGGGAGACAGTCAAGATTTGTTTCTACTTTACCATTTCTCTATCTGTTAAAGATAGATTTTATGCTACAATTAATTTTTCTTTAGGAAGAGGAAATTTTCATTTAATATAATTTCAGAATGCTCCATCCTATATTAAATACCTTTTCCTTAAGTATTACCCTTCATTATTTATCTATTTATTTATTTATTCATTTATAAAGGGAAGGAGAAAGAAACAAGTGAATATTTTTACTTTCCAAAGTCAATGACTTGCTACGTGAAAAAGTACATCTGTTTGGCCAGAAAATGCTTTGTTAAACATAGGTCAAAGTGCAACTGGTAACAGTTGCACTTAGCTTACTGCAGCTCAAAGAAAAGCAAATTTGAAGTGATGCATGACGAATCTCACACATCATCCATACACACACACACACACACACGCGCGCGTTTATGAAAGGAGCAGTTATCATGATGTAAGTGGATAGTTCTTATAAAATGCAAAATTGCAGAGATCATGCTTTGCATCAAAGGCATAGTGATTATGTTCATTGTTCACATGTAAGTTAAACACATTGAATCTTCTAGTGGATCTGCTCTAGTGGAGGTGTCCCTGCCCATGGCAGAGGGGTTGGAACTCGATGATCTTTAAGGTCCCTTCCAACCCAAACCATTCTATGATTCTGTTCTATGATTACTTTGTGAGACTGTTAAAGGGTAAAAATAGCCATTTTGAGTATACTAACATGCCTCAACCTTGTCAAGAGATTTGTGATGAAGTAGAGCTAGTGGGATTAAATATTTTTACCGGTTGGTATGTGGAACTGCCAACATCAGAAACATACACATTTATAGTGTTTGATGAAATATTTTCAGAGGCTGCAAGATGTGAACTCTTCAGGTTCTGTCTTATGAATCTCTCAAACCTGTAATATAAATTAATCATATATGATGTGGTTAATGAAATTAATAATTACATTTATGTACAGGTTTGTCAAGAAGAATAGGAGGAGAGGAGGAGCATAAGAAATAATTTTAGCTTTCCTATTAACATCATCTGAAACAACACGTGCTCACAAATGCACTTCTCTCTCCATTTTGATAACTCCATATTCTTATTGAGTCAACCAATTGTAAAATTCAGCAAGCAGCTTGATATTTGTCAGACTCTTGGGATTTAAACTAGAGTTACTAAGCTTTTGGAACATTAGAGACATGATCAGATATTTTTACAGAAGTGGGTACAGGTGAAAAAGAAGCCCAGCTGCATGCTGCCTTAAGGCTGTATTTATTGAGTTCAATCTTGAATTGCATGACAACTCTGAACAAAATAAGACAAGTAGAAGTGATTTCAGATAATGATCCCTACAGCTAACTTTAATTAAAGATGTTTCAAAAGATAGAAGAATCAGGGACAAAGAAGAAAAAGGAAAAGTACTATGTGAATTATCAGGTAATTGCTTCAAAGTTAAACTTGTAAATTTTTCAAGTAGCCTGACTAAAGCTGAATAAAAATTTGTTCATAGATCATTGACTAGTCAGATTAACTTTAGTTTTTAAAAAATGGCAGAACTATTAAGTATCTACCATGAAAGAACAGAGAAAAAGTATTTATAAGTTCCATTAAATTAGAAAAGAAGGACATTTTACATAGTGTACATTTAAGTATATTTTAACTATCTATCTGTGACAACATTTTTTCTTCTAGGAACATGCAAAATTACTGCAAAGTGATTTGCCCAGGTGACAGAAAATGCAAAATTCAGGGAGTCATTACGATGGTCAATTATCAATGTGGAGCCATATGTCAGCTCCACTGTAGCCTTCTTCAGGAGAGACAAAAAATAAAACCTGCCTTTCCCTTCATGGGAAAAAGATGGCTGATTAAGCAACAGGACACAGTTCCTTGCTGTATTTTGACTTGCCTCTTTCTGGTATTACTCAATGTTGTATTTATCTCAATTTGCAGGATGAAACTAGGAAAGGTGTAGTTGCAAGCACACTGAGGGTCAGAATAAGAATGTAAATAAAGTTTCCTATTGGGATGCTTCCAGATGGACACAATAACAACTGAATATCTAATTTACAGACAACTGTGTCTGTGCATAGGATTGTATGAGTAGAAATATATTTTCATACATCCCGATGCTGAAGATTCATTTAGAACTTCAGTGTTTTGTGTTGAAAAACATTGTCTGCAGTTTCAGGATTGTGTATCTTAAAATATGCCAGTTTAAGAAGTCTGCAGACTGTGTCTATTAATTTTAAGATTCCTGCATAATTACTATACATTCTTAATAAATATTTACATAATGCTTCAACTCAGAGTTCTATAAAATATTTTTCCTGTTACTGAAAAAATTGCTGTACATTACAAATGACAACCAGATGCCAAAGTGACAATAAAATCTTTCAAACTAAATAAGAGTTAGTATAGGATACTAAGTTTTAGTCTTAATTTTAAAGTAAACATTTTAAATGCTTAAATATGCCCACCAAACAATATTTAAAAGCAGCATTTATTATTACATTTAGCCACCTTATCTTTTTTTAATAACAGCAGATAAAATAAAGTCATGTCAGTCAACATTAAATACACCCTCTTTTTAGCTGAACAGTGCTTTTTGACCAAGTATCTAACTACAAGGCAGTAAATCTTTGTCAGGACTTTGGTCTTTTTGAACTTAAAAGCTCATTTTCCAACAATTTCAATAGGAGTTTTAACGTTTGATCTGTTCTCATCTTTTATGCGGCAGTTAGCTATAACAATCTCTTGTCTGCTGTAAGTCTTTCCATCATGTGTGATCTTTCCATCCGTGTAAGAGCACTTTCAGATATCAGAATTAGTGAGGATTTTCACAAACACAATGTAAGTATCTGCCAGTTTCAGACCCTTTATCCTGAGATCCTTTCTAGATTCCTTGGAGGAAAAAACAAAGCCTATAGTCTTCTTCAGGTGTCTTGTCACAGAGGTCAAGATAAGTGACAAGAGACTATTTCAACCTTAATATTATCTTTCATGGATTCTCTGGGGTTTCTTCACACCTTCATTACTTAGCAGACTATTTTCATTCCATTGCACCTTTTCACCATTGCTCAAAACAGCAGTCCTGAGACAGCTCCTGATGTAGTCTATTACAATAGCCGTTTCTAATTGTCTTCTTGATATCAAGGATAGATAATTAGAGTTTTCATTAACACTTTTCTAAGCTCCTGCCATGTGGGTCATATATGTCCTTACAGTGTGCTCTCTGAGACCGTATGTTTCTTTTCCCTGGTAGCTGCTGTGAAAAATGACAGCTGGAATCACTTATGTCAAAAGTTGTGTGAAGTGAAAAGGGATTACTGAAATGAAGCATGAAAGACAGAGAAGAAAGCTTTCAAACTAAGAAGAATAGGAGGCACTAAACTTCAGAGAGTTTTATACTCTGAATTGCAGCTCCTTTCCTGTTTCCTCCTTGCTTTGAAATGAAGTAGGAGTTTACTCCTTGCTCACATGGACAAGTCATTACAGAATTTTCCTTCCAAAATGGGCAGCACCACAGTCCGTGCTATTAGATATATCGAGGAAGAGTAATACTATGTCTCATTCCCAGTATCTGTTATATGGTCCTGGAGCAGTGGCAGAGTATACGATTTATTTTTCCATACCAGATTCTGAAGTCGGAATGGCTTGAATAAAGGCATAAAAGGTGTAGAGTATGAACTATATGGACATTAACCCTTGCCTAAGTTTTGGGGTGTTTTTTGGTCCTGTTGTCATAGCTAGGGGATGTTTCAGCCCTGACTGACAGAGAAACAATGTAGTGAGTATAAGTGAATCTGCTCCTCCTACTCCCGTGCTTCACAGACTGAAACACAGTATTTCACTTTTGGCTGTTCAGCCAGCTCAGATTTAGTTTGCTTTTTAATGTTATATATACACAAGGAAGGAATCAGTGATATAATATGAAAGATTGCAGTCTATGATAAGGAAAGAGGTACACTTTAGGCCTACATGTTCAAAGCTGTTCTGAAGCTCGGTGCCCACTGTATCTACTATGCAGCAAAGAGAATGGGTTTTCAGAAACTCTGAGCGCTGTAGCATTGGCTCCAGGATGTACTTAGAGTTTCCATTCCTAGAATGGAACTGACTAGCTTTAGTGACTAGAAAACCAGAGGAGAAAACCTCCTTTTAGGGAAAACAAGAAATTATTCTTGATAATACTTCAGACTTCCACAGTATCTTTAATAAGTGGATAATATTCTCTAACAATTCTCTTACAGTCTAACAGGTCTTCCTAACAACCTCATTTGTCTGTTATAGGCTGAAAGTACTTTTAGTTTTTTGCATAGATAACATTAGCAGTATAACAAATATAACTGTGTTCTTGTACATATTTATGAATATCATTTTCATTCTCACAATATTATTTGAAAAATTATGTTTATCAGAGATTCAAGGTTTTTAAAAAGTTGAATTAAAAACACTACAGCAATCTATATTAGCTCATGCTGTGAGTTTCTGGGATCATTAAATCATTAAATGATTTTTATAAGTCCCTATGGTTTCCTTTATTAGGACTGACAGAAACATTTGGAATAATGTTAATTAGGTTGTGTAGATTTCCCTGCACTAGGTTCGGCTCTGCTCTGTACTGTATCATGTAACGGTCTATGACTCATGGTACTACTTTGAGAAAATTATATTTGCCACTTTATACTTGATGTCTCCACGTAATCCATTCTGAGACTTACCCTGTCATAACAACATCTTGGTTGAGAACAATTGCTGAAGAAAAAACGCATTAAACTTTCTGCTGGTAGCTTCTTGGAATAAGACATATGGAATGTAATTTTCAAAAAATGAAACACATGATCAATATTTTCATTTAAAATATATGTAGACTATGAAAATCACATTTCTACACCACCTATCTTAAGTGGATTGCATTATTCAGCACTCATCAGAAGGAAACTGTCTTGCAGCCAACTCTTTTTCATACCCTGCAACAAGTCTTACATGCCAGTTTTCAAGCTGCCTGGTTAACTGGGTAGTAACTAACTTCCAGTCCCCAAAAGTCTCACCAGATTGTAACCTGTATATCATTGTTTCAACTGCCATTATAATTTCATCTAACTGTTTCATTACCTTGACTTAGCAGTGTTAAACAGTTTTATCTTATTAGATCAAAATGACTGCCTTGTAGCGTTAGCTGAGTACTTTCTAAGTCTTTCAGTAATAAGAAACAAGATGTTGGTCATTGACAATGTTTTTTTAATTTCCACTGGCTCCTAAGGCGACATGAATATTAATACTTATACATATACATATACATATATATTGATATGAAGAGGGGCAAATAAGAAAAGTTAAAGCATGCAAGTTAAAACCAAAGAAAATTATTAAAAAAAAAAAAGATGAGAGGGAAACATTACTTGTAATCCAAACAGTTTCTTAGTCTTAACTGATTCTGTAAGTTCATGCATCCCCTGATGCCCTTGATGTTACCACTGCAACTCATCCTCCTCTCACCTCTCTTGAGTTTTGTGTCTGGTTTAGGGGCAGCAATTTGGTATCATGTGTAGGCTTAAACATTGCTTCTTGATGTAAAGTAGAGAAGTAATTTTATCTAAAGGAAATCTAATTACCCAAACTGGGTTTTGGCCAGTGTGGTGGGTTTGCCTTGACTAAGGGCCAGACTCCCACCCAGCTGCTTACTCTCTTCCACTCCTCAGTGGGACAAGGGGAGAGAACAGGAAAGAGAGATTGCTTACCAATCACTGCCATGGGCAAAACAGACTCAACTTGGAAAAATTAATTTACACCCAATTAAAATAGATTCAGGTACTTAGGAAAAGAAAGAACATTAAAGCAACACCTTTCCTTCCCACTCTCCCAAGCTCAACTTAACTCCAGACTCATTTACCTCTCTTCCACCGAGGTACAAGATGTTTCTGTTCGGCATCCCCTCTGAATAAAAGTTATGCCTTGTAACTTATAATTTTTATCCTATAAGAAAATAAATTCCAGGCAGATATGAAACAATCAATAAAACTTTTTCTGTTTACTGTTGTAAGTATCGTGTTGGTACTTATTTAATATCAAGAGCATTCTGATATTAATCTTTTGAAATAAACATGTATAGTTTAACCACCTTTCCTGTCTGCAACAAAAAAACTAATTATTTTTTATTTCACTGTAATGTCTTTCCATGAAGAATAGTAGCCTTTTAGCCTGGTAATACTCTTAATCTCCATTTTTCATAATAGCTAATGGCAAGAGCCTCACGACAAGTAGATAATGCAATTAAGGCTACATTTCTTCACTACAGTCTGTGGTTTTGTTCATAGTTGACATGCACATTTTATGTCACTGAAGATTAAGTATTATAGTCTTTTCCAATGACATTTGTAGCTAAGCACATTAATATTGAAGGTCAATGTCCCTTTAAGTGGATCGATAAGAAACTTGACAGTAGAATATATTATCGTAGTTTCTTAGCATACTGGGTTTTAGGGTTTGATTATATGTTGTCTTCCTCTTTCTTATTCTTCTGCTATATAATAAAGAGAGCAGAAAGCAAGAAGAGGACTGTCTTCAGAAGAGTGACATATTATTGTGATCTTTGTGCTCCGTTGAGTGAACACACTGAACTTTGCTATGTTCCAGAGGTATGCAGGTATCTGGAAGTGTAGAGAAAAAATAAATATAATTTATTGACTGAGGCATCCAAAATTACCTGGATTATCAGTAATAAGGGAGGAGGAAACAAAGGAACTTTTGTTTAGATGTTCCAATTTTTTTTTTTCTAACTATGACTAAATATAATTGTGGAATCTCCATCCTTGGAGATACCCAAAACAGGATTTGAAAAGTTAGACCTGAGTTTAAAGCTGGCCTTGGTTTGAGGTGTGGATTGTGCCAGATGACCTCCAGAGATACCTGCCAATCTAGATGAATCTGTGACCTTGATTTTAACAGATTATATCTCACAGATAGTTTTGTTAACATATGTTACTATCCTGTAGCAGAAGAAAATAAGTTACATACTACCAAAAGCACTTGAACAGTTGTATGAGAAAAATCAAACAAGCAACAAAATCAGTGCATAAAAGTTTAATCTAAAAGCTTTATCATAGGATGTTTCACTGTGTCAGTCTGATATGATAGCAACATATAATATTTTTTCCTAATGCTTTTCTACACCTTTAAAAGGCTTCTCTAAAACAGAATATGAATTTGTATTGATTCTTACTTCTTCTGTAATTAAGAACTAACTGGGCGAGTTAAACTAATCTGAATACTCTTAGGCTGAATACTATAGTTCCTCATAGCAACTAGAGAGAAGCTTTTTTCAACAGCTTGGGAAGTCCCATGTATTTTCTTGTATGCAGTAGGATGCAGATATTTTAGCAAACTGCTGATCCTACTGTCATTATCAAAAGTTTATGTTCCTCGTGTAGAGGGGATATGTCTCAAGTGTCATTAGGGAGAGTGCCTATTATCCTAGCAACTCTAAGAAGACCTGAACCACTTAGGAGGAACATTACCTCAGGTCCTAAAATCTGTCTTTCTTCTTCAAAGAATCACATAAAACTGTGTTACAATGGGGTTGCAGAGCACTGCACTGGAAGTCAAAATATGCGGGTTTAGGATCGCAGGATCAAGATCTCACCACAATGGCTGGGGCTGGTCAAAGTCAATCATTCAAAAAGCGATGCCTATAAGAAGCCTTGTAAGGGATGAGGGAAGTCATAGGATCCATCACTTTGCTAGATCATGGACTTGGCACTGCAAGTGTGGTCTGCCCAAGTATGGTCTGGAGTGGTGTTTTGGAAGGAAACTGGTCTTCCCTGGAAAAGACTTTCCTGATGGTTCAAAAGCAGAGAAATCTGTGGTTTCAGTTTTGTGACACAAAACTTTTTTACAGCAGGCACGTAGGAGACAACATTCAAATCAAGCTCTCTTTTTCTGAGAAACACTGATTATTCCATAGAAAGATAGATTAATCCCAGCAATTGTTGAGAAAAAGGCCACTGATAATGGTGAGAAACACGGTTAATCAACCGTTACCATTAAGTCATACCATTAAATTTGCTCTTGCTGTGAAGGTATAAGTGACAACTAATTTTGATAACACTTTAATCAAATGTTTTCATTGGCTCTTAGGAATTGCATGTGATGAGTGCAAGGATGAAAAGAAACTAATGTAACTTTTAAAAGGTTTATACTGTTGGGAGATCAAAGCATCATGGAGTCAACGTTGCAGGAGAGACTGAAATCAGAATTCATGGTAGAAAGGAGCAGGTAAGGATAGTGGTGCCCATTCAGTTTTCAAGACTACAGCTTATTTCAGGAATAAAACTATATCCCATGAACAGGCCTCAGCCTTGTTTTTACCGAGTCTGTTCCTTTTTCCTCCCTGTAATGCCTAGGATAACATTTCCACTACTGATCCTCATTGTGTTTTGAGAATAGAAAATAAGTTAAATATCCTTCTGCTTCTTGTTTACTTTTCTCTTTCTTCTTTTTTTTCTGTATTTTAAGGTCACAGGAAGGGAGAATAAATATTTTTGGCTTAAAAGCCCATGAAGAGCTAATATCTACAGGTTATGTTAACCAAAATGAAAAGTATTTTTTAAGACGTAAACTTATCTGACTCTGTCACTCTCATCCAAGATACAGAGCAATTTAAACCAATGTTTGTGTTGATTCTGAGTGGATGATTATTTCCAATAAGTGCATGCTTGCAATTTCCAGCTCATTAAAGGTCTTCCTCTGCTGACCAGAGAGAGCCTTCAGAAATGATTGCAGAAGCATGATCCAAGCATTTCTCCAGATTAAAAAAAAAAAATTAGGTTCTAAGAGAGAAGCACACTTCTATTTGTGAAGAAGGCAATTTTCAAACATTTTGTACCATTAAGAAACTCTTTGCAGGGAATGTGTACTTGGCAGCTACCAGCTGCTGTTGCAATTCATATATCAAGACTCCCGGTTGATTCTTCAAAATGGCATAAACAAAAATAACAAGCCTTGCATCAATACATGACTTCACAAAATACAGAAGAGTGGTCTTGAGATGATATGGACAGCCCATGATATGATGGTGATGCCTGCTCTCAGCCAATTACATTGAGATGTAAAATAACGGCAGCATGCCATAAATCCATTTTCCTT
The DNA here is from genome assembly GCA_026546715.1 of Gallinago undulata. Lineage (NCBI taxonomy): Eukaryota > Metazoa > Chordata > Aves > Charadriiformes > Scolopacidae > Gallinago > Gallinago undulata. Next base: position 111,890,068 of record JAOTQQ010000012.1, read on the forward strand.
TAGATGATATTCACAAAAGTAGCTCCGTGCTGCTGTTGCTGCTTGTCATTTATAATTCTCTTATATGTAACTGAATGAAGTATTTGTCAGGAGAAAAATAAATCTGACATCAAAAAGAATAATTTCTGAATTAACAGAATAATTTTCCAGACACACAAAAATGACCAATGAAGTGCTATGTATCACCCTCTTTTCATTTAATTGAGATTTATTTTTTTTAATGGTGCTCTTATGTTCGTGTCCAGTCATAATCCATAATTTATTGATTACAATAGTTAGATTCAGTCTTTCAAATATCACAGAGTTTGGTTTTACCACTTTTGAGAAATTTCATTTTGTGATTCCCAGGTTTCATTAACATATTCAAGACCCTTGTATTCTTTCTGAATAGTCTACAGTAATAATGGGCAATTCCATTAACATTACAAATCACATTCCTCTTGTTAGTAGTATGTACCATGTCTTATCCTTTCTTTGAAAACTAACACTGATACTGCAGGGATGGGTTGTGCTTTGACTTAAGGCTGCCTGTAAAAGAATTGACCACTATTTGTACCAGAAGCTATGACATGGGGAATAACCTGAGCCTCATGCAAAAATCATCTAGTTAGACCATGGTATTATTTTAGAGGTATAAGGTTTATTTGACTGTTTGTTTTCCTAGTCTGTCAGCGTAGGTGAAGCCAACTTGAAGTGTCTACAGGGATTTTTCTGCCACATCACTTTTTGTAAATGGTACTCTTCCACCTTGTCATCTGTGGAACATCAACTAAAGATCTGAAGAAAAGGATTACCTAAGAAATCCTCACCTTGTTAATTACTGTATTTTAGAATTTAGTAAAGACAAATGATAAATTAACACTATTGCATAATCAACATGAATAAACTTGAAAATCAGCTCTTCTTTTCTACCTTTCAATCCTTCTACAATATGCTTTAATTTTTAAATAGGGTTTGAAGATTTAATACACTAACCACTCCTTTGGTGACAGCATGTTTTTTCTTTCCTGAAAGACTGAAAAATCTCAATAATATTTTAATCTCCTGGGCAAGAGATAAAGACTTTTCTTTTTCTCTTTCATTTACAAGTTATTCTTGCCTTTCTAGAGGACCCCTCTTCTCCACTTTTGAAGCAAGATGTCTTCCCAGAATTTTTTAAGATATAAATGGATTAACGTTAAGATGAGACTGCATACAGGCAAAAGAGTGGTAAAGTGGAAACTTGAGTAGGGGCAAAGAAGGAAAAAGAAAGGAAAAGAGAGGGAAGGGAAGGGAAGGGAAGGGAAGGGAAGGGAAGGAAAAAGGAAAAAAGTTGTTAGAACTACAAGGATCACATATTGTCAGTAATCTTGAATGCTGTGCAGGAGAGATTCCCAAAATAGACCCTGAAATAATTGTGAACTATCCATCCTTTTGAAGGAAGAAGCAGGCTGAGAAAGATTCAAAGCTGCTGTTTAACAAACACAGGGATTTCAATCCTGATAGTTAGCCCCGTAAACTATGCTTCTGGGAGTAAGCATTTGATCCATTAACAATATTTGTTTCTGGATCCAAATTTGTCTGGTGTATTAAATACATAATCCTACCTTAGTCTATCAAGTTATTCTCTTGCTCTAAGTAGAATAGCACCTTCTGGTAGATGTTTGCAAGTTAATATTTATGAAGATTTCAGAGACACTAGTGATTTCTTTAAATCATTTTATTTGGATGGATAAAATCAGAAACGGTATTTATAATTCTTATTACAATTTTAAAATGAGGAATTAAAAGCTAATTCTAGTCTTATATTGTTTCATTAATAATCTGTGTTACTTATGCAAGTAGGTACTTTACTTGAAAGTCCTTGAAAGAGCAGATAGTATCCATTACATGATTTCCACGTGAAACATTGATATGAACAGGGCAACTATTTCTATATTATAGAAAACATTCTTGCTTTTCTTTATTAGTAGGTTTATTTTCAGCATATTAGATGTTTCAAAGTTGATTTTAGGTTTAAAATATATCTAATTTCTGAGGTGCAGAACAGCATAGTAAAGCATCCAGGAAGGTGATTTCAAGCTTGGGAGTAAAAAGGATTGCTATCTGTTAGGAAAAAAAGGCAGAAAAAAAGAAAGAAAAAGGCAAAAGTAAACCAAAAAGATAAAGAGTTAATAGGAATAAAAATCAGTGTGATATGAGATGCTTTCTCTTGGTTTTTGAAAAGATGAGAAAATAAAATGCATTTGTTTAAGTAAAAGGCATGTTTGACATTCAATTATAGAAGTATAATAACCACATATGTAAAATCTCTGTGCTTATAAATATTTGTTTTTTTGTAACCTTACTCTTTTACATAGGTACCTCTGCTTGTTCCAAGTCTTCAGGTTGCATTCATTTCCAAGTTCAGTGTTGCAGCCAAGCTAATGTGTGAAATTCTGTAAGATGAAATCTGAAAAGAATCCCCTAAAATGTATCAGCGAGTGTTTAGTGGAAGCACTGCTCAATGCCTTTTTTTCCAAGCTTTAGTATCTGTTGTGGAACATTTGGTGTTTATATGAAGTTCCCAGATAGTGAATGTTTTGAATTTAATGAGGTCATTATAAAATGAGTGTTTATTGTAATGCATAATTTACAAAGCTTTAATATTTTGTCTTTGGAAGACTTCCGTAGGAGAAACCAGGCAGGCAAGAAGAGAAAAGAACCATTAATTTAAAAATATTAAGGGTGTGATGGAGGAAGCAACGACTTACTCATTTGTATTAACATGTGCTGTCCTCATCACCTAGAACATGTCATATAGATAAATACATAATTAGTCATCTTACCTTGGCTGAGGACAGTCATCATATATAGGAGTTTACTCTAGACTTGCCTACTATTTTCTGGGAGGAACATTAACCAACTAAGAAGAAGAAGAAGGAGGAATGAAGTAAAGAACTTGCCAGAGCATGCTGAAGTAGAGAAACTGAATAGCCAGGATCCTAAGTTGCTTGCTGTCATTTCCTTCTGAGCATAGATAAGGTCTTATATAAGAAGGAAAAAAAAACCACAAACATTACAGCTGCCTCCAGTGTAGGAATTTTTTTTTTTTTAAATCCCTGCCCTGACAGAATGCAGGGCAGGAATTTTTTGTTCTTTTTGCTAGCTTAGTGGTGAATCTGAAAGGTCTGACTTATTACCCATTAGATGTGGGAGTTCTCATGAACAGACGGGGATATCATTCACTGAGCCTGATGAGCCTGGCTGTAGGTAAAACAATTGGAGTTGCCAAAAAATGGAGAAGGCTCTTGGCAAGAAACAAGATCAGAAACACAATGAGGTTTAGGAGTCACCAAGTATCAAGACCACAGCACTATGCAAATGACATGAAGCAGCTCCTGAGGTTTTGAGTGTCTGGAAATACCTTCATCTCACCTATAAACTGTTTCCCTCCTGCATTCCCTGCATTCTCCATCTTTTGTACTATTGAAGTATAATTCACTTTATATATTAGTAAAGGTTTGGGGCATTGTGTTTTTTTTTTGTTTGTTTTTTTTTTAATATATATTTATTGCTTAATACAGTTGCTATTTAGAGAACAAAAGGTACCATCGGTTTTGAGAGTCTGAAAAACTAAGGGGTGAACAGTAATACTTTAGTGGAAAATCTACATATTGTCTGACACAGTACAGGCAAAAAATGTTGTAGTCTAAAATGAGACTTTGACTAGAGATCATTATATTAGACACAAAGACACAGGAAAATCACACAAAATAGTCAGGGAAAAAACAACAGCAGAAACTTAAATAGAGAAGGGTTCTAAAAAAGAAGTGGGCTCTGTTGTGTGATATTATTGCTGGCACTGAACAATGTGTGTAGGAAAGAGAAACCCAGGAATAAATGTGGGTCCATTGAGTAACTGTCCAGACAGTTGATTTATCTGTCATAGACCATAAAAATAGTCAAACAGTTATTCCCATGAAATTTTATGTTCCAGGGTTCCAAGGAATAACCAAAATTAGAAAAAGATCCAAGTCCATCCAAGACCAACCAACAAAGATTTATTGTTCTGTGAGAGTTTCTATTTCCTTCGGTAAGACACACAGAATTTGCAAACTTGCATGATCGTATGAGATTGTTTTTATGCAAGATATAACCAAAGAGTTTGATGCAAGGAACTATGACTATTCTGAATGTGATGTAAGGGATGAATGGGTATCATATCACTGAAGCTTGATGCAATGCACTTTGTCCCTGAAAACACAATAAAAACCAATACATTATATCAATTTGCATGAGAGAAGACAAAATAGAACATGGTTTCTTCTTGCCCAAGAGAAGCAAGACAAGAAGAGAGAGATAAAACAGTTTTTTTCTATGCTGAAGGATACTTAGCAAAGCAGATTTGTAGTCCTAGGTCTACTACGGCCGAGACACTAAGTAAATGAATCTTTTTAACTCTTAGACACCTTAGGAAATGAACTACTGGTCTCATTACCATTGTAAAAACCCTTGAGGAAAAGTACAAGTCAACAAATATTATCTCTATTGATGCAGAATTTCTTTCCAGAACTATCTACTTTACACAGTGTCTGGGATACACTTGGATGGTGAACCATACTTCAAAAACATGGTAAGAAGTTTTTGTTAGCAGAATTTTGATTGTTAAAGCTTGTTATGAAATTGATATCTGGAGGCATCTTATGTACAATGGAGAGGCTGTCATATCATTTAAATATTTTTGTGATTATTGTGCTCTGCCTACTATTCCTGCCTAGCCAATATCAGGCTGATTTGACAAAAAAAAAAAAAAAAAAAAAAAAAAATTGTTG
>JAOTQQ010000012.1:111894960-111961615 GCA_026546715.1 Gallinago undulata
TGACAGTTATTTACCTCATTCTAACACCATGTATGCACAAATGGAATTTATTTTATAGCTGCAGATATTAGCCAGAAAAAAAAAAAAAAAAAAGTGTTGCCTGAGGTATTTCTGCCTGTATTTACTCTATCATTAGGATTAACAACGGCAAATTTGGTACGTGAAAGAACTCTGCCAGTGAATTAAGCTGCAAGCAATCCCACTTGCCCTCTTCTGGTCCTTTTTTAAAGCAGTTGCATAAGGTAGTGATTCATTATAACAACAGCTTCCTATTGAGTTTACCCTAGCGAGGACAGTTTCCATATGTCTTGAACCTCTCAGTTCTCCACAGGAGATGGAGATAATTTCTTTTTGTAATGGAAACTAAGCATCTTCTATACTCTTTATTTATTAAATCAGAGTGGATTATGGGATTCCAGATTTCCTCACCTGAATTACATTTGTGATGGTCACAGGAAGTGGCAGACAAATTTTGACAACACAAAAAAAACGTTCCCAAGGTAGGGTGAGAACTAATAATTTTAACAGGAACAGGTGACAGCTGACACAAAGTGGCTGTCCTTGAAGATCAATATGGTGTTGAGTAAAAAAAAAATAAAAAAATCCATTTTCACATAATGTAGTCTCTTTCATGTCTGTGTAACTGGTGGAAATCTACTTTTGGCACTTGAGTGGCAGACAGTGTGAAGAAAGTGGCAATATTTTTTAGTGGAGGAAATGGACTAAGGGATAGTTCTGCTAAATTTGTACCTCTCAGAGAAGAGAGGAGTACTAAGCCTTTTCCACAGCTAAAATGTGAGGGAGAGTGTGAGAGGCAGAGGGAAGATATATACAGATAATATGCGAGGCCACCATCTGGAGGAACGTGAGTGAATGGGGTTTTTACATCATCTTTGAGATGTGCTAAAAATACTAGAAACCCAATTTACTATACCAGGTTCCCTTCAAAGTAACGAATAATTTTTGAAAATTTTGAACTAGACAACAGTGTCTAAGAATTTCAATTGCCCACTCCATTAAAAACTGTAATAGAAATCAAGCTGATATTTCGTCAATAATCAGAATAAAGACATTAAGAAACAAACAAAATAATAAGATAAAAAGAAAAAAACACAAAAAGGGAAAAGTAGGATAAATTAGATTATGTAAGAATTTAAATGAAACTGAGAATAAAATCTTTATTTTTCTGCTTTAGCTTTATTACATTTTTTCCCCAGAGAACAAAACACTATTTTTTCCCATTAAAATGAACCTAGCTCATTGGAACAAGGTATATATTTAAAAGTGTACTGTGAGTACAAAGAAATAAATATTTCTAATTAACTCTGGTCATCTATGATACAAGAAAAAAGACTGAAAATGTAACTGTTTTTTCAGACAGGAAAAAAGTCAGTGGTGATTTCAGATAAGCTATCAACTTAGTTGAAAAGTGGCTGTGGGCATATTTTTGCCTATGGATTATCTAAATGCAAATCAGAATTGTTAGCTAAGTACAGAATATTTCTGTAAAACTTTATAAGAAAATTGATAAATTAAACCATTACTTTTCACTCTTTTATGTCACTTACAGCTATAAACATGTATGTAAATATTAAACATTACAATACTAATGTGTTTCTATGTATACCCTTTGTTTTAGGAAGAAAAAAAATACTCTAGAAATCAATATTCCCCTCTCTTTAACAGACAGCCCTTCCTCCAGTCTGGTTATGAATAAATGAAATGTTCCTGGAGTGTTTCACACTATTCCCTGATACTCTGAACTGCAGTATTCTCCTGGGGAGGAAAAAAAAAAAGAGGGATTTAATGAAGCAGCCTCTATTTACAACATTTGGAAATAACAGCAGAGGAATGTAATGTACTCATAGCTGTAAATGTGCAGCAACAAACAATACGATTCAAGAATACAGCACAATATAAATTGTGATTCATTGTTTGAGAGTTGGAAGGCAAAAATTTACAGAAGAGAAAGTTTATTTTTACCTATTCTTGTTCTCTTTCTCTAATGAGCCTACCTGGCCAACAGCAAACTCCCATAGAGCTGCTCACTCACTTCCCCTCTCCCGTGGGACAAGAGGGAAATAGAAGGAAAGCAAAAGAGTTGTGGGTCAAGACAATGATAGTTTAATTGGGAAAGACAAAGCTGCCCATGCAAGCCTGATACTATATAAACACTGTTCAGCAGTAAGAAAAACATCACTGTGTTATCAATGCTGGTTTGGTCATAAATCCAAAACACCATACATACTCCTATGAATAAACTAGACTCTATCCCAGACAAAATCCATACAAGGGTCAGGGCAGAGAAAGTTCAATTTCATGTAAAAAAGTATACTGGGCCTGACTGGGATAGAATTAACTTTCTTCATACCAGCCTGTACGGTGTTGTGCTTTGTATTTGTGACTAAAACAGTGTTGACAACATATCCATATTTTCTCTACTGCTGAACAGTCCTTGCAAAACATCAAGGCATTTTCTCTTTTCCACTCTGCCCTGCCCCCTTGTATGGATTTTGTCTGGTACAGAGTCAGTCTCTTTAACTACATACAAGTCATGAAATCTACCCAATCATAGCTACTAATTAAAAGAGGAAAAAAGAGCATGAGATGGAAAAATTCACTCCTTCCTAGCCATCCAAGTGTCTTATCCTTCTGTAAGAGGGAGTTACTTTGTGCTCCAAACACTAAAATAATACTTTAGCTCATAATTCTCCTAAGTGCTGAACAAAACCACAAAAAAAAGTCTGTAATTGAAACTCAAAGTTTCAATCAGATGAATAGTAGGAGAAAATATGAGAATGACACAAAGCCAAAACCAGAACATGACACATAAAAGGGGAAAGTATATCTTTCAAGAGGGAAGTTGCATATTAAAAAATAGATCATTAAATTTAACTACAAGCAACTTTAAGTCAGCCAGCAAAGTAGGCCTTGCTTGAGGAACATTTCTAGTCAGGTCATTCTTTTCCATTCATTTGAAAGCTGGAAGCTTACAGAAGACGTGTCTCTAACCTGTTAAGCTACCATATAAAACTTTACTAGACAGAAGACTATACCATATGCTGAGTTATGCTGCATGCAGGTCAATTTGGAGCGTTATTTCCCTTTCCTGAAACTTATTGTTGTCCACCACTGGAGCACAAGATTTCAAATATGGTACTTCTTCCTAAGGACATGAGGGTAACAAATCTACTTCTCAAAAATAACATTTTGCAAAGTACATTGGATTTCTTTTGATGTGCATTCTTTCTTTTTTTTTTTTTTTTGATCCTATATCATAACAACCAATTATTTGTAGAAATGGTGAACCTGCATGAGAATTCCTACTAAACTTGAAATAGACAAATGAACATTTGATGGACTGAGCTGTTTAAACGCCATAAAAGCTCAGCTTTGCCAAGAAATTGTTCTTTGCCATCAACTCTTTTGCAGGAGAACATTCATAATCATCTTTGTCACTCTTACCGAGACAATGATTTACCTCTTTAATGGTGATATTAAATAGGAGTGGCACATTTCACATTTTAAAGTACTCATAAAACTTTAAAAGATTAGACAGTACTTTTTCTTAAGTATCCCACTGGTAGACTTTTAGTTCTGCTTCATCTTTGTCCGGTGGCCAGGCACGTAAAACTCAGAAGGGAAATTATAATTTTAACTACATAATTCATTCACGGTGGATACAAAGACCAACCTCCTCGTGATTTTAGTATCTGAGGTATTGTCAGCTACTTTTGATTCCATTTGTATGTTCTTCAGGAGAATACAAAATTATGCTGAAGCAATACTGAAGTTTAATATGAAAGAAAACTGAACGAAAACTAAACCAGATCAATAGCAAAAGAGGAGTTTGAGGTTAGCATGATCCAGGATAAAATCTTTCCATCCAGCGTTAAAGAAGAGATCATGAAAGACAGTCAAAGGATTTGAACAATACAAGATCAATAGGGGTCAAAAATGAAGGATCAGAAAGAGAGAGAAGTGGAATAGTTGGAAAGACAGAGGGGCAAGCAGCCTAGTAAAGCAAAATAAAATAAAAAGACACTGTAAGAGAAAAATGGAGAAGAGGGTCTGTGAAAAAGAACAGAATGCAAATAAAGATTTAAATAAAAAACTTGGAACATTTAAAGAAGCTTATTTTCAAAGACTAGCAGCTCAGCTTTTCTTATCAAAAAAGCTCAGCTCATTAAACATTGTAGTGTGGAAGACCAAGAATTAAAAAAAAAAAGAGGTGTGTCTGAGTTACTTTGAAGATCTTGAACTGATCTACTCTTTCATCAGCCAGCTATTCAAAGTTCTTAAGGACCATACCATAAGTCCTTGTACTAAACAGCAATCATCAACTGAAATCTGTGTGATCTTTTTGTTTATTTTTTTGGACTGAGAACATTTGAATTAAAATGCTTTAAAGCTGCTGTATTGGAAGGAACAGAATCTTGGGTGAGTTAGAGAAATAATTTTGGAGTTCAGAACAAGAAAATCAAAGCAAATATAAAATTGTAGTGGTTGCTTAGTTATGTTTAAGTGCAACTTCAGTATTCAGGCTGAGGATTCAAAGAGGTTCAAGCATAGCTTTTCAAGGCCAAATTCATCTACCTTGTCCTTTGTTAACCTTAGATCTTAACAGCTATTTTTTATGTTTCTTTGGCAAATAACAAAAACAAAAAAAATCAGAAGATACTTAATCTTACATATTTAGTATCAGTGTGTTTCTAACATTGTATGAGAATCCCATAATGTGGTCTACATTTCCTGTCTTGTCCATCTTTTGTGTTTCAACTGTAATATACTATGACAAATTTTTATTCAATATAAATAATTATGATTGACCTATTACTTCAAGGTAAGCTGCTGCTATGATTATTTTCAAGAAAAACAAGTGAAAGATTATCAACTGTATTTCTAAAATTCCTTTCTATACTGGTTAAATTCCAGATTTCTGAATATTTTTGGTATTGTCTAAATGGCCACTTCTCAGCATAGTTTCCATGACTAGAATAAACACTAAAAAATAACTGATCAAAACATAAATATATGTGGAATTATGCAAGATATCTTATCCGCTACTGCCTTCTAGAATGTCAATGTAGGTACTGCTTTCTTGAATATCTTAAAATAAATGTGATACACAAAAATCTTCCAAATCAGCCAGTTTCATACTCAAGATTTACAGACAATGCACTGCATTTCCAGTAGCATACAAACTAGAGGTAGAAGATGTCCTCTTGCCACCTGGTCAATTTCAGGTAAACATAATTTTTCAGGCCCAAATAGAAGACTGTTTGCTATTTTGTTTGGCCTGAATTGTCTTTAAACAAGAGTAGTTTATCATAAAATTTAAAAATTCTTCTGTCCACCCACAAGGCATACTGGTATACTGAGCAAATTTGAACAGTCACATATTTCCTCTTCCACAATCCACACTTGTGTTCTTTCTTCAATCAACAGGGTATGTCCTATCTGCTATTTTTCAGCTGTTCGTATGTGTTACATCCTGTCTTGACTAATGAACTCATTGTTTATGCTCTTCCACATGTTTTAAAGTTCAGAATTAATGTCTTGTTTGCATTCAGTTAAGGCCTACCTATATATGTTATTTACTCTTGTTCTCACTGTCCTTACAGGATTTCTTGTGTCAGTGTAGGTTCTTGCTGTCCCGTGATCCTGCAGTAAATATGCCAACTCTTCCCACCACATACAGTAGCAGAAGCATGCGGCATTTGAGAAGCTCTTCTGTTATTTCAAACAGCAATACAGTGTCATTTCTTGGCTTCTTGGATTTGCACTAAAGTATACTAGAAAGTAGGAAATTTCTGGCCGGTTATCACAGTAGCCATAAAGTTTATGACAGATAAATAGGTGAATTTCTAAATTATACGCATGGTAGGGCTGAAATAGCATCCTGCCATATTTATATAACTACAATATTTATATTGATACTTAATCAGCATAATTTTGTTTTTAAAAGATCAGTATGAACATAAATTAGAACAAACTTCAATTCCCCAGTCCCACACTACTGGGAAGCATCTCACATGGAAGATAGTGTGAAAGAAAATATTCTCTTAGTAAGGTAAAGATGTGTATTTATGTTCCTTGCAGTAAGATAAAGAACAATATGCTTTAACTGAAAAATGCTGATACAAGAATGGTACCAAAACATTGTGTTCTGATTCACAACAGTTGCAAAATTTTAGTCATTGCTGAGTTAGCAGAACTGGCAAATAGATTCAGCCAGAATAGATCTTTTTCCAGGAAACAAAGATTTCAACATCTAATAAACGTATTACAATCCATTTTAAGTCTCCACCTTCTGTGTGCTCAATTCACTAGATGAAAGCCAGCCGTGTTCAACGTGATGAACATTTATAGTATATTTAAACTTTGGTAATCAAATTAAAGGGTAACAGTGATAATAATGCTATTTAAATAATAACAAAACTCAACTGCTACTCAGTTTTAGTTTATTATTTGGGTCAAAATTTCCAGATATTAAGGTCGACCTAAAGTTATATATTTTCCATATAAAGATATAAATGTGAAAACTAGCAAGAGACTATAAAACTGCCTAAGCAAAACTAGCAGTAACAGCTTCTCAGTATAAAATAAAGTGTAGTTAATCAAGCTAATAAAGGTCATGTTTAAGGAAGCTGGGTAAGCAGCATTAGCGATAATTAACATTTTATTCAACATAAATTTAACAATTAGGAGAACACAATAAAGGAATTTTACATGCTCTAGCTCTAGGCAATCCTGCTTCAGCAGGGGAGTTGGACTAGATGATCTCTACGGTCCCTTCCAACTCTAAAAATTCAGTGAAATTCAGTGAATTCAGTGAATTAGACATATTTCTCTCCAATCCCTTTCATTAAGAGAAGCATTCATTTACTACTTTTGTGGTTTATTACAATTGAAAATATTGAATCACGAAATTACAAGGATAGACCTTTTAGAGCTATAGATGTTGAAAAGGGGCTATATTTACTTACAAAACCACTTTTCCTCTCATATATCTTATGGCATTTACATAGCAATGAAAAGTAGCAGAAATTTCAAAACCGTCCTTTACAGAAATATGAAGTCATGGGATAACGAGGACAATTGTGGTAATATACCATACTTCCTCAGCAGTACACAGTACTGGATGTAGAGTGATGAATAGAGAATTATAAATTGAAATTTTCAAGTGCAGCATGTTGATAGCCAAAGATAAACAAGTCGTGACAAAATATGCAGAATGAGGGAGATCATCAAAATGACAGATTCTAGCCATGGTCATGATATTGTGACTCATGCTGTAAAGTTCAGTCAGTCACACTGAGTTCAGTGCTCCTGGAGTAAGATGTCATTTCACAGAAACAAAGCATCACAAAATAGCTAATCCTTTTAGTGGCAAATCGCCAGGCTTCAGGCTGTACCCCTGGCATTAATTATTGACAATATCCCAGCCAGGAAATGACCTTATCACCCCAGCTGGGACTGAGAAAGGATTAGATATGTCACATTCTGAGGTCGCAATTAGTGTGGTTATTAGGAGGGTAACACCTTGGGGAGCCGAGGTGGGTAATTTAGCATTACTGGAGAGAAGTGTGAGATTTCCTACTGTGGAATCACACTGTCTTGGACAGTACTAACCAACATTTTATAATAAGGCTGTATAATGACAGTTTGCACTTGAGACTAATTTTCAAAGTTCCCTAGTCCAAAGCCACTCTTTCTTTATAAATCTCCTTTCAACAACAATAACTGTGATTCTCATTTCCAGTGGCATGGCAATGTCATATACAGTCAGTAGCTCAAGATAAGATGTTACAGGAAAGCATAACTAGATATGAATTGTTAATATTACCATACATATATTATTCATTATATATTCCTATCTGCATAAGTTTTCTATACTTTAAGAAGCATTATTCAGAGTTCAAAATTCCATAATGTCTTTGAAGATTAAGCTCAATCACCATTCACCTGTCTCAAAATCTAAATAAACTCTTTAGTTTCTTTGAGTTTCCAAATACTTTTGTAAACGTTTTAGAAGTTGAAGAAACTATTATTCTGGTAATTTGCCAGTTTAATGATCTTGAAGGAAATATTTAACAACGTTGCAGAGAAATTATTCTGAGGTTCAACTTAAAAACATAGAGTCTCAAAAAAGAGTTTAAAAATGGTAAATAAATGGTAAGAAAAAAAAAAAAAAAGGAAGGGAAGGGAAGCTACTGGTTAATTTCACACACAAGACATTACAGTTTCTACACAGATGCCAAGAGCTAATCAAGAACTTTAAACACAACACTACAAGAGTTGAAAAGGAGGGTTTTTTTGTATCATCTTACTATCTGAACAGGTATGATTAAAAAGGACACAGAGAGGCAAAAATTGGAACATCCTTCTATTTCTATTCTCTACACCACATGCAGAAAGCAGAATATAAGAATATAACACATACTTGTCTTTTTTTTTTTTTTAATTAACTCCTGCTATTGCCAAACCAAAGCACAACTAACTACTTCATTTTGTGAGTAACTCCCTGAATTAGAAATTCTGAGTGGTTAAACTTCAAACTTCTATATGAAAAAAAGATAGTATGGTTGGGGAGTCCTGCTCATACAATTAGGAAAAGTATGCTTGATTTCACATGGTGTTTTCCAAAATGTATTCCACCTTATGTAGCTTTCCATGACAAAATTCATTGGCAACTTGTGATTCAAAAGTATAATTTTTTCCGTCTTGGCCCTTGGTTGCTGTACTCTTTCTCAACTCTTTTTTTAAGAAAACAACACCTTTTCTCTCACACATGCACTGAATAAAAGCTTATAATGAAATATTAATGTTACACAACAAAAGAAAAATGAGATGATACTTAAGATTTGGACTACTTCTTAAGTAACAGCATTATGTTAAAGTGTAGCAGTAAGCGTTTATTTTCACATAACAGGTAGTGTTTGCATTTGATCACCTGATAAGTAATCTGACAAGATTACCCACCTATAAAAAAAACCAGAAGCAACACTAATTCACTGGGGTTTAAAAGAGAGGAAGAGAAAGATTTCAGGCTCAAAAATACTACTAAATTGATCCACATCAAGTAGTCTTGGAGCAGGTACTTTATTTTGAGAAACGATTGCATTTTGCAGGTAACTCTTTGTGAGGGTGTTTGGGTTTTGGTGTTGGTTTGTTTTTTTTTTTGGTTTGGTTTTGTTGTTTGTATTTGTTTTGTTTTTTAATTTCAAAGATGAATAACGTTGAGAATTTGGAACATTAATTTTGCAGTAAATGATAATAATTAAGAAAATTATGTGAACTGCCAAAAATTAAATTATCGTATGATTATTATGAAGTTTTTGGAAAAGAACATAGTGGTACCTTGATTATTTTTCTCGACAGAATGAGTTAAAAATAAAATTCAGCTGTTCATTTATCTTCTTCTTTTAACAATCTGAAATGACAAAAGATCTTTATCTCTCTGTTCATTTTGCAAAATTATGACAAAGGCTGGGATTTCCTCATAGCCATGACTGAAATATTTTAGCTGAGAATTCCTGAGAATATTACATATTTATATATAGATCATGCATGTTTCCAATTTCAGCACTAATCTAACTACCAACCTGTATGAGTTTATTTACTTTATCACTGCTTAACAGGATGAATGACAAGGAAATCTAAATGTGTGTTTATGTAAAGAGCTGAAGAATCATTTCATTTTTATGTCCATAATTAGAAAATTATGATGTCAATATTTGGCTTGTGAACAAAGCAGTGAAATACAAACTTGTTTGTGCTCCAATTGCATGAGCTTCTGGACTGTGTAAAAGATGAATCCTGAACCTACCTATATAGTAGAACGGTACTTAGAATGGGATTTGTAGCAGATAACCTTTGAATGCTTTTTAAATCTTTAAAAAAAGCCAATATAATTGTAGCAGACCAGAATGTATCGTAGTTATCATCTGTGTTCTTATAGGCACGAATAATTCCTATAGCAATAATTCCTAAAGCCTATAGCACAGGAACAGGCTGCCTAGAGAGGCAGTGGAGTCTCCTTCTCTGGAGACATTGAAAACCCAGCTGGACACATTCCTGTGCAACCTGCTCTAGGTAAACCTGCTTTGGCAGGGGGGTTGGATTAGATGATCTCCAGAGGTCCCTTCCAACCCCATATCATTCTGTGATTCTGTAATTCAATCATGTAAAATTCCATCTGCTTCAGAAGCAGTCACTGCTGACAAGGTTGGCCTCACTTCCAGGATGATTTGGTCACGCAGAAGAATTTGCATGGAGAAATGTAGAGGTCTTCTGATATCATTAGGAATATTATTATTGCCATCTTGATGTTTTGTATGTGTTCTGTCAATCTGCCCTACCAAGATGCACTTTCATGACGTCATATTGAAATGTTTGTTGATAAGAATGCTATGGAGAACACTATGACCTTCTCCATCTGTGTTGATGTTTTCACTCACTAGGTAGAGTTTTAAATGGTACTTGAAAATAATAAAATGTAATATTTATTGCTATTTAAAATGTATTATAGCTATTGTCTGTGTTCCCTTAACATCTAAATAGAAAGGTTGTTGCTACTTGGTGCTTTTTCTCCATCATACAAATGGTGGAATTGAAGTAAAGCTGCATTGCAGAAGGTATTTCAACATCCTTGCTGATTATATAGCAAACAACAGATATATTTCTTGCTTCAGATATACATTTACGTATACATTAATTTAAATTTTATATTGTTACCACAAATATAAAATTAGGGGTTTTTTAACAAACATGATTCTTGAAATAACATGCTGTTCTCTTTCACAATTGCCACTCATAAACTGGCAAACAACCCAGGAGAAAGACACGGGTTCCCATCCTGTATCAGGTTTGTTTCATCATACACAAGAAACTGCAATGAGGGAAGCTCAGTCAAGGTGACTACACCCTCCACAAAATCCGAATCTTTAAATTTAAATAAACTGTATTAAATACTTCAGCTTAGACCAGGATATAATGACACAAAGCAGCTCATTTAAGAAGAATGCTTCTCATTCAGTGAATGCTGATAATTGCTTTCTGCTGTTAATTTTTATTCCCAACAGGGTAATAATATTCTTTCTGTTAATGGCATGTTTATTGGAAACATATTTTTTTCTAACCAGGAAGAGTGAAAGAAAAAGATCAATTCTTAAGGGTCTTCTGAAAAGTGAATCCATTGCCCACAGGAGCTGCTTTCTTTGTAGTAACTGCTGACAAAATAGATGAAATCTGTGCTATAAACACTATTTTGAGTCAGGTACACCATCCAGTATGTCCTAAGCTCTAGCTACTTGTCATGTCCTGCCATCCAAGCTGACATCAGGTGAGATTCTGATGACTATAAAGTTAACGTGTGGAGGCAACATATCATTTTACACGGACCATGCCTGGATATTGGAAATCTTAAACAATATCACCTCTGTCTATTATATATCGTGTTATATGCAACTGAAGCATACTATGCTCAGCACTTACTCTCATTAGTAATTTTGGAATTTCCAGCAACTGATATACCTGCCAATGTTTATTCCCCTTAGAAATTACGCATCCAACAGCTGCCCTTTGGTCTCCTGGTCTAAGTGTCACACTTTCAGGCATTCCCTGGTCCACTGCTTTCTCCTTCAGCCTCTGCTGACTTGGACAGACAATACAGAACTCCCCAGACAAATGGCTCACAGACACCTAACAGTATTGCCTTAGGTTCCTCCAGCATGATCCTCTTTACTCTCTGTCTCTGCTGAAGAAAAACATGGAGCACCATGACTTTCCTCTCCAGACTTTTTCTGGCTCTTGAAAATCGTTAAATCTGAACCTCCAAAACAGGGCTTCTGGAGGTCTAACATTGATGTCCTGTTTGGGCAGTATAATCTGCTCCTGCCAGCTTGAAGCCTAGCACGTGGGAAGCGCTACTTGGCTGGCCCATCACAAGAAGCCCTGTGCTCAACAACAACTTACCATTCCTAGAGTTAAGATGTGCTTTTTAATTCTCTAGATTCAAATAACTGCTCTATTTTGGCACATAGTTTAGGCTTCAAATGCCTATTGCAATGTATACAACTGAAAAACAGCAGGTGCTTCACTGCACAGCCAAAGTTTTAGCTCATAAACAAATACGGTTTCCCAGAACCACGGGGAACTGCTGTTCACCTCCATTCACAGTCAGTGTACTACAGGCTGGAAACAACAGCATCTATAATTTTAAATACAAATAAAGGAAATAATTGGAAAAAATTTACATTTAGATCATACAGGATAAAGATAACTGTGGCACCTTTTGAATGGCTGAGAATTGATTAACACTGAATAAACATACGCATGTATTAACTCATGGTTTCTAAATCAACTAGAATCTTAGCATCAGTCAGCCACTGCTCCCATTATCCACTTCTGTGTTTTTCATACTCGCCCCCGAAGTTATATACATCTCCAATATTAATATAATTACAGTGATCATTAGTTTTCCGAATTTAAATTTTTGCTATACATTGCCAGCCCAGTATAGTTCATTCAGTATTGACATCAAACTTAACAAAAAACTAGTTCAGCTACATGATCTTTCAATATATTTTCTGGTACATTTCAGTAAGTAATTTATAGAAACACTTAATTTGTCTAATGGAAATTATTTACGTTTGAATATGGATTCACACTGCTGATTCTTACATAACGAAAAAAAAACCAGGAATTTTTATTTTACAACATTGTAAGTTGTAAAATCAGCAGCAAGCAAACAATAAATTATTTATTAATAAAAACATACTTTTTATACTCTGTTTATATTATTATATATTAAAAGGTGTGGTAGAAAAGAAAAAAGGGAGAACTTTGCAGAAAAGAGAAATTGACAATAATGAATTTTTCAGATAACCTAGGTGGCATGATTATGTCAAGACAAAATTATGGCCCCAGTAAAACTGATGTGTACTTTGCCATTGACTTCAGTATCACTGAGATTTAACCTACAGAATAAATAAAAGTTTTACTTCAGAGGCTGGAATATTATCTCCTTGAAAGGAAGATTAAAAAAAACTTTTTTGTTTTTTGATGATATACAGCTCATAATATAGTCCAAAGCAATCATGCCTCAAACATTTGCATGAGGTTTTAGTCACTGGTAGCAAGAACACTGAAGAAGGGACTTCAAAGACGCATATTTCTGAATTAAAGATTGGTGACTGCAGTAGGGTTTGAATTTCAGTTGGGAGATGGTGACCTGCAGCAGAATTATACAGTAACATTTACAGATAAAATAAATGGAAGACACCCTCCCCCCCACCCCCCCCCCCCCCTCCAGAAAAGAGCATAATATGTCTAAGAAATAGAACAGAAAAGTTAAGAGCTGCATAAGAAATATAGACTGAAATAAACTTTCCTTCTTCGTGTTTTCTTGGTCAGGAGAAAATAGAAGGCTCTTTTGTTTCCTTAGAACATCATTAATAAGGCTCTCCTTCTCACACAAAGAGCAGAATATGACTAATTCCAGCATTAGATAACAAGAATCATTATTATTCAGGAGTTATCAAACCCTCCACAGAAGCCAGCAGAGGGTTTCTGATGGTGTGTTAGTATATCCTAAACCATGTGAGATCGCTTAGGCAGCTTCCCTTCCTCATCACTGGGGCATAGACATAGATTCGAAGAAGTCATCTTGTTTACGTTGTGTGTGCAGACCTAGTTATCAAATATGTAAAGCCCTTTGTATGTGATTTTCTCCTCCTGACAATGAGGTATGAACTTTTCCTTTATTTTCTGAGCAGCAGGAAAGGACTAGCAAGGCGCTATGAAGAAATTTAGAAGGCAAACTTTTTTTGTCAATAGATTGCAAAGTCTCAAGTAAATGTCTTTTTTTATATGAAGTAAATTTCGAAGGCATATAGCTCTGTTAGGTCAGCACTTTCTGAAACTGAAATTTATGTTTGAAAAGGCATACAAAAAATGCTTCAGGTCAAGGTGATTCTGAGCTTGGGTATAACGTAAATAGATTTTTAGGGGATTTGTATTTTTGCACAGCTATTTTATAGTTTCTGAACACATCAGTGTTACCATGTAGATATAAATATAGTAGATCAGAGGCTGTCAGAAAATTGCAGAGGAGAAGATTTAGGGACTGTAGGAAGTCCATCTTTGTTGCCCTCAACCTGTCAGTAAAGACTTCCAGATGAGAAACACTAACTGACTGCCGGAGAAGTTCTAGTCTGTCTCAAGATAAAATTGAATGGACTATCTTAAATCACAAAAAACAGAGGACATAGAAGTGTTAATGTGGTCACTCAAAGCAGACTGTTGCCATTTTCCAACTAAGGTACTAGATGCCTCCCAAAAGGAGCTCTACCTCATTGCACTCTTTTTTTTTTTTAAGAGCTTACTTGAATCTCTGTAATATTTGTACTGGAAAAAAGTGCCGTTAAGAAGATTGGGAAATGAGGTTTAACTGTGTTAGGATATCCTATCAATAGTTTCTCCTTATTGCAGGGAATTACATACACTGTCTTCCTGAGCTGAAACTTTTCCTGAACCTTAAGTTTAGATGCTTTTCAACTTTTCAACTCAACTACCCATTTCAAGACTTATGTAGAAAGAGAGTTAAAAAAGGAAATAAAACAAAATATAAATTTGTCACTATCTCAACATTTTTCTTAGTTATTTCCACCTTCCCATAGACAGGCAAACAGAATAAACGTGATATACGTCCTAATGTGAGAAGGGTAAGAACCAATAGGCAATCTAAAGAGAGAAAAAGAAAAAAGCCTTCAATATTTCGTAAATACAGAAAAATATATTAAAAAATAAATGTAAGAAAATCCTACAACAAAATCATCATTGGAATAGATTTATTTGGAAGCTTGCTATCCTGTATTATAACTAGTTAATCTCAATGTATTTAAGTTTTTGGTATACAGAAAATAATGAAAAAAATTACTAACTGTGAACCAAGATCTAAATATTAGACAGTCTGAAAATGGAATGGAGCTACAGTTTCCAATCTATTCTGAAGACCTAATAATTACACAAACAATTATGATTTCTTCTGCAATTAATTTCCAGTGTTCATTCTATTTGCTTAAAACAGCTTAATGGATAAAGAGGCTAGATAAATGAGGAGTAGGATAAGGTATGCAGCTTCCAATAAAAATTATGTAAATTTCCAGGTTAGAAGAGATTCTTATCTTTATGGGGATGTCAATCTTTTATCCTGTTCTACATGTGCATGAAATAGATAAGTCATTTCACAAAATGGAGGAGCAAGTAATACTTTTAACCTATTACCTTTTTATAAAGGCTTTTACACGGCAATTCACTCCTATTTTTAAATGTTGACAGCTACCCATGAAATACTTGTGTAGGTTATCTTAGTTCATCCTACTGAAATTGTGTGTCCGAAGGAATAATTTGAATACTTACTGAGGTAGAAGGAAGGAGAGAGTGTGCACACATCTGGCAAGTTCCCTAAAATCCCTCAGCTTCTATATGCACTTGGATTTGATCATGTACCATTTCCTTCCTCCTCTTCCCCTTCACGACAGCACCTTTTCTAATATTTTTGTGGGGCTTTCTGCATGGAAAGTTTTAAAATGTTAGATGGGATGTATGCTAACATAGAGTTAGCATCCCTTCAGCCTTCATTACTTTTAACAAAGGTTTTGTGTTCTGTTATCTGAAAAGCAGGTTATTTTCTGCTTTACAGTTTTTTTCTAACAGAAAACAAAAATGTATTCTGATACAATTATTGTATAAAAACTGAAATCTTATAGCTAGCTTTCAGGCAAGATGGGGAAAGCCTTGGGAAAAAAAAAAAATCATTCAGAGTTTCATTGATTTCCAGCACCTTTGCCCTCAGCTCTAATACTTGACTACTTACATTCTTAAAGTACTTTAGGGATTTGTATAAAATCCTCAACAGATTTCACAAATTCAAAGACCAAAAAAAACCTCCAAAACTCACAAAAAATCATACATGCTATATTCCCTTGGTATTTCTACTTAAACACTTCATTGACAGAACTCTGAATAACCTTAAAAAAGCCCCTCAAGATTTTCCATTCACATTTCAAGTAAAACTCTGCACATTATGCCTACAAAATGTGACCAAATATTTCCTTTTTTTTTATTTTATAATCATGCCTTAGGGAGTTAATAATGTCTTAGAATGCAATAAGCTCACTTTCGTTTCCTGCAGCAGCAAATAAAGGAAAGAGAAGAGCAAGCTAAACAATGGAATAGGAGGAGAAAAACACAAAACACCTGAAAAGATAAAGAAAACAAAAGCATAGGTTGAACTAAAACAGCAATAGTTCCCTACTGCAGGGTTTGGGGGGGGGTGGGGGGGTATTTGTTTGGGTTTTTTTAAGTTTTGGGGTTGGGCTTTTTTTAAGTTTTAGTGTTTGAAGCCAATTGAGAATTTCCTTTCAACCTCTCAATTACTGTTTGTGAAAAATAATTGAACATGACATCAATGAGAGAATTAACTTATTTTTACTTAGGATAATTTTAAACCAGGAATTGCTGCATAACATTCTGGCTTATAGTCTGCAGAAAGTGGTTATGTCTGCATTTTCCTGTCAGGCATATGATGTTATGCAAGGGGAGAGGGAAAGGAGAGGGGATGTTGTACAGGGCCCTTCTGGATCTCAGTAGCAAAGGTCTGACAATAAATGGAGTAAAGACAGAATAAAAAGAGAAATACAGACAAGAATATGTCTCTGCAGATGCTGGGAACCCAGATTTTGTGCAACATTGGACAGACTCTGGATGGATTTCCCCACAGCATGCTGCACAGATCCCATCCATGCAGAGATTCAACTTCCATACTGTGGTGCCTTTTATCTTGTGTAAAATATCTTCTCTAACAGGCTGGAATGTTATGTGTCAAAACATTCAGAAGCATGCAGTGCAGGCTGAAATGAGACACTCTAGCACGTTCCCTTACAGCAGCTACTCATGCCAATGAATAAGCTTTTCAGGCCCAATAGAGCAGACGTGTCTCACTAACGGTCACTAACTCCTTAAATACATTGTCTTCTCCAAGGATCCCATTACATATGGATTGGAACACTGCTGATTTTGAAAGCTGTTGCAAACCCAGAGGTTCAGCTGACCTATGCTGTCCATCTGTACATTAATTTGAAGTATACAATTGTCTGATCAGCAGAATCAGGTGGGAAAAAAAAAAAGACAGCTGATTTTGTAATTATAAAAATGCAATGCCTCTTTTAAAGGAAAAGAAAGCCTACAAGATAAAACAAGATCTTAGTAATAAAACAATAATAAAATAATAATAAAACAATATTTAGTAGGCATATAAATACAAAAGACGGTACAGAAGAACTCAAATGTTGTGGTAAAATTCATGACAATCCAGAACATTTACTCAGAAAGAAAGAGAATTCAAACCTATTAGCTAATAACAGCTTCAGCAATGGCTGAAACTACTTTAGACAAATGTCAACCAGCAAGACAACAGTTTGGAATCATGCTGCAAGTTTTAGGAGATTGGAAGTCTTTCTATTTTCATTCTTTTTTTCTTCCTTGTACATTTATTGAAGTTGTGTGTATATAGAGATACAAACACATGCATTCGACTTTATACACACATGCTTGGTATAAGCGGTCATTTTCTTATTTTCTATATATGCTGCAATTATATATATATATATAACTGAATTTCTGGAAAAAAACCCACAACCTAACACCAAAACCAAAAAAACTCTTTCTAAATTTTTGTAACAAACATATTCTTTCTGTGCATTGCACCATTTTACAGCAACTTAACTGTTTTTCTGAAAAGGCATTCAGAGATCCTTCTGAAGGTATGTGGAGACAACAGAGCTATTGCTTTGGAAGTTATAGAATCATAGAATCATAGAATTGGTTGGGTTGGAAGGCACCTTAAAGATCATTGAGTTCCAACCCCCCTGCCATGGGCAGGGGCACCTCCCACCAGAGCAGGTTGCTCAAGGTCCCATCCAGCCTGGCCTTGAACACCTCCAGGGATGTGGCATAATACCAAATTTATATGTTTTTTTTTCTACATTTACAGGAAGTAATAAACCCACCTTTTGTCATTTTGAATTTTGAAAGAGTCATTCGTTACATCTGTTTGGAATATTTATCTTGTATTCTAGCACTGATAACATTTATGTGAGAAAAAGCTTTAGAATATGTGTGGTATATTTTTCAGTTTTAGTTACACACAATATCCCTGTATATTCAGAACAACCTACATTAAAATGCAAAACAAAGCAATCTAACCCAAAACTTTACTCATATTCTACTTTGTTTTGGGTTTTTGCCAAAACACTCTCATAATTTTCAAACATTTTTTTCAGTATACATTCAATAAGTCACAAATAAATTAATGTTGAGACACTATTCAGAAAACATTTATGAACATTTATGAGGTTGTTAAAATTACACATTTATTCCTGACAGTTCATTAATTAAAAATTTAAAAAAAGTTTAATTAAGGGTTTCATGACCACTCCACATACTTAAAATGTCTTATTCTATTTTCATATTCTTGTATGAAATATGTATGATTAGATCACATGGGATGTAGTGCCAGTTTAGCAGACACAAAAAGAAAGATTATTAGTGACAGTGGTCATGTGACTAATAGTGCCTTACAGAGTTAAAACCTAATTATCCTTTACTTCAACATAGGACTGATGTAGTTATGTCTCTTGGTTCTGACCTTCAATGACTACTGGTGACATTTCTTAAAATGCTTAGAATGGCTTATTACACTGTGACTTGGTTGCTCATTGTCTTATAACCACTTGAAATATCTAACCATATCATTTGTTGATGTCAAATATTAAAGTACTGCTTTAAGTCTGCACACCATGGGGCAGCTTGCACATAGGAAATAGAGAGGTTCAGAAAAAAAGATGAGGCTCAAAATAAAATTTATTAGTTAATTTACATCTGGGAATTATCAAGATGTTTCTAACTAATTTCACTTTGCAAAGGGTGAAAATTAGTCCTTTAGACTTTAAATCTGTGTTTAAGGTATCACACCCTTTAAATAAAGGTTAAAGAGCAAGAGAAGACAGATTTTCTCAACAGAGTGTTGGATTTTAGGAGATACATTTCTATTACCAGCACCTTTTGGTTATTTCATTTCCAAATTTAAGTTAATTATTCTTCAGTGGCACAAAAGCCCTAACCCAAAATGACTTTGCATAATTTCTTCTACTTTCTTGCTAAACAGAGATAAAATACAACCATTCAACACACCGGATTAACCAATTGGATCTTGTAGATTTTAAAGTACTGGGTTCTAAAATGTTTTTACCTGTATGCTGATATCAATAGAAACATATCAAGAGATGAGATATCTGTTCAGCCCCTCCACCTGACAACAGTCTACATAAAGTCAGCCTCTCTCATCACCAGAGTCACCCACTGTTTCAACAGCTTTTTGGCCAGCAGAAACTTATCCAGATGGACACTCTTGACTCCAGATTATTTTTCTTGGGAGGTTTAAAGAATGTCCAAAAGTGAGAAATGCTGTAAGCAAAAAAAAACCCCAAAACAACCACACAAGCAATCTTTGTATACGTTTTAAAAATGCTATCATTCTTAGCAAGCAACATAAAGAATGGGACAAAAATAATTACATTTGTGTCTCCCATTTTCTCATTAGCTGTAGAAATCTGAGGGGCAAGAGGGGTACACAAAGGCACTTAACAAATCAGTAGTATTTATAAATTAGTTTCATACTGTGTTAATCAAAGACAGGAAACAGTTCCAAAATTGTCAGACAGTCTTCCAGCAAGTTAAGAGTTTCTTCAGCAATGGCCAAAATGCATACATATTTTATCAATTTTTGTGTTATTCACCTTATTCATCTACCTGTAACTAAAGTGAACCCTTTGAGACATGGCAGCCATTTTAATATAGAACATAAATATGTTCTTTGAACATAATTAATTTTTCTATGCTTCCATATGATTAATGAGTAAATAGTTTGGTCAATAAAGGCTACATGAGGAATGTGCCAATGAATCATAGACATATTTTAAAACAATTGGAAAGCTTGCTTACTTTAAAAAGTCAGAATCAGAATTTGGATATTTTTTAACAGCAACAGCAGTCCAGTATTCAGTCACATGTGGGAAATTTCTTCAATGTAAGAGCAATGTAAAACTAATTGTAACAGTAAAACAAGAATTAAAATATATTTTAAATTATTTATTTTATTTTTTTTAGCTCATGCAATAACTTTTCTCCTATACTTTGTTTAAGGGTTATATATATCAATAAAGTACTTCTGATAGTATTCAATTATTGATAATTTTCAATATACAGAACTCCAATAATTTAAATGTGCGTGTTCAAACTGGGAGATACTAATCAAAAACTAACAGTTGCTTTACTGAATGATATTAATATATTCTAGTGAGCATCATCCTAATGCAATACAAGTAACACTTTTCTAGTAGGCTCCATGCAAACTTGATGGTATCATGTGTTATTTGTGTTTATTTAATATATTTACATTCTAGAAGAGGTATGCTTGATTCCTAGGGATAAAGAAAACCTAGCCAGGCTTCCTTGGCAAGCATGTCATATTTTTTGAGTTAGGAAAGTTAAGTGTCAGTGAGAAAAGAAGGGGTTCAGTGAAACTCAGACTCACTTTGTTAGAGTATGCAGATGAAACAGCTGTAGCTCTGCTGCTAGAGCTTACCTTTTGTTTTTACTTTTAAGGCAGTGACAGAAGGGACAGGACTCACCAAAGCTTGGGATCTTGCCCAGAATCCTCTGGAATACAATCTGATTTGGTATCAGACAGCCTGAAAAGTGAAACTCTGAAAATGCTGAAGTAGGAACCTCTTCAAACAGGGATAGTAGCAGCTAAATTGGAGGTCAGGGGGATTATCGAGAACAAGGTCTGAGACAGCAGTGGGAGATCCTCTTCAGTATCTATGGCAGCCTCTAACGGTACAGCACTGCCCTGGGATGCTATGCAAAGTTAAAATTAAGCTCTACAGATTTGCAGCTCTGCAGTTTCAAAGAAAAGCTATTAATAGGATATGAATAAAAAGATAAATGAATGAGCACTAATTATTTCTTTCCCTCCACCCTGCCATGGCCCTTTCATTCCAGCGTGCGACCCAATCCATCGCTGCATGTTGGGCAGCCTGGTATTGACACTCATAGTCAATGTAAAATACCCACCCTCCCCACTCTCCAGACCTTTGTCCCATTTCTCTATGTGGCTGTCACCTGTGCAAGTTCTTGACTTCATTAGTTTTTAATATACAGTGCTGCATATACACACATATATATACAGATACTGTACATACGTACAGTACTGCATATAGGTGTGCTGGAGTGGGTAGACTGTTGCTAAAATTTCTCAAGACCATTCTTTATAGATATATCAGATTCTGAAATAAGCAGTTTTACTTGCTTATTATTCTGTAAAAAATATTCTTTAAAAAAAGAGAAAAATGAAAATATTAGCAATTATTAATAGCAACCAAAACAATCTAGACCGTTACAAGCAATTAAAAAATATAAAAGTAAAGAAATGAAAAACTATAGCTACTTAAATTAGTTACAGGAGTAAATTTCTTTCCTTCAATGAGCTGATTTACTGTTGTTATCCGGAAATTGCACTAGTTGGAGTGGTGTATCCTCTGTGTGTCTCATACTCTTGGTGAGACATTTTTGCTTTTACAGCCTAGCTTTCTTCAGGCTTTTCTAAAGGATTTAGTTTGATGTCATATTTCACTGCAAATCCTTCTAGTTCCTTTGCAATAGGAAGCTACGCTCTCCATTCAAATGTGGCTCTTTGGTATACTAGGAATAACCTCCTGTATTTACGTAATTGTTAAATAAGCAGTTATATCAATGAAATCTAAATCTCTTCTTCCTCCATTTGATGAGTAGCTGGCATTATTTAACGAGGAATGTATGCTTGGAGTGAACGTTGCCCAATCTCTTTCTTATGCACACTGCTACAGATAAGTGCTAGGGAGTCTATAGATTGGACTGCCATCCTGCCTTTCCAACGAGGACGTCTAAAAGCAAATTCTATGAATTCTGTCTTTCTCAATTTATATATTTAAAGATGTCAGTTCCCCGGGTCATGGATAAATATTGACAGTAGATGTACTGCGTGCCTGGTTCAGTTCTACCAGCACTTGTGTACTTCAGCAGTTCAGTATTTTCAAATGTCAAAAACCCTGATGGACATTAAGCTTATCAGAAACTAATCAAGTTCTTTGCCTCCATTAAAATCTTTCAATGCTTTCATTGCAGTAGCATTGGCACAGTGTTTAGAAAGGTGAGCAAAACCCCAGCTAACTGTAGTAAATGTTTTAAGACAAGATAGAGGAGTCTCACGTGTTAAAAGACTGTTTCCTTAAAATAGGGAACAATTCTTTCACTCCGGCTTCTTTAAAAAGATTCCTCTCCTCATAACCTCCATTAATTAGTTTGTGACACTGATTTAATTTTCTGAAAGGGTCTGGGAAACTGCTTTTGTTTGGTTTATTCATTATACTGACAATAATACTTGTGTGCACTTTATCTTCCCAGAGCAGAGTGTCTTCATGTGCATCTGTTCATAATTAATATTTCAGAGCAAGTGTTGGTTTTCAAATCAACTCACTTATGTCTACAGAGTATATTAATTTGTATGGCACTACTACATACTAATTTGAAGGGATAACATCATATTGGATAAGATAAACTGTGATAATCCAAATTCAGGTCCTTCAGTCTGCATGAAATTTGAACTCTAAAAATTACTGTAAAAAAAAAGTTAAATGCATTATACAGAAGAGACTAAAGTTAACCTATGGATATAATGCTGAGATCAATATAACAATAAAGGATATGTAGCTTAGAATAAAATAGTGTGTTTGGAACAGAAAGATATTTTTCCATTTCAGAGCAATATACATTCTGAAGACTGAATCTTTTTGTATCTTTGGTCACAGCTGAAATCCTTCTAAATTCATTTCAGGAGGTATGAGGGTGTTCTGAAGCTTGAAGAGTCTATGGCAATTTGTGTAATGTGACTGGGTGGAATAATTCCTGATTATGTGAGAACAAAACAACATTTTTTTAAATAACTGGTCTAGAAATGCTATGACCTTACTTGCGCCTCCAATTTCTTTGTGCAATAAAAGTATCATGATAACAGCTGGTGCTGTTTCAGTACTTTTGCTTTTGATTTCATCTCCACTCAGTAAGTATGAAGAGAAGTAGAAATGAGATAAGGACCATTCCAATTAAAATATGATAACTAGAGGGAGAAATTATCCATCAATAATTTGGGCCAGTCCGAGATGAAATTCTATTGATTCATTGCATCCCACTCTAAGACTATTTTCAAGAAGGATATTTTTGCTCATACATGAGGACTATCAACATCAGAGACATGATTTTCTGAGTAAATAGGATATTATTGTGGGTTTGGGATTGTTGTTTATTTATTTGATTTGGGAGGGAACTTGTTGTTTTGATTTTTTTTTCCTCTCTCCCCATTCGTACAGATTAAAGCTCTTGCTGTTTGCTTGCTGCAGAGCACCAGGGATTACTACAAAAGGTGTGCCAGCATGAAGCTGGGATCAGCTGCAAGTATTAAATTTGCTTTGTCTTTTTATGAAGCCTTTCTTACTGGCTACTTGTTCATTTTGTGTACAGACTACCAGGTGCAGTCAGTCAGTGAAAAAAAATAAAAAGATAATTTTCTGACACATCCACAGGAAAGGGGGACAAATCATGAATTCAGCTTCATTTAGCCAGAAATGAAAAATTGTTCAGCTACATTGCATTACTGTGTATACACTATGGATTACAGTATGTACAAACAAATACCTGGGAACTTGGTGAGCTAAATTACCGAGAGCGTAAGTGTGAACCTACAAGTGATATATTCCACCATTATTTAAACAAAGTAGTGAGAGAAATATAAAATTGCCAAATCTGGATTATGGTTTTGGTTCATATACTTCTATTTCTAGTAGTAGTCTGCATGTATTGCTGAAAAGATACGTGATTCTGTTACTGTTATATGAAGCTTTTTTTAAAATTTTTCTTTGCAAATCCTACTATGAAAAAATATTTGTCAGGTTTTGCCATGTTTTAAAGGAAAATCTTTATTCATGTAAAATAGAGTATTCTCAGAATCAGTAGAAATTTTAGTGGCTTACTTTCTAAATCTCTAAATCCCTTTTATAAGCTCTGTTGCACTTCATGCCTTTATTTTAAAACTCTTGGAAATCTTTGCCTCAAATGAACTAGATTTCAATCTTTGCCTTGCTTAGTCTTTACTTATCAGACTAGGTCAGGTGCAAAAATTCACTCACATGAGAACTGAATCTGCTTTCTTCATATTCAAAGATAGATTTCTGGATGAACAAAGGGACATCAATATGGCCTGTTTTTTATAAGTTTAAAGATGGCATCTATCAATAACCCTTCCCATGTATTTTTAAAGCATCAAAAATATTTTTTGAACCCAAAATACTTAGTTGTACAGTAATTATTTCTAAGAGGAATGACAACTGCAGTCAGGAAAAGAAATGCCAAACTCCAACTTTAACAATCAAATCCTTTTCATGATAAAACAAAATTCTCACCATTGTCAGTAAAGCTGAAGTAGACTGGCAATTATTCAAAAGTAAATACAGTAAATCTTGCTTGTGGGTCACTTCTTTTCATTTTCCCAGCTGCAGATAGTGCAAAGTTTACAAATATGTAGTTTTGCCCAGTTCTCTAAGTATACATTAGTTTCTGCATGGAATGTTTTAATATGGTAGCTTATCTCATAGATAAGCTTTTACTCAAGCTCACAGGAACAACTATCACGTTAAATGTATTTTGCTTCTATCATGTATAATTCCACAGAAGACACTGAAATACAAAACTGCTAATAGTGAGAGAATATATTTCTGATGCAAGTGTTGGTGAAGCCAGTGATAAAAAGCAATAATTTCCACAGTTTTTCTCACAGTACAGTATTTAAATGAACACATTATATTTGGACCTGACAGAATTAGAGACTAACAGCTTAGTGTCAACAGGGAAGACACAGTGGAGAAAGAAAAGTGAGATAGAGGGGCAACAGATGGATACCATTAAAAACATTTCATACTGAAAATTCTATAAGTCAGAGATTTTTTTATTCAAATAATCCACAAAAACACCTGAATTTGAACTAGTTTAAAAAGCCATCACTGTTTTGGAGGATTTTTATAAATTTCTTCAGATTATCTCCTTTTCCAAGATAAAGAAAATTAATTTTAAGAAGTTACTAAGAAAATTGGTCAGAAGACACATGAAGCAATATCAGACTTTGCAATAAGTTAGTGATAGGAAAGGGCTATTAGAATAAATTTCAAAAGCTTTTATATCAATTTTATCTAAATTTAGTTCTATCAGGTTTTGAAAGTGAATTTAGGGAAGTACTATTATTTGTCTTATAAAATTTCTCGTAAAGAACATGACACAGTGA
Organism: Gallinago undulata; assembly: GCA_026546715.1. Classification (NCBI taxonomy): domain Eukaryota; kingdom Metazoa; phylum Chordata; class Aves; order Charadriiformes; family Scolopacidae; genus Gallinago; species Gallinago undulata. Next base: position 111,920,459 of record JAOTQQ010000012.1, read on the forward strand.
TATTTTTATGATTTCATATACCTGGCTTAGAGGTGAATTTTGTGACCAGTTAAATGTCCAGATTATGGATTAGCTGGTTTCTTCTTTGTAGAAACCTAGACATGCTATGGGTGGCCACAAATGTCCTGGCATATGCTTAGGCAACTTCCTCAAAATGGAACTGGGATGAGGCTGAGACATTCCCTGAACCCATGAACTCAGAAACACTCCTGGATCTTCCATGGCCAATGACAGCAGACAACACAGCGTTCAGCTCACCTGTCAAAACATGATTTTGTTGCTCCGTAAAATGTATATCACACAGTGAACTTTAATCCATATATGAAAGGTACAGCCTGACTCACCATACTGCAAAGGACATGATATTGGGGAATAATGGAAAAGGATCCATATGTAAGATTTCAGTAGATTTGAACTATTCAGAGAACTCTGTGACATTAAATAGACGAAGTATGACAAAAATTGCTGAAAAACTTTTTATCAAGGCCTGTAGTGACAAGGAAAAGGAGTAATAATTTTAAACTAAAACAAGATAGGTTTAATTTAGATATAAGTAAGAAATTTGTTACCACGATCATGGTGAAACACAGGATCAGGCTTCCCAGAGAAGTTACAGCTGCTCCATCATTGGAAGCATTCAAGGTCAAGTTGGACAGGGCTTTGATCAACTTGATCTAGTTGAAGATGTCTCTGCCTAGGGCAGGGAGAGTGGACTAGATGATCTTTAAGTGGCCCTTCCAACCCAAACCAATCTGATTATATGATAATGATCCTCAGTTTTGTGTGAGAGGCTAATTCTGCTGAGCACATCTCCTTTTCATTTTATTCCCCATGCTCTTTCATAAAAACAGTTCCCCAAGAGGAAATGTGACTGCTGTGTATGAGGATGGTTCTTCTCATAGCTCTCTCTACCTAGTTTCATCTGTTTTTTCTTCTCTTCTGCTTACTGAAAAATGTTAGGAAGCTTTAGTTTTACATCTTTCAAGCAGGACTTAGACTCATCGCCTGTCTATAACCTGACAAATAGATGGACTTGGCAATGCATGTTCACTTTTGACAGCTGCTATTTGTGACAAGGGGAATGTATTGTCATGCAGATCATCACTCTGCCGGCCAAAATATCTTCCAGCAGAAAGCAAGGCACTAGAAAAAATGCTTCATTCCCAGGTTTCATGTTGGTATCATTAAAAGGCCTGTCCAGAGCATGCAACGCGGCCTAAGAGGTGAAAATGCCCTCTGATGCTTCAGTAGAACTGTACCCATACCAAACCCCTGGCATATGTCAGCTGAGTGTGTTTTGAAGAAAAGTGGACACATTTGATGGGAAAGCCTATTTTGTTATATCCAGCAACACACAAAAAAAAGATTGAAAAATAACTACAAGGATACCGCTTCTTCAATGAGGAAAAAATGACTGCAGAATAAATTTTAACTCGGAATCTAAAGTTAGGAAATGTCAGAAATAGTTCTCAGACTCTAAATGTGATTTGATTCTTAACTGAATGTTAAGGCATGAAAAGGAGAAAGAACAAGTGATCCCAAAGCCACGATCTAATAGGGAACGTTAGGAAGCAATAGATAAAGAAGCAATTTTCAATGGAGTAATTTCCTGCAGAGTAGTGAAGTAGCTCAACACAAACTGTTTTCTTTCCACTAAACTATTATTGGCTTATACAAGGCAGGAAGCTGTTATCTTCCTTGGCGTGTTCTTCTCCCACATCTCATGTGACTTCATTGCTGTTGACATGAAGAAAAACAACAGTAGAAGCCTCCCATCATCATGTACCTAGTGAAGAAGGAGTGGAATTTTGGCCGCCTCCTCCTCAAATGTTGTGCAGTGATGGTGTTGCATTCTGACATTTCCTTGAAGTTTATAAACATGAATCTGCAGACTTTATAGAACTGCTAAATATGGTTCAGCACTGCCACCTGGACGGCATTGAGGGATCTCAAGCCAAGAACCCATCACCATTCTCTAAAAAGGAGAAAGAAAAGGTAAAATGTGGTATGTCTATGCCTATGTGGGAGCCTAGTGATGACTTTTATAGTCCCACAAGAGGTATTTTGCTTTTATATTTAGACATAAAAAATATATAATAATAAATATATATATGCAGACAATGTGTTATTTTTCTATAATTTACTTGGAGTTTCAGCACATGTACAGAAGGAAAACAGACTATGATCATCAGTGCTAACATCCAGTGTGAACATCTGCATCTTATTGCTGCCAGCAGTAAAAAGCTGCCAGCCCAAATAGATGTAATAGCCAACTCCAGAACACAAAAAGGCCTTTTGCCTAGTAGATACTCAGAAATTTCTTCTAACCTCTGGGCTTCTTCACTATAGAACAGTAGGAAGCCAACTTGAACAAGTGATGCCCTGCTGCTGTCCCAGATATCCCCAATTCCTATGTCCTGAAATTGCTCCAGCTTGGCAAAATATGAATCTACTCTCACCCTCCTCCGTCTGTCCCCTCAGAAAGTAGGCCATCCCTCTGTTCTCTTACTGTTGGAGGTCTGGAAAATTACTGGTCATCCCAACAGCATTGTTCAAGTAGAAGAACAAAACTGAAAAACTGACCATTTACAGAGTACTGGAATTATTATCTAATTTTCACAGGAAAAAAATCCCTTTTCAGAGGTAAAAGGGACAATTTTTTTTTTACAATTTGTGTGGAAGCCAAAACAAGAAGACACATGCGTGTAACAGGCATTAAAGATTCACATCAATAGTAACTGTACCTGGAAGCAACACAAATATATGCATGTAAATACATATTTATGGAAGCATGTACATACTCATGCATTGCAACATATATCTGTAGTTAAAACTGTTTTATATCAGTTTCCCTATAATAATGCCCTTCTTTTTCCTTATTTGTAAACACTGATATACAAATATTCTATCTGCCTGTGAAAACAAATTCTGATGCTGTCTCAGAATTCCTCCTCTCTTTTTCTACTTTCTGCTAAATATCTCCTTTCAGAAGATAGAGTACTCTAACACAGATAACTTTCAAGATAAGTAGAAAGTGAGTATTATCAAAAGTAAAAAACATCCTAAAATAAATTACAGATGTGGCATTGACACTAAAGAAAAAACTCTTTAAAAAATTCACTGCAATAAAAACTGAATAGACAAGTGGCACACTAACAAACCATAGAAAATGAAAGTCACACACATTGAAATGAAAGCACTACCCATGCACAGCACAAAAACTAATAAAGTGAAGAATATAGGTTAGTGAATGCCATTTGGAAATGGAGAGACTGAAAAAAACAAAGATGAAACAAATAAAGATGAAACAAACCTAAACCAGAATGAAAAACAGTAAATGTTTAAACCCATGACATATTCAGTCAATGTGATGATGCACAAGAATTATGATAAACAAAATCACATTAATTGTAAATAGATGTTGCTGGGGTTGGCCTAAGCTGTCAACTGCCCATCAATAGTCTTTTTCAAATAATCGACAAGTCCAATTTTTTTCCACATTTCCAAATAGGAACAAATCAATAGAATACATGGATAAACACACAAATTTCTCAAGAGCAAAACCACAGTAAATAAACAAAATGTGCTCTGAGTCACTCTGTACTCTTGACCCTTCTGTTTCTGACTGGCCTGTTTTGTTATACCTAAATTAAAAATGTTTTCTCTTCAGGATACCAACTCTCCATGTACAGCAAGATTTCAACACGCTAACATATTAAATAAGATGATAACAACTTTCGCTACCATTTTTTAATCCTGCAAATCAGAGTGGATTCAAACAAGCGTTCAAGTTTCGACTGATTGTTTTTCATAGCTAGTATTTTTACCCCCACATTGGTCTCTGTCCCTTTCACCTTTCATGGTTCCTAATAGTTACATTTCAGTCTCCCTTGCTCTTTTGCTCCAACAGCTCTTTAATGCATTTCACATCTGTCTACCATTATGAAAAGCAATGACAGTGTTGCATGGATATTTTAGTGCATATAGAAGAACTGAAAAAATAAAAGAGAAGGCACTAGGGAAAAGAAAAAGCGTCTAATGGCTGAACTGGATGTATGTGGCTCTTCTAGTTACCTAGGAAATTGCTGTAAAGTTGAATATGATTCTCAGATTAATTCCCAGGGCTACAGAGAGAATTGAGTGCAATTGATACAGACATATAATACACTAAAAATAAATGATTAGCAGTCTGTTTTTTTTTTATTTTTTAAATGAAATAAAACCAGTAAAACTAACAGTTATCATTTTTCAAATGTTTCTTGTGGAATAAGTTCTGAATTATCGGGCTTACTTTTCTAGAATGGCAAAAATCAATTCAGTTGCTGTAAAGGCAGATTTATGAAGTGGCTCAGATGGCAATCTGTAAAGGGTTGAAAATCACAGCATAAAAATATCATGACAAACAACAGAAGAGTGGAAGGGATTTGCTAAGTCATCAGCTCCAAACTCTTGCTATAAAAGGAAACTGTCATATGAGCCTTCCCATAAATGCAGCAATCTTCAGCTTAAAATAAGTTACATTTTTGCTTCCACTACTCTTTTTAGAAAGCTGTTCCAGAAGCCTACTCTTCTCTAGGATAGGTATCCTCTGCTAACTTAATATCTGCTCAGCTTACACTTATCAGTTCTGGTGTCAGTGCTACTTGTAGCTGAAATATTAATTCCTCAGAATTTGTTCCCTACAATATTCAGAAAGAGTAGTCCTATTTCTTCTAAGGTTTGCTCTTCCAAAATCTTTCCATTTGCTTTTGTAAAGTAGGCTGTCTATTATGCTCCTTATCTAGTAGGCCAGTTCTTCACTTGTTCTCATTTGAACTCTATACCCCATGATATCACGAAAATATTCTATTGATTTAAAAAATATGAGAACAAAGAGAGTAAGAAACAGAAGAGAATTTTTCCTGTTATTGTTGCCTTTGCAATCATATTATAGACTTCTACATGTAATAAAACTGAAAAATTAATATGCACTGCCTAGAGTTGCTTATAAGTAGACCAGTTCTGAATACGTCTATTCATATATGCATACATTTTGCTTATAGAAACACATTTTCCAGATAATTAGATTCATTTTATAATAGACCAGATGGCAGAGCTTCTAAAAGTCTATTGGCTTTTTCTCTATTATCTTGTTTGTCAACCTATTTCTGTGATAAATTGCAAAAAAACAATTATCTTGATTTATATGTGACTGTACATACGCATGTGACTGTTAAGGGAAATTAACTGCTGTTAGAAAATTAGATATAGTCAGTACTATTTAAAACAGCTTTGCTCCAGAGAAATCTTACTGGAAGTACTTTTATCTGATATTTGGGAGAGAAAGAAATTTTAAATATGTTGTTGGAAGACTGCACCTTAATGTTTTGTAAATGCAAAGTTATCCACCTACAGGATGGGTCCTCAAAGGTCAATAATTCTCATACTGTGAAATTTTTTTGTGTGTGTGTATGCAGGCTTTTGTTCAACTACAGAATGCAGATGACATTTAAATGCAGCAAACTGCAATTGTAAACCATGAACTTTATAAGGCTATTCATGGCTGATGTACACCAATAAACAAGCTTTTGGACTTTTAAATAAAGGTGACATTGCACTGCTCTGAGTAGGGTGCTGAAGAGGAACAAAGTGTCACAATGCTACAGAAACACAGGCATTATCTTTTATGCTCATTTGTTAGGGAAGGAAGACATGTTCAACCAATTCAGCCTGCAGGTAGGAATTGGATGACTCATTAGAAATCCCCATATTTAGCTAAGTCTAGTTATTTTACCATTAGTATGAGTTTCAGCTTAAAAAGCTATGTATGCTTTTTTTTCATGAAAAGCTATCTAAATTCATTTTGTTGCCTTTTATCTCCAGATGCTTCTTTAAAGCTCAGTGAATAGGCAAATTCCAGTGAAAATGGGAACAAGGAACAAACAAACTGACAGCAAAAAGCAGCTTTGCCTTGTAAATCACCTCAACTGGAAAAAAAAAAAAAAGTAAAAAAAAAAGTGGAAAGATCAGTAGACTGTAACCAGTCAGTGACAGTCAGGAGTTCAGTTTAACTGCTAGAATAAAACTGCTGGCCCCAAGTGCAATAGCCTGAAGTTACCCTGGAGCTCCAATCTCATACACAACAAAGCACTAATCACAGAAACAACAAAAAAAAAATACTCAGTGCCAGTGTGTGCTTGCAGCCCAGAAAGCCAACCAAACCCTGGGCTGCATCAAAACCAGTAGGTTGATGGAGGAGATTCTGCCCCTCTACTCTGGTCTCATGAGACCCCACTTAGAGTACTGTGTTCAGCTCTGGAGCCCTCCATGAAGGAAAGACACGGACCTGTTGGAGGGTCCTAGACGAGAGCCATGAAGATGATCATATGGCTGGAGCACCTCTCCTATGAAGACAATGTGAGAATGGGGCTGTTCAGCCTGGAGAAGAGAAGGCTCCAGGGAGACCTTATGATGGCCTTCCAGTACCTGAAGGGGGCCTACAGGAGAGATGGGGAGGGACTCTTTTATCAGGAAGTGGAGGGATAGGATGAGGGGTAACAGTTTTAAACAAATAAACAAGTGGGAAAAAACCTCCAAACCCCAAAGCAAGTGACTATGAGAGGAGAGGATGGTCTAGGTCTGGTGTCTGGGAGAGAGGATGCCCAAGCAACAGCAGTGAAGAGGCAATCTTCTTAGGGTTACTATGTACTTTGGAAATCTTACCTGTGATTCAGCCGATTTGAGCTAAAATTCACTTTTGATTCTTAAAGGGTCAAACTCAACACAACCTAAAACTTCATGCAGTTTGAATCCTAAGTATCACTTGCTTGCCTTTTTTGGAATGAACTAAGAAAAAGTACTGAGATTGTTATTTCTCTGAAACAGAAATTCTTAGGTAAATAACGTCTCCATGCTAGCATGTGTCTGCATGGTTGTGAAGAAATAAAAATGCTAAAAGCTGATGGAGAAACAAAAATAAATTTTTGATTGTATGCTCAGGGTTTTTTCACAGCTAAATTTGACAATATTGCTCTAATTTCCTATTCTGAGTAGCTTTAAAACTCCTTGATTACTTTACACACTTGTTGTCATTTCATTGTCAGGTAGCCCAGGAGTAAATAAGTATCTGACATGCCACATAATAAAGAATTAAGTAAGTTACTTTTAAAGTGGTTGTCAAAGCAGACTCGTAATATTCACCCTTCCTCTAAACTGTCTGTTGGCCTTTTCTGCCTCTTTTTTTTTTTAGAATAGAAGCAAAAAATTTTGATATCTATTATCAAACTAATTTCACTTTAATTTCCTTTCAGCCTGTTATTCTTTTATTTTACTGTGCACAAAAGCACCAATATGAGGGACAGTTCTCCATATAACTGAATAAATCAGCAGGTAGGTACCTATTTTTGTCAAATGTCATTTCTTGCAGCTCTTACATATTCAAATGTTTTGAGCTAGTGTTAATTATTTTAGCCCACCCATTCTTCCTTCCTCTTTTGTTCATTGGAAAAATAGCCCAATGCTTTCCTCAACTCTAAACAAGGACAAGACAAAGCCTAATATTAAAACATTTTATGCTATTAGAAGAAAATCTTTCTTTTGAAGGCATAATGACTTGTAGCATGCAGAGTCTTTCTGGTAAGGAAGAAATAATAAAAAAAGAGCAACCTCTCAGGTGCTAAATTAGCTGCATGAGAGAGCTCATGATGTTCCAGGAATAAAACAGAAATGCACAGAATTTTGGCCATCTTCAATAGATTGGTAACTGCAACATTGCATAGTTGTCCTCTGAGCTAAATGAAAATGATAAACAACTTCAGAAAGTGACTTATATTTTCTTAAACAGGCTTAGCAGGAATTAGGATCCTAACAGGCTGTTGGGAAACTCTATCTTAAGGATCTACTGGTAGAAATTAAAGACAAGAATTTATTGCTAAGAAGCCCTGATGCATGTCCATTCGCATGCCACTCCAGTTATATGGCTGGAGTACACACCTGGATTAAGAAGAACAGAATCGATCCAGCTTTCTTCATAGTTCAGAGGAAGTGCAATTTACTCTTCTACAAGATCTTACCCTGCCCTTGTGATCATTTGCACAGACCAAGCTGTTTGGTTCCTACATCAGATCCTAGAGGAGGATACCCCGCATTCATCAGAAACAGGATGGAGCAGATCAGCATAATACCCCAGAATTTCACAGTTGTTTTCCTAGTTTATATAGACACAATCTAGAATCATACCCATTTTTCCCATTTCTCTCCTTAGACCAGGAACTTCTGTTAGTGGCTACTAGCATTTTGAAACAGTTGAAAAGGACATAAGAGATATAGGGCACTACTGCAAAGACTGTCAAGGGAGCTGCAGAAATTTATACCAGCTGAATATCAGGGCTTTTTTTTTCTTTTTTGCATGAAAATGATTACACTCTATTCCTTATTGATATGATACTAGAAAAGGAAGAAAATTAAAATCAGACTTCTCTATTTTTCTCCAGTACGTAAATGATTTAATTTATAAACTCCCTTTAAGTCAGTATCTCAGATTCTTTCAGTCCATCTTGTCTTATTTAGGTTTGCCTTAGTCTTGTTAAAGAAGCTATGTTTGTGATATACAGTCTGTTTCTGAAAAGACCTTTCTACATTTCACAGTAATGCAGATAAAGAATGTGAACCTAAAAGATGTCAGCTGCACCTATCTAAATTCAGGTGTGGCTTCAAAAGAATGACCTACCCAGGAAAAGAAATAATTCTCCATACTTGAATCCCATTCTGCTTCTGAATGACAATGAGTGAATGGTAGCAAGTATGAACACCTTAGCAGGCAATCAGAGGTGAAGATACAATTTTTTCCTTCCTATTGAGAGAAGCCATCTGAATATTCCTTTCCGAGTCTGAAAAATTGTGTCTATAGTTTTGATTAAGACAAAAACTATGATTTTACCTTTGCAAGGGAAAAAGAGAACATATTTTAGGAAGGCTACAGAGAATCAGCAACAAGACAGAGGTGGCAGCCAGTCCCAAGGGAGCGCAGAGTATGAGCATTGTGCAATGGCAGTGTGAACAGAAATAGACATAAAGAAGAGGCTTGGAAACAGAAACGAAACACTTTTTTAAACAGAGAAGTCAGTTTTACTGTAGATCTCCCCACACACTAACTATTTATTAAAAATAAACTCCCTTTCCATGCACTATACTTTTCCTGTCCCATACTCTACATTGTTATACATTCTTTCACTGTATTTTACTGACAAAGAATAATATTCCTCTATTATCTTCCAAAATATTAGCTAAATTTAGACCTATTAAAACCATTAATTCTTCTTTTTGTGGTATGAATCATTTTATCTTTAAGATATTCCTGATAAAAAGTATTTTTAATTATAAATTTTCTGCTTGCTGGTCACGTTACGAAAAAGTTTGTTCCTAATTTGCTGTATAAAATACGTTTTTGAATTATTTTTATTGAGTATGCATTTAGACACACAACTCATAAAAAACTATCCACTTATTGCTAGTTTGAATTGTGATTGCTGCTTTTCAATGTCAACCCTTAAACCAAATATTTGAGCTGACCATGATGTAGTTTACCTCGTAACCCACAGTCTCTCATGGATGCAAAAAACAAATTGCCTGAGCTAATCTAAGATTATCACCCGTAATTTAATATCTTCCTTACTAAAATAAAATTTCTTTAAATTCCTTCCTGAAATAAAATTCTTAGAAAATTGTGCTTTCCTTTGTGACAGCACTGTTTGATTCAAAACTTTTTTTAAATTGTCTGGGTTATCAGTCATTTTAGTGGCACGTACCATACTGAAGACATGTTTTTCTCCTCTCTTACATTCTCCTTAATACACTAGTATACTACACTATATCTTGAATTTCTTAGTTAGAAATTTTGCTACATAAATTCTGTCAACATTTTTGGTGGGAATATGGTACATAAATCAGCTCTTGGTGTAAATTATTTTTTTAGTGTTAATAATTGTAAGTTTTATGAAGCCATTTTTAAAACAGTGTATTTTAATGTTTCTTTCTTTAGGAAGAAGGCACTTTCAAAGACATTCTAATACTCCATTCTGATAAGAGGTTGAGTTTTACTGTAATATTTATTGAACCTTTTAATCTAATTAATTTAAACTGAGAATCTTCAAAGCTTCTAACTGTGTAGAATATGCTGGCTTTTGTTTAGCCAGCTGTATACCAGTGTTTTGCTGCTTGTCGGATTATATGAATAAAAAACCCACAAGTGACACTACTGACATCAAGGCGAGTGCCAGGTAGATAGTTCAGCAAACCTTGGCTGATAAAAGAGGCAAGCCTGGAAGACAACATCAAGTTTTTATTGGTGTGATTGCAAGAGGGGTGCTTGGAATGCTTCTTTTTTGCAGATTTCTTTCTCTACTTGGCCATGAAGAGTTTGGGTGAACAGCATCCCATTAAAGGACTGAACTATGTCAAGAGCAATGGTCCCCTGGAGAAATGCTAATGAAAGGCTCTCCCTCCCCATGGGGCCTTTAGCAATGGTAAGCTCACTAGGTAGAAAAAAATTACAAGCTCTAGGTATCAGTAAAAATTGACAAAAAGAAAAGCAATAGATCCCATGTTGCAGGGGATAATTTTAGGAAAGAAAGCAGCATGGAATAAGGATGAAAAGGAAATTGCATATAATGAATTGCATTCCTAAATGGGACATTTTTAAGAACAGGTGGAAAGACCAGGGAACATACAGAAAGAAGACCAAACAGGATGTCATTCAGACAAGTAAAAAAAAATAAATATATATATAAAATAAAAATGAAAGAGAGAACATCAATGTGCCTTGAATACATGATAAAATTTGAAGTACACAGAAGACAACAAAGATATTCAATCCCTGTTCCTGTTCAGTCATCACTAGCAGAGTACCCGAACTGAAAATCTCAGGAAAACCCACTGTAACCATCACAAGAGTGTGGACAGAGAATAATACTTTATTAAATAAGACCGTTAGATGAAATTGGGAGTTTCATGTGGCCATAAATCAGCAAGGCAAGCTTTAAAATGAAGATAATGCAAAAATCCCCAAAGTGACAAAGACTGATAGGTCATTCTGTGCTAAGAAGAAAGACAGTAGAAACATTTAAAAAAACCTTTGTAGAGTTTTGAGATACTCATTAAAATAGAAGATTGAAGTGAAATGGGAGCAGTTAAAAGTTTAACAGTATAGTGCTAAAGGCATAGGTAATATTGCATAATATGACTGTAAAATTGTGATTACTGTAGGCAAAAACTGGTGCTCTGAGGTTAAAAAAAAAAAGACAAACATGAGAAATTCAGCAGTTTTCAAAAGCTGAAAGCTGTTCTTTTGTCACTGAAAGTCTTTATTTTAATGGAAATCAGCCTTTTCCTAAAACCAAGATAAGCAATTAAGCTGGATGCTCCAGGCTTAATGACAATAGAATTTTAAATGTTAGAGTTTACAGAAAAGCTGATGAAAGTTGGAAAGACAAGGAGTAATAAAAAGTCAGTATAACATTAACAGGTTAGATGGAAGTGCAACTTCGTTTTGTTAAATAATTGGTTACTTAAAATATTACGTAGTGGAAAGGGTGTGAGGTAGCTAGCCCTGAAAAAAAGGCACCATGATGCAAAAATGTCCATATTACAGGAGAGAAAAAGTAGAACTATTTTTTTTTTTTTGCATCACCTATTTGAATTGGCTAAGTGTTCATGAAATTACACCTTAAAGGAAGAAAATGGGTAAGTCTATCCCCACAAGAACTTCATAAAAACCACTAATTTTCATAAAAAACACTAAAATGTTTGTCATCCTGTCTTAACAGTGACATACAGCACTGTCATAGCTCAGAAGAATGTCATAGAAAACAAGTAAGGTATAGGTTATTCATTATCAAGTTAATAATAGCACAACAAAAACACTTAGTTGATACATATTGGATAGTACAAAAATGGTGATAGTCTTTTAAAGGATCTTATAACTTCCTCATTTTTTAATCCACATGCTACTTTTGTGTTCAACGTGTGCTCACCTCTGTGAACACAAGAGTAGCTTTCAAAATACCCAGGGAGGGCTACCGTATAGGAACATTTTTGTATACTTGAGAAACTGATGCTGTCTATGTGGAGCATCCAGCTGAGAGCTATCCCCAACATATAAAATTAAATACATTTAAGAAATTCAGTGAAGAGCATTTGCTAAAAGTTAAAAACACGAATAAAATTGTGAGACCTATTATGAATTATTATAAGACTAAAATGCATAGCTATAGACATACAAACTACTATGCTATTCAAAATACCTAGTTTTAGTATGCATTTTCTATATATTATATACAATTATGATAGCTAAAAGACAACAATATTGAAGGTATTGGGCTTCTCAGGACTAAAAACAATGAAAGACTCAGAAAACGGGGAATTAACTTCAGCTATTTGGGAAGCATATTAAAGGGAAAATGGTGGACTGTCTGCTGTCCTTATTGAAAACACAAAAAAGAAAAAAGCCTGAAGAGGACATTCAGTTGAGCAAAAAAATTCAGGTACTTCAATTGAATAAAAGGCTGGCAGAATCCAGTTGCTGGACAGCTAGGCCCTACCAGTTTGGTTATCGGTATGCTGAGGTTTCACTGCTTGTTATAATCCTGAACAAATGAAATCAAATGTTCACTTCTGATATCTAGTTGAATTCCCTGATGGAATAAATCCTGGGTAGTGGAAAGGCAGACTTTGGAAGAAAAGCCAACCAAATGAACGGACTTGCCTTAGAAAGGAACTTAAGAACTGAATTTCCCACTGGGTTTTTGTTGAGACTTTCAATCAGGATAAAAAAATTGGGTTTAGAAGAATACAATAAACCTGCCTCAGAATTTTTACTGTCACACCAGATGACTGTATAAACTGTGTTGTTTTGTTCTTATACTTTTTACTGAAAGTGTTTTTTTCTAAAGCCTGACCTTGATGTTCTTTTTTAATCAGATCATTCTTTTACTAGACTGCTCTCATCATTTTGCACCTTTCACAGCAGTTGCCTCAAAAAGCAAATACAAAACATCTATAATAAGCTGCATAATAAAATAAAGGATGATCTTTTAGTTGCAAAGTCCAGCACTCAGAAGTTAGGAAATCTGTGTGCAGCTTATAGGCATTCTATGCCTACCTTTTCACTCAATTCATTACCTAAGGGTGGGGTCACTAATTAGAATCACAGAGTGGTTAGAGTTGGAAGGGACCTTAAAGATCATCGAGTTCCAACCCCCCTGCCATGGGCAGGGACACCTCCCACTAGACCAGGTTGCTCAAAGCCCCATCCAGCCTGGGATACCTTGTGTTTTGTAAGGCATGTAGGAAATTATATTGAGCTGAAATTGTATGGGCTACAACGACTCATTATAAAATTAGATAAATTCTGTGGGGTGCAGCAACACGTTCCCACTAGTCAGCAGCAAGAACACACTGCCAGCACTTCTGCACAGACTGCGGTCAGGTGGGGTAGGTGAGTAATACCTGCTCTCTGGCAGTCAAGGATGGGTCCTTCTGAAGCAGAAGAAATTACATATGTTCAGATAGCAAAGAAGACGACTTATCCCGGTGTTCTTGTAAGGTTCTCTGACACCCCTAGCCCCCACCCCTGCTTTTTCTCTCTGGAAGATGTCTGTTCAGTTCAATGTTTGGTATATATGAATCTATAAATTCATATAACCATGGTTTGGGCCACACAGTATTGTCAGAGATATGAAATTCAACATTTGTTCTTGATTTAAAGAGGTAGAAGCTCCTGATGCACTGGGCTACTTATGACTTGTGGAAAATCTTTCTTCTCTTCTTCTATCATCCTTTAGTTGCTCCCCCTGTAAGTTGAAGCTTTGACAGGGACATCGGATTTGCCTTAAAATATTTATGCTCATTTATTATTTTGTCAAGCTGCTGAAAAGTTCTGACCACAAAGCAAAAAAAAAAAAATATCCCTGAATAACTTTTAAAAATCAACTTGTTTTGGTAAAATTTTAATAGAACCTCTTGGTATAAAATTAGGGTAATTTTTTTGCCTAAGGACCCCCCTGAGTATCATATCTGTGACCTGTTGCAAAACAGAGTTGGGAAAGCTTATAGTATAAGAAAATCTTTCACAAATGTCTTCAGTTTAAGAAAATATTCCTGTTTCATAAAGAAAATAGCCTTTTTAAATGAAGCATATTGTGAAATATTTATCTCTGTCCTGTAACTGGTTTAGGAAAAGCTTTGAAGTAGACATTTTTACACAGAGCATGACCAGCAACCTGAAGATGTGCTTTGTGCTATTAAAAATCTGCTAAGCTCAGTAAAAAGTCCACTAGTGAAACCAGACAACATAGCTGTAACAGTCTGTTGCAAACAAGTTTCTTCAAAATTAAACTGTAGACAAATGGTTTTACAGACAGAGAAAAACAGCCTTTTGTGGTTGCTCTTTTTCAGTCCACTCTCAAAAATGAATAGACAGATGTTAAGTAGTCTATACATCACCTGCAGCTTAGAGAAGAGTTGGAAAAGTATACACTTCCACACACACTTGTGACTGTATAAAGCCTCTAAAAGTGTTAATATCTGATATATAGTAAAATGAACAGTAAGAAAAAAAAAAACCAACAAAAAAACAACCAAAACCAAAATGTGAGAGTAGTCTTAGGTTCTTCTGGTATTCTTCTGTCACCTAGTTACCAGCCCACTATAATTTACACCACTTATGCCCGTTGGTTGGCTTTCACTCTCATCCTAGTGAAGAAAAAAGACCAGGTCAACAAAATAAATGTATCCTTTACATACCTGTCTTTTGTGCACTTCATACATACAGCTATAAGGTGAACTTCAGTGAATATGTTGTATTTTAAATATTTTTTTCACTCTGGCAACAGAAAAGAACTGGAGTTGTCATCTGAATCTAGTCAAAAAGATAGAAGTGATGAGATGCTAACCTTCTTATGGCATTATGTAACTCATGTCATCATTATACTTCAATAATTTATATTCTTTATGAGATTTCTCTTTGCAGTATACTCATAAGACTAAAAAATATTATTTCTCACTTTTAAGTTGGAAAGTTGGAAAATTAAGACAAAAAATTGATTTACCCAGGATTCCATAGTATCTTAGCTTCTGTGCCATCTTTTCCATTGATTTAGACCCAATGTGCTGACTGTTGAAACCTTAAAAACAGAAGTAGCTAAACAGAACTTGACTGTCAGAAACTTCAGAAAAAACGTGCATCTGGTCCACCCCTTGTCAATGAAAGTTGTAGGGAGAAACGAAATCAATTAATGTAACATTTGTCCTTCTGTTTTCTGTTCTAACACTGTAACAACCTAAGAGTTGGAGCTATTTAGCCTGGGAAGAGAAGCTTCAGGGAGATATTATTGTGGCCTTTCAGTACTTAAAGGGGGCCTAAAGAAATGATGTGGACAAACTTTTTAGCAGAGACTGTTGACATAGGACAAGAGGTAATGGTTTTAAAATAAAAGAGGGTGAATGTAGACTAGATATAAGGAAGACATTTTTTACAATGAGTGTGGTGAAACAATGAATGGTTCCTCATCCCCTGAACCATTCAAGTTCAGGTTGGATGAGGCTCTGAGCAACTTGATCTAGTTGAAGATCTCCCTGCTCAGTGCAGGGGAGTGGACTAGATGAGCTTTTAAGGTCCTTTCCAACCCAAACTGTTCAATGATTCTATGAGTCTATGCCAGAAGCAACATTAATGTCTACTAAAAAGTTTTAAGGAAAACAAATATGTACATTTTCAGTAGGCATTGCCAGGAATAAAAAGTAAAAAGTAATATGGCAGAAAGCAAGGGAATTAGAATTAGACCCCGTATCATCAAGGGTAAATTCAAGGAACTAAACCAGAGGCCTGCTGAAAGATGGTTAGACCATATTGAAAATTAGACCAAAATGTAAATCAAGTGCTTGTGAAGACTTTTTAAGAGCTTCTTTCATAATTATTTAATTTTTAAATTATTATTCTTATGGCTGAAGGATCTTTCTGCAGGAAGAACTGTACTCTGCAATCTACAGTCACTGCTTGGGATGAGCTGGGAAACCAATTCACTGGGTGCTGAGAGCAACTCGTGTTGTATTACTTTATCTTGAATAGTATTGCTACACCCAGGGAGAGATCTTGAACACTGCAACACCAGTAAAGATGAAAGCAGGAGGGAGATGACTGCATTCAGACTTGACAACAACCTGTGGTCCTTGTTGTTGCTGTTGTTGCTGTATCAGTTGGTTGGTTATATTTCTGTTTATGTTTTGGCGGTTTTTGTGGGAAAGGATGTTACAAATATTCAGCCTGTTACATAAAAGCACAAATTTAACACATTTTATGTCTAACATTGTCATCTGTCAGGTGTTAAGGTAGTGTATGTTGGACAACATGGTCAGTAGCAACAAAATTTATAAAACAGTCTTTTTTTTATTACTCCATTATCTTGTGATCACAAAAAGACAACTTCTTTATGAGATCTGTATCTCTGATTTCTGGGCGTCATTTCCTAAGTGTTCTCATTCTGGAATAATTCTACATGTGCTACATCTTTTCTTTCTGTCTGACTTGAAAATACTGCATATTGCAGAAATCACTGAGCAATATCTGAAAACTGAGCTTTTAAAAACCCTTTAGATATCAGAGAACAAGGAGTAGTTCATTTGAAGACCAGCTTCAGCACAATTTTAGATGGAACACAATACTAATGTCTCTGATACTACCTTATAAATTATTGAAGAAGTTAATTTCTGTTGAAAGTTCTCCAATAAACCATTGTTTATTAATTGCCTTTGTTCATTCTGCCTTTAATAATAAAATAGGCACCATTAATAAATGTGGCTGTTATGTCTACCTCTAGAGCATGGGAAGAACCTTACACAATTGAGTAGTCTCAATCAATGATCTTTACAATGTACATTTATTGAGATTTGGCTTAGTATGTGGGGTTTTTAAAATGTACATATTTTTAGCAATTCCAGAATTTGGCATCAAACAATTGAGTAGATCCCTTTATATACCTTATATGACATCTGTTTTATATGAGACAGACCAGAATTATTGCACACTACGTTAAGAAGTACAGTGTGTGCACCTGAGTTTCTTTGATAAACCTTATTAAAATCTGCCACTCCAGTATAAAATACATGGCTTTGATTCAGTGAAGTGCAATTAATGTATCACACTACTGGCAAATTTCCTTCTAGAATAGATTTTTGATCTCACTGAAGTCAAGACATAAAAGATGAAGAATCACATACAGAATAGACATAAACCTCTCTTAATTTATAATCAACATTACAGACTAGCTGATAGATAATCTAAAAAAAAATGTTGTACACAGAACAACACACTCTTTTTTTCTAGCTTTCTTCAGACAGACTCTAAGTTCAGTTCTAAGACAGACTCTAAGACTTCAGTTCTCTAAATTATGCACTTAAAAGAAAACAAAGCCACTTTGGGCTAGGTTGGATTACCTGCAATTAGGAAGACTCTAAAAGCACTAACAGACATAATTTTCTTGTGGTCAATTTCATTATTGAATGCTGTGAAATTCTGATAGAGGACATTTTATACTAAGATTTAGTATGGATATAACAGCTAACAATATTTATGTGTATGGAGTGTATCTGAGCTTCAGCGATAACTTGCATTACGCTAATTACTCAAAGATCTTTCTCAATACAGAGTGTATTCCTGCAAAACTGACAACAGATTCTGTGGAAATAATTGCTTCTGTCATGACTGCACTAAAAACGATGCCTTAAGAAAAAGAACTTCAAGGTAAAAAATGGGAGTTAACTGCCTTGATATACCTTTGGGTAAATGAACAATAGCACCAGCAAAAACTCATCCTCAAAGGGAACTGGAACTCATTTCAGGATTAAAAGCAGATTTATCTTGATTTAAAGATCCTATTAAATGAACATACCTCTTCCTCCTTAAGGATTTCAGGTTTTACTGAGAAAATCTTTTTGTATAACCATGGTCTTTTTTTTTCCCTCTTTTTACCTAAATCTGCTCAGTAATGAAAAGTTGCAGAGCATTATAAGATACAGAGATTAGAGAGCACGACAATTACATAGAAGGCAGAACGCTTCCGAAAAATCAGCTAGGATTTAAAATATAGGTTAAACCAATTATGTTTTTAATGTTTGATTCTTCCTCCAAAAATCCCTTGACCATAACACTCCATGAAGTAAAAAATAAAAGTGAACAAGCAGAAACACAATTAATCTATTCTACTAGAGTTTTTATACTGCAACAGAATAAAGTTCCTTAAATACCCTAAACATAGCCTCTTCATGACTTTTTCATTATTGAAGACTAATACAAAGATTCAGTGGTATAAAATTTCTATATACAAAAAAATGT
This sequence comes from Gallinago undulata, assembly GCA_026546715.1. Classification (NCBI taxonomy): domain Eukaryota; kingdom Metazoa; phylum Chordata; class Aves; order Charadriiformes; family Scolopacidae; genus Gallinago; species Gallinago undulata. The sequence continues at coordinate 111,938,823 of JAOTQQ010000012.1, forward strand.
ATAAGGTATTTGGCCCTTTATGTGATATGTGAAAGATGTACCCTTGATCTCTCAAAATCATACATTGAGCTGATCCATTCATTTAAGAAAACATTCACACCAGTATCACTGTGGTCTTTCAGGCATCTTTGTTATATTTTGTCATACTAAATTACATATGTGCATATGTTGATAGACAATGAAACTGAATGTGTTTGAGTAAAATATTGATGATTAAACACCTAAATATACACTTTTTTTACTAGTTATGCTGGCCTTGTGTTTGTAGACACTGCAAGAGATTTCCCTTTTTCTCATTTCATAAGAGTCTTTGCTTTTACCAAGTAATGATTAGGGGAAGCAAAGACATTTTATTTTATTTCATTTTAAGTATAACCCAAGTGTAAATCTTTAGCCACTGAACTGAGACTAACAGAGGGTTCAATACTTGTGAATATAACAATATTCATTAGCTCTGCGAATGAAGTTATTATTCCTTCATTTCACTGTGCAGCAAATTATTCTGGTAATGGAGGTCTGAGGTATCACATAACAAGCTTTCAAGGTAAAATATGTTGTTAGTCTCCAAAGGTTTGTCTTGTGTGATTTGGAGTCTCTGCTAGTAAGCTACTTTGCCACCTACATTAACAACTGAAATACAGAAGCAAAGGTCATGCTTTAAATAGCACAATAAAAAGTTCGGCCCCTTCTCCCTCCTATACAAATACCTTGACTTTCACTTTATATTGGATGGGATTTTCTTTTCCCCTGTTATTCAGGCCAAGAAAATGAGTTATTTTTTCATGCAGCTCACTTTTTGTATACTACAGTTATTGTTAGCAACAGAGAATATACAAGATTTAGCATAGTTGTTTTCATTACATAAAGTTGTCCAGGCTCTGTTCAAATTAATTTGTATTACTTATGTTTACGTTTATATCTAACAAGATTTTCCTCTCTGTGAGGTTAATATATGGCTAATATTTAGAAGAATCTGCCCATACCAATATCCCAAATAGAACTTCCAAACATATGCATTAAGTATGTTCAACTATAATAGTAAATTATGAATCATATTTTAAACAAAAAAATTGTTCTTGAAAAGGGAGAGTAGCCTCAGAATCAAAACTGTCCAAAAATCACAGTATAAAGTACATGGATGTTTTAAGATTTCTAAGGCAATAACCTAGGTGAAATAAAAATCAACTAAAATAATCTCTACAGGGCACAAAAAGGCTAGAGGAGAGGGGAGAGGAATGATTTGTTTGTATTGTTCTCTACTGACAGAAAAAATGTTTCTCTGTATAGGAACCAGGATTTACCATTATTCTCTGTGGCTCATCTATTTCCATAAACAAATGCTTCGAATGCGCAAAATAAATGACTTCTACAAACAAACATTCAGACACAGTGCAATTTAAAATCCACTTTGGTTCTCCATGCTTCCACAAGCCCAGTTAACTAAGATATAAACTGGTGAATATTCTCATTGTTGCTTTTTTTTTTTTTTTTTCATTCCTTCTGGATCTATTTATGAAGTCTGGTAAACACATTCATAATAGTAGACAAACCATACTTACAAATTTTTTTTTTGCTACATGCTTCTCAATTGTTTGCCCTTCCATCCCCCATATATATATTTACTGTGTGACTGAAATACATGTATATCTAGGGCATGAAAGAGACTGAGATGCAACTGTAAAACAGAAAGTATAAAGCAGGATGACATATCGGTTTTATCAAGAAAGAAAACACATTTGTTTTAATAGTCTGTAGACACTATTCAAAATAATTTCATCCTTGCAAAGCTGTTACTACCAGAATTCTGCCAGTCTCTTTGAAGTGTTGATTACTTCTGCAAACAAGTATTAGTTTCAGTACAGTTCATTAATCAGTTGGCATAACTTTTCATTTTGCTTTCTTCATTTTTTTCTAAATGTGGCTTTCCTGCAACATAGTGACATATCACAATATGATCATGGTGTAGATTATGGTTTTTTAAAAATGCCCCAACGATAAATACTCCTCAATATTTATTTCAGCTCAGAACATAGGCTTGATCTGTATCTTAGTCCCCTGGAGAGGTAGCTGTTTTATAGTTAACAGCTTCCCAGGCCTAATAGACTGGAAGTAAAGTTTTGTAAAAGGCATGTTCTGTTATTGTGGAATTCTTTTACTAACCAAAATAAAATTATTTTCAGCACAGCAGGACTACAATGACTTCTTGAAACTGAATAGTCCCAGAGGAAAGTGGAAAATAAACAGAAGAATGGAAGAACAAACTAATCAAAACTCTGATCTGCATTTATTCTGAAAATATGTATGATGACTTGACCAGATTTAGTGAAGAGACTCCTTTGAAATCTGTAAATGAAAGGACAGACATTCAACAGGAAGAGAAGATCTAATGCACCAGTAATGAGCCTAAACTCATTACAATTATTTCATTCACTTCAGTAAGGAACCTGTATTAGGTCCCTACTCTCCCTAGCTTCTGTTAGTTGTCAATGGCGGGGGAGCACTTCCACAGGTTAACAGAGGTTATGCTTGGTCTGAATTAATCTATCCCTACTGAGTTCGCACTAAGCCTTGTGAAAATGTGGTTCCTTACTCATACTCTTAGGAGACTAGTGACTGGCAGAGTAGATCATGACTGCTGTATTTAATGGCTTTTAATTATCTTTGATAGTAAGAATTATGTGATATTTCAAAAAAAGATAGAGCATTCCTTATGTATACGAAACAAATCAGAAGACATACTTCTAAGTGAATTGTAGAAAATAAATAGAATTATAAAATCATTTAGGCTGGAAAAGACCTTTAAGATAATTGAATCCAACTGTTAACCTAGCACTTACAATTCCACCTCTAAACCATGTATATCCCTAGGAACTACATCTACACGTCTTTTAAAGACCTTCAGGGGTGGTGACTGAACCACTTCCCTGGGCAGCCTGTTCCAATACTTTCAGTGAAGAAACTTTTCCTATATATAACCTAAACCTCCCTTGGTGCAACTTGAAGCCATTTCCTCTTGGTCTATCACTTATTACCTGGGAGAAGAGACCAACCTCCAACTCGCTACACCCTCCTTTCTGGTAGTTGTAAAGATCAATAAGGTTTCCCCTCAGCCTCCTTTTCTCCAGACTAAACAATCTGAGCTTCCTCAGCCACTCCTCATAAGACTTGTTCTCCAGACACCTCACCAGCTTCATTGCCCTTCTCTGGACCCGCTCCAGCACCTCAACGTCTTTCTTGTAGTGAGAGGCCCAAAAATGAACACAATATTTGAGGTACGGCCTCACCAGTGGTGAGAACACGGGGACAATCACTTCCCTAGTCCTACTGGGCACACTTTTTCTAATACAAACCAGGATGCTATTGGCCTACTCGGCCACACTACTGACTCATATTCATCTGGCTGTCAACCAACACTATGAGGTCCTTTTCTGCTGGCTTTCCAGCCACTGTCCCTCAAGCCTGCATGGGATTGTCGTGATTCAAGCACAGGACCCAGCACTTGGCCTTGTTGAATCATGTATCATTGGCCTCAGCCCACTGATCTAGCCTGTCCAGATCCCTTTGAAGATCCATCCTACCCTAAAGAAGCTAAAAATTTCCACCCAACTGCATCTGCAAACTTACTGAGAACGCACTCAATCCCCTCATCCAGATATTAAACAGAACTGGCCCCAGTACTTAGCCCTGAGGAACACCACTCGTGACTGGCTACCAACTGGATTTTACTCCATTCCCCAGCACTCTTTGGGCTCAACCATACAGACAGTTTTTTACCCAGCAAAGAGTACACCTGGCCAAGCCACAAGCAGCAGGTTTCTCCAAGAGAATGCTATAGGAAACACATGAAAATATGCGACAGGTAAAGCAGAGGAAGTAGTTTTTGTAATCTTGTGAAAAATCCACTTCCGGGTTAACAGACTAATTTCTAGCAGAAACTTTGCCTCAGAAGACTGCTTTGACATTAGAAACCTTGCCCTTGAGTTATACAGCCCCAGTGAAGAAAGTTCATCAGAATAAAATTTTTTGTTGTTTAGAAACTGCTGAAAGAATCAATGAATAATAAAAAATATTTTTATAATACCCAAGATACAGAGGTATCCTGGTTTGGAGTGGAGCAGAGCCAACTTTCTGTTCAGTGTGAGAAGCACTTTCTTATATTTGTGCTGTGGTAACCAGGATCAGCTGACTCGGTTGTTTACCCCATGGAGGGGTTGCACCTGTGGGGAGGAGTGGACAGGTCAGGTGACCCAAAACTGACTGATAGGGTATTCCATCCCATCTGCCATGCTCAGTGTAAAAGCTGAGGGATTAAAAGGTCTGAGTTTTTTTTTTCTTCAGTGGGTTGGTTCTTAAGTGGTTTGTGTTGAAGGAGGATCCTGTGAGTTCCTCTACCTTTGATCCCAGTTTGTGGGTTCCTGAGTTGAGATCCAGAATCCCGTTCCCATGCATCACTGAGTCTAGTCTGGAACTTCCCCAGTATCTGCTGGTGACATCTTCCTGGGACCTTGGTATGGTTTTGTGTATATTTGTATATATTGTATCTGTTTCATTATTTCTTTATGATTATTAACATTTCATTAAAGTAGTTTAGTTTTTCCTGAACTCATAAATCTCTTTATCTCTCCTCTTCCACTCCTTGGAGCGAGAGGTGGTATTTCCCCAAAGTGAAGACTCAGAACACAATTTTGTCTTATAATATTATTAAGCTTGCTTTCTGTTTGTATTGTACTCACCAGGATCGCTCTAAATCAACAAGATGATATTTTTGAGTAAAGATGGAGCACAGAGTCTGCTAGGAAGGAGCTAAGTGTTTACATTTAGAGAAATAATCAGATCATTTTATTTTATTTTTCTAGTATGATAAAATGCCTACTTTATCAAATCTCCCTTGAACGTATCTTGAAAAGTTTCATTAATTGAACCTATAGATGTCAAGGCTCATGACTGTATTGTGAGTTTAATTTCTTTCAACTTAACATTTTCTCTTTTATTCTTACCTTTAGGTTTTAATAAAAGGAACTTTTTAGATCTGCCATTAATTTAAGTTTCAGTATATCCTAGAATATTTTTAGATTGTAAAAAAATATGACTTTTAGTAAATATGATGGTGGCAATTCCTTACTTTTTAGCTGATGGTGATTTAAAACACCTAGATTACAAGAAACAGAAGTAGCGGGTTTATAAATTGGCGGAGGGAGGAGGTGGTGGGTGGGGAGAGGAATCCTCCTATGACCATAACAACGTCATCTTTGTCAAAGCCTATGCTGTTTGTGTAAGACGACAATAGAGTCATTTAGACTGGAGGGCTAAAACATCTTTGTGCTGAGGCCAGACATAAGCCGCTGTGCTATGAAGTCTGAAAAGGCAATTAAAACCAGCCTAGTGATGAGAGAATGGTGTTAGCTTGCTTACGCTGAAGGCCATAAACATCAAATATTTCAGCCAAGGGTGAAATAACATCCTTATAATTAACTAGTTTTAGGAGCTGCAGCACATCAACTGCACCTGGTATCCCTAAGTAATTTCAGATGGCAGATCTCCCATAAATATCACCTTTTTGTAAGATCACAAAATGCATAGTTCCTGAGTGAGGGAAGGTAGAGACAGCAGTACCTCTCCATCACATTCCTGAAAACATCATCTCACCATCCTACAGAGATTTATGAAGTACCTGATCTATGTAGAATCTCAGCACCAAGTCTACAACCTGCATTTTAGATAATACTGCCTCATGAGGGCGAAGTGTCAACTTCAAAATAGAAATGATAAATCTTGAAAGGTAAAGCCCATTTTTATGGTCCAGAATTGAAGTCCAGTTATGAGCAATCCAACCCATTAATTCAGTTACTTTACATGAATACAGAACCAATGGATTTACTAGGACCAGTGTACAGTAAATGCAGAGGATATAATGTCACTGAATTATTTTTATGTGAAAGTAAAATAACAGGATAAAGTCTTCTCTTGCAGACCTCAGCTGCCCCCAGAGATCTCAATCCTAATACCTGATGGTGTATGTAGTGGATGGGTGCATAAATCCCATGTATTTCTTCAGGTCAAAGAACTGTATCCTGTCCTAGTAATCATCTCACTTGTCCATAGAAGAGAAGCTATACTCTTCTTGCATCTAAAATAGGTCCTTCAGTTTCGGTGCTAGGTATCTTCCTCTGTATCTGTTTCAGCCTTAATCATTGTCAAAGACTGAGTGATGACACCTGATTAAAATAGGTTTCTTTCAGATGGAATTATGTCAGCCTCCCATAAATGGAATTATTTTTTTTTCCTTATCTTTTCTGGGTGGATCTTGTCTGACTTAAAGAAACTGCCTTTTTCACAGCCAACAGTTACTCCATCAGCACTTAATCATGCAAGACTAATGCCTGTTCAGCTGCTTGCATGCAGTGAGTACCAAGCCTATATCAACAAGTCCTGTTATTAAAAATCATCCCTTTTATTTCATATTGATTACTGAATATTGTTATTAATATTATATATTATATTCCTATGGCATAGGAAGAAGCATATAGCATCTAATTCTTCTCAGTATTAAGGAGACCACCTTTGTGCCATTAAAATATTTCATTATGAAATGTGTATTTTTTTGCCACAGAAGAAATAATACAGAAGATATATCCCCTCACAAATTACAGATTCTGCTATTTTTTCCACCATATTTTCAGCACATGCTATGCTCATTTCTTTTTACATTTCTCATAGTTCATATACTGATATCCAGAGGATAATGATTTGTATATGACCACACTAATAAATCCTATGGTATTTGTCTGTATAAAAATCAGTTCTTTTAACAAATAGTATCATCAAATGTATCAAAGTCTACCCTTGACAGGTCTGGTTGAATTTATTTTAATTTGTAATTTAGGTCTATACTTCCTCTTCCTAGTTCCTTTTCACTAAGTTCCCAGCTCTTTTTCACTCAGATCAAAATTTGTGTGGTTCTAAAAGTTAAGCTCCTAGACTGTAATACAGACAGAATAAAGTCTTCAATTATTTCTGATTGTCACCTATTTTAGGCCTCTGAGATAAACCATATTACAAACGTAATTACTTTCCTATGCTCAGGAAAACAGGAAGTAGTAGTTTTATTGGTAAAATATCCAAGATAAACCCATGGTATTTTGTATGTGCACATCACATTGATCTAGTTTAAAACCTGTTTTTTTAAGCTCAAGCAATCATTTTTTTTAAAAAGCAGGGGAGAGGTGGGTATAAGCAAGCAATTATCTGCCAGTGGGACTTTTTGTCACTTGGAGAACTTGAACTGAGTGGCTTCAGTGGGAGGTGCTTCCTGCTGTCAACTTTTGCTAGAAGACAAATCTACTGTGAGTAATCTCAGGTCTTGTGCTTTTATAACAAGAGCTGAGGAAGCATATTTGCTAAAGATCATATTCTGTAAGTCCACACATGCAGAATGCTGTTAATTAAATGCATCAGATTTGATTCATAATGTAATATAAGAAGAAAAAGTGAATGAAAATGGGTAATTGAAAAAATTCAAAAACATACTGAAACAAATATAAACATATAAATCACATTTTTTCCAGCCAAAACACTACTTTCATGAAAATCAAACCAAATTAATTTTGATTGATGCAAAATGATTACTTTTTCCAAATTTTTGAGAACCATTTATTTACATAGTTATTGTTAACAATATCTTTAACATCCAGACTTAAAAAAAAAAAAAAAAATCAATAAGAAATACTATCTTATTTTTCCGTAATGTTTTTCCAGAAAAGGCCACCTAGAACTTGCTTTCCACTTAGCAGGTTTTCTGACCTGAAAATGAAGAAACTAAAAAATACTTTCCAATGAAGAAATACTTTCTGCTCCCAATCATTAAAATTGCCGAGAGAGAAAGATCTTTAATCCGTTTAGAAGCTCTACCTGTATCCAAAGAATGATGAGAAACACAAGGCAAAAATACAGCAAATATTTGGGAAGATTATTCTCTGCCTACTCTTTAACGAAAACACTTTAACATGGACTGTACCAAAATTATTTGTTCTTTATCTTAAATTTCAAATCTCTTTTCCCAAGTATTGGGTTTTTTTTTGTTTTGTTTCTAGATCAAAGAACTGAAATGCATTTATGGATGTATCATTTCAGTTTTTCATTGCAAATTATTACATTTCAGTTTCATCTGTTTTGCTGTAGGCTTAAGAATTATTTATAGCTCTTCTCATTTCAAACGGGCTTTGTTATTATGTAAAGACACATTTTTAATATTTCTTTTTGATTGCAGAGTCATTCTATCTTCTATCATTCTGTCTCTTTTTTAAAGTGTCCAATTACCTAATCTAAGCAAAAGCTTTTTTTTTGGTTTTTTGGTTTTTTTTTTGTTTTTTTTTTTTTTTTTAATCATCAAAGTCACTTATTTTAACACTTCTTAACAAACTATGCCAATATTCAGCCTACAATTCTGAAACTTTACAAGCTGGTAAGTGTCTGTCTGACCTGCCTGACAGGGTCCATCCAAATCCAATTCTCTTCTTAAGGTCATGGGCATTAGGAGGTCTGTGGGATGACTTGCCTCTTTTTTGCTAGGATTCATTAAATATGAGATTTTCAAGACCTGCTGCAGTGGCTCAGTCTGAATTTCCCTTCCTAGATTATTGCAGGCACTTTTATGTTGTCAAATCCTAAACCTGATCTTTTTTGTTGTTGTTTTTATTTCTATTTCCATATATAACCACAGGAGGTTCAATTCCAAGACATTGTTCAGGTCTTTCTTTCTATATGAGACTTTTTTGGGCAGACTTATCTCCTTGTGCTCCACATGAAGAGCACAGAAATCTTAAGTGAAACACCTTGGACTGCATCCGTTAGCCAAGCTTATTTATATGTGCCTAATGAGGACAGAGAGATCTGAACTTCAGTACTGAGTCCCATCATGATGTGCCTGTTCAAACAAGCCAAGGTTGCCTCTAACAATCTGCCTCAAACTCTGCCTCTAAAGCCATCTCAGGTGGTGAGATTTTGCGTTCCAAAGCAGTTAGTGTCAGAGTACTAATTTGCAGGATACCTTTGTCTCCCAGAGGGATGAAAAGGCTTAGGGAGGCTTCTCTAATTTGAGACTTCAACCTTTTTGAAGCTTGCAGAGCTTTGTCACATAATGGCTTTTTTATTAATCCCAACAGTAGCATTGCTCTTGTGACACAGAAACCACCAAGTGACCTTCCTACAAAAAGGATTGCTCCTATGTTAGGAAACCTGCCAGCTGTAACCATTGCAGACTCCAACCCTTGCAAATACCCACTGAATCTAACACAGAGGATCTCTTTTTATTTACAGGTATTATTCCTTTTAAATCACTTATGCTCTCACTTTATAGATTAGTTGCCAGAGTGCTGTCCATCAGCTATCTGCCCCTCTCGCCAGCTGATGAACAAAGGCAGCAGAAAATGAGAGCCTTATCTTATCTAGCAGCCCTGTCAGTAATGACCAATGAGCACAGGATTAAATGAATGGCTGTGGCAGTTCTTGTAAGAGTTCAGTTGTAAGGAATATATAGGAATTCCTGAACTGTGCACTCTCCTGTTTTACTGTTGTGAACATTCAAAGGAATTCTCAGCTACAGAGAACCTTTCCTCTTCTGCTTTCTGTTCTGCTCTTTGGTCACCACTTTGAGACTATTTTCATCTGTTCCCAGTGCCTCAGAGCTTTGTGACACTTTCATGGCTTTTGCCTTCTCTGTTTCTATTCCCCTAAAACAGGTATAGAAAAAGGGTGCATGATTAGGGTTAATGTTGGTATGTCTCTTCTAATTAGTGGAGGTTACAGCAAACTAAACATGAGTAACTAGAGGACTACATTGCCCTCAGTTATTGACTACAAGAGAGGTGATTTAAATAAATCTTCTTCTTAGCTGGTACTATGTATCATTATGGTTAGATTTAAACCAAGAAACAGCCACTCTCAGCTAAACCAAAGCAGAGTAAGAACAAGTATAGACATATGCAGTGTTTCAGTTAAAGACATTTAATAGCTAAGGAAATCTGGTGTAACTTTCTTGTGTATCCATGCCAGTGATAGGAAAAATTGCTATGGTAACTTTAGTTTCAAAGATTCCATTTAAAATTCTCAGATTTGAAAGGCTGAAGTAAAAATCATGACATCCTAGATTGGTTTTCTGATTGAAAAAAGACCATTAAGCCCACCTAAGACTTTCCAAGATGAGCCCATAATATTCATTTGAATTGCATACATCTTCCGTATAAATATACAGTGTTACACTGGTGGGCTAGATACTGCACAGCTTCCGTTAAATTTTTCAGGCTAAACAAGGAAACTGCTAAATGCCTCTTGGTTTAATGATAGCTAAAATGACAGAAGGCCACAGTGTGGGAACTGTCAGATGCTCAAAGACTGGACTGAATGCTGCAAGCCAATCTGTGTGGAGCTGTATGACAGAGATTGTCAGAGAGCTGAGAAAGAGCTGCAGAAAAAGAGGCGTTCATACCATGATCGGACACAGATTACAGAGACAAATATATTTGGATCAAAAGCTGGCAAGAAAAAACGATTGGTTCCTAATACCTTCAGAAACAGAATTTTGTAACTTTTCATCAAAATTATCTAATTTCCAACATCTTTTCATAAAAACAACTAAATAGTCTCTAACAGATTGGACCCAGTGATGTAATGATATAGAATGAACACAACAGAAATAGATATTGGAAAGAATACATGAATGAATCAACAGACATGTTAAAGTATACCTTTATGTTTTCCTTAACAAATTAAAAGTGTTTAAATAGCACCTATTTCAATGGCAACTGAAATTATATCCCCGTATTGGGAAGTATAATACATTTTTTTAAAAGGTGAAGTAATTAATTTAAGGTGCTATTAAGTTGATATAGAGTTTGATGTGTCTTTGGAAGACCCTGTCCTGTGGCTAGCTGAATGTTGTTTGTTGTGCTTTTTGGCAACTTTTTTGATGACAGTTCGCTGGTGTGGGATTTGGCTGAAGTGCACAGGGTCTATTTAGTGCAGTATGCCAGTAGAAGATTTTTTTAATGTGTATATGACAACAAGGAAGGCTCCTTCTTCATGGCTCACTGATGGTTTATCACTGAGAACCTAGGAAAAGGCTTAACATTGTTTACAAACCACATTCCTGGAAAGTTCAGCATTTGCATACAGGGTTTACTGATTTTGTATTTTGCTTTGAAGTTAGAAGAGAGGAGGGGAAGGAGAAAAGGTAACTGAGACAATGCATGAATTAACCTGAAGAGACAGAAAGATAATTGCACCCAGAAGCCCTGGGATACATTTTATATTCTGGTACACATGTATGTAGGCACATGGGAGATGCTGTTTTTCCACAACGTGTTATTGATTACTATCTCTAGAAGAGAAAGTAGAAGAGAAAGTTTGAGGATAAGAGGTGTAGTCTAGTCAGAGGTGACTGGTGATCACAGCGGGATTTGAGGATATGAGGACAAGGTTCAGTTGTCAAATTCCATGCTCCCAGCTAAGACCTTTCAACATATACCAGTTGTCCCATAATCTAGCAGTACAGTAGCAAAGCAAAAGCTCTTCTCCTTTTGCAAACCTTGGTCATTGCACAAAATAGGAGAAGGGTGTACTAGGGTGGTGTGCATGGCCACAATGTTGCAGGCATCACTACAGTGAGGGAAAAGGTGATACCACTCAAAAAGAATGGGAAGTATAAATAATGAAAAATCATAGAATCACAGAATGATATGAGGCTGGAAGGGACCTCTGGAGATCATCTAGTCCAACCCCCCCGCCGGAGCGGGTCTACCTAGAGCACATTGCACAGTAACTTTTCCAGGTGGGTTTTGAATGTCTCCTGAGAAGGAGACTCCACCACCTCTCTGGGCAGCCTGTTCCAGTGTTCTACCACTCTCACAGTAATGAAGTTCCTCCTCATGTTTGAATGGAACTTCTTATGTTCAAGTCTGTGCCCATTTCCTCTTGTCCTGTCACTGGGCATCACTGAGAAAAGACCAGCCCCGTTCTCCTGACACCCTCCCTTTAAGTATTTGTAAGCATTGTTCAGATCACCCCTAAGTTTTCTCTTTTCCAAACTAAAAAGACCCGAGTGCCTCAGCCTTTCCTCCATAGGAGAGATGCTCCAGGCCCTTAATTATCTTGGTGGCCCTTTGCTGTACCCTCTCCAGCAGTTCCCTGTCCTTCTTGAACTGGGGAGCCCAGAACTGGACACTACTCCAGATGGGGCCTCACCGGGGCAGAGTAGAGGGGCAGGGTGACCTCCCTCGACCTGCTGGCCACGTTCTTCTTGATGCACCCCAGGATGCCGTTGGCCTTCTTGGCCACAAGGACACATTGCTGGCTCGTGGTCATCCTGTTGTCTACCAGGACTCCCAGGTCTTCCTCCTCAGAGCTGCTCTACAGCGGGTCAGCCCCCAACCTGTACTGGTGCAGGGGGTTATTCTTCCCCAGATGCAGCACCCTACACTTGCCCTTGTTAAATTTCATTAGGTTTCTCTTGGCCCAAAAATGTTAAGGTATTTTTTAGTTTGAGTACAAGCCATGCGTTTAAGCTATGGCAAAAATTAGGTAGTTGCGTGATACGGGTTACGAATCAGACGAGACTAATCAAAAGATTTTCTGTAATAATCTGGCTGCTAGCAGATGACTAAAATGACTAAGCAGCAAGATCACGATATATTCTTGATTCTGAGCCAATGATAAAATACAGATGCAGTTTTACATCTTATCAGGCAAGTATTTCTCACAAAGGTATAAAAGCTTAAAAAAACTCAGCCCTAAACACCCTCAAATCCCCCCAACTTCATGATCTTACAAGATTTTTCTAGAATGTAGAAAAAAATACAAATAAATTTATGAAACAACTTGAGGCCAAGAGAGCCTATTTTATCAGGAGACATTATGAGAGCTCAGAAGCATAAGGATTTAGCCCAGTGAAACAAACACTGAAAGGATATATAATTGTTTTCTATAAATACATTAGTACGGGCAAATTGCAGAGAGGATGAAAAGCTATTCAGGATGAAGAACAATGCTGGCAGAAGAGCAAATGCATATTCAGTGGCCATGAACACACTTAGGCTGAACTATCAGAGAAATGAGGATCTGGAAAGCTTTCTGTGAGTAACCCTGAGGGCCAAAAGCAAGCTTATTTTATATGAGGCTTGCAAAGTTTATGAAATATATTATGACATAAAAGCCTCAAAATCTGGGAGACTGGGCTAGATGGTCCCTGAAGTTCCTTTCAGTCTTTATTCCTACGTACACCAAACATAGAAATAGTTTGGAATTATAAAAAATAAATGTTGTGACAATTTGGCAGCTTCCTCTAGACATCGAATTTGAGCAAGCTGAATAGGCTAAAGATAAAGGAAAAGCTTTCTTTTTTGTCAAAGTGAAGTATGCAAAATGAAGTCTGAACTGCTTGAAGATTTTTCCATCAAAACAACATTCATATGGTAATTTCTTAAATTGCATTATTTTGTAAAGTGCATCCTGTTTCTGTAGAAAATGCTAAATTTACATCAAAAACTTGAATCCTTACATACCTTTCGGTTTTCAGTTGTTAATTTTGTGGGACACCCACCGTGCCGTTTCATGAAAATAGGTAGTACATTAACACAAAATACTGATAACCAAGGAATGTAGGTGGTCTTAAACACAAGACAAAATTACTTACAAAATTACTTACAAAATTAATTACTGATTCTGTATTTGTGATTAAGGTGTGGTACATTTGAGCTCGTAGCAGTATGGCTGATGCTTATTCCCTGGCAGCATTAATCATATGATGAGTCAGAGTTAAAAATTATGTCCTCTGTCATAAACAGTTCACAGCGAATACTTCCACAGGCTCCTAGAGAATAAACTGTATGTTCCCACCACCCCACAAAAGCCAAGTTGTGCTTCATGAAGTCTGAAAATTGCAAATTGAGAGATGTAGAGCCAGTTCACTGTTACCTGAAATATTATTGAACACCAGGTGAGCCACTGAAACTGTGCAGATGTTCTTAGGTGATAGCAGCAGTGAGATGATTTGAGTCATCTTTTAATCCCTGCATCACATGTTCACTTGTATCACAAGGTGATATATGGTGCTCAAGGAGTGCATACAGGTTTTTACTGCAATGTTTGACATGGTAATCATGTCAGGTTTTGTAAGCTGATTGGACCAGGCATAGCCCCTGCTGGAGAGTGAAGGTGCTGGGCACAACCAGTTGCTGGGGTCAGGAACACACGTGCCACACCAGGTAGCTCCAAAAGAGAGACTATATGGCTCAGTTAGAGCTTCCTATTTGATTAAGTTTCTGAATCCTATCAGACATTTTTATATGCATGTATATATAAAGAGAGAGACTGAGACAGGGTTCTTCAGCCTGGAGAAGAGAAGGCTCCAAGGAGACCTTATAGCAGCCTCCCAATATATGAAGGGGGCCTACAGGTGAGCTGTAGGGACTCTTTGTCAGGAAGTGTAGTGACAGGACAAGGGGTAATGGTTTTAAATTGGAAGAGGGGAGATTTAGATTAGATATTAGGAAGAAATTCTTTACTGCGAGGGTGGTGGACTTTGGATTTGCTTGGGAGCTGAGACATTACTCAGGATTTTGTTGACACGTGCATATCAACACTCACATTGCTGGATGCACTGTCATAGTCAGTGAACTAATAATTTGTAGAATAAAATAAACCCAGGAAGAGCACAGACATTTCTGATGCGAGCATATTCTGTATTACCTATGTAAAAAAAGCAATCACAGAGAAACAACAGTAATTAAAACATGACATGACCAGTTTTAAAAGAAATCCTAAACTGAAAATATTACTTGAGAGGAAAGTGGAAGCAGGAATGCTTCTGGAATGCTATAAAGAAACCACCTTTGTTTTTCTTGGTGCTGTTTCTATTCATTTAGTTAATATACAGAATACTGCTTAGGTTTGTATTGAATCTCCCTGAAAATCGGGAGAATGTAACACTGGTTTAGGATAGGTGGCTAACAGTCTCCTCTGAGGTGTAACACTGCCCCTTTCTCATGTGCCACCACTGAATGGTACTATTTTGACACTGGTGAAATAGCAGTAAAAAAGACTTGATAAAATACCTTCTTGGTGATGAAAGTAAGCAAAACCACCCTTTGCTGTTCTTTGATCCCTTTACCCAGAGAAAAACAATTTCACATATAGCATTTTAAAATATTTAATATCTAACTCTAAGTATTTTCATTCTGTAGTAAAAAATCTTGCAGCCAGTCACTTGAAAACAAAAAAATAATGTACAAATAGTCATAAATGTACATATAGAATTGAAAACAACTTTTAGGTAACATCAATGGTTAGACTGAAATCTCTAGAGAAAAAAATATTAAGTAAACAGGGAAAATATATTCTGACTTTCCCAAACAGAAGTGACTATCACCTGTCAGTGTTAGCTGAGCAAGGAAAACACATTTCCAGCCAAATGTGATTAGAAAATTTCATATCAAATAAAGTGTTAAACTACTTTTACATGATAGCATGGTGATAGCAAAGTCAGTCTAACATTCATTGTCACAATTCCAAAACAACCTCAAGAATTTAAGACCTTTTGGTGCCTTTCTCTGCACAAACAGGTACTGAGATGTAGCTCTTGCCCTGGTGAACAGAGGGTCTGGTCAAACAAAAGAGACAGCCCACTGAAGAATGGTTGGATATGGGTTTACACAAAGATTAAATTACTTTCAAAAGTCAGGCAGAAAATCAGTGAAAAAAAATTATTTACATCTAGGTCTCCTTTAGCTTGACATAAAGCCCTTCCTTTTAAACATTTACCCACAACCTGTCTACTATTGTAATAAATTAAATAGTAACACTTTCGTAATTCACTATAAAGTGCTGGTTATCTTTACATTTCTTACTGTCTTCATTAATTCATGGACTTAACAAAATGACTTTTCAAAAAGTTGTTGATAATGTGCTCATCACAGAAACTCTTGACTGCACTCTACCACTGCATTATGAGACTTCCTGTAGTGCAGTTGCAAAATTCACATTTTCTTTTTTTGTTCCTTCTCAGGGTAGAAGTATATACAGAGAATCCTTTAATTTGAGGATTTTTATTTGGTCGGTTGGTGAAGTTTGAGATTTGAAACATTAGTTTGTTTTCTAATATATAAAAATGTGTGATATATATTTTCATACTACAGTACACAAGATTAATGAAAAAGTTTCACTGAAATTTTCTACTCCTGCATATGCCAGGTTCCTAAACAAAATATACAGACATACAGTGATCGCAGTGTATTCACATGAGCAGAGAAGAAACTGGAGATAAAGCTGTATTTGAGCTGTCGGCATAAACAGGGGTTTACTGACATTTCATTACTTTTGTTACATTTATGGACATTGAAATACTTACAGCGAGCTATCTCAATATTACATTAACTTATTTTTGGCAGTTCATGTACAGTGTTATTGCTGTTTCATTATCACTTTTTGCTGTTACTCTGTTATTTAGTTGTTTTCAGGGGACGATAGACGTAGTGTTTGAGAAGTGAGAAGCCAGTTTTTCAAGTTATGTTAAAAATCAATTTATAGAAAAGAAGTAAAGACTACTCCCCTCCAGTGCCCCTTCCTCAGCCTTGAAAAAAGTAATTAACTGGTCTTTTACTTTCCCTGGTGCTTTAGTCATAGTAATGGTAAGTTGATGAGGGAACAAACTCAGTGTGAGCACTCCATTCAGCTGAAAGATGCATATTTTGATGTTAACAAATTTTACATCAATTTACTTTGAATATTCTACACGGAGCAATATAAGTTACAATTTAGTGTGATTTTTTTTTTCCATGTGTCTCTTATCTCAGAATAAATTGAAGATAATTTGAAGATGTCTGTATTTCTGTCATGAAGGGATATGCCACCATGCGTTTCTGACAGAGCTTGATTGCATACGGGGCAGTTATCACAGAGCAGATGACACTCAGCAAATTCACAGCCATGCTTATATGGTGGCAATAACTCATACTGTACTTGTGTGGTCTAATAGCTTCCACGAGGAGCACAATTCTTCTGTACCATTTTTTTCAACATAGGAGTAGAAGTAGTCATCTACAAATAAACTTTGATCAAGCAAATGGTAAAAATTGCGAGGCATGTATTTGAACCAAATTGTTAGACTGATTTTAATTAAAAAAAAACAAAAACAAACCAAACCACAACTAATTCATCTTGACTGCATTTGGAGTTACAAAACAGAAAGCATACTTTAAAATAAAATCTTTAATTAAGTGTCCTAGCAAAGAAATTGTGTAGTAAATATGGAAGCAGGCATATAGCACAAACCAGCTTCAAAAATAAAACAAAAAAACAACACTTCTTCTCCTCTAAAAAGATCTGTTTGGAAAGGTAAATGAAGATAGCACAAGATAAAAGTGTAACAAACTGTTGATATAGAACCTTTACTAGTTTCTTGCTGTGATGTCTTCTCAGACTGAGGACTAGAAATTTGCATACAGGTAGATTTACAGAGAGGTGATTACTACTGTAGGATACAATATGGGGTAAGTGTCTTTTGTATGTGGATTCAACGTCCAAATGAGTCATGACTCCCTGCCTTATTGAAAGAAACAAATAACCCTTCTGACAGTAATCCTCAACATGGCTTCAAAAAGCTTATTTACTCATCCAAATTAGTTTAGTTTTTTGACTGACAGCTATTTGAAAAGATTAAACAAAACGTATCTAATCACAGCTTGTCATGGTAAAACACATGGATGGTAAGACATCATGCAATTATTTACTAGAGTTAAGTACACTGGCATTCAGGAGATAGATACACCATCTGAGCTTCATGTTGCCCCTTCCTTAATCCCTTCACTGATATGCTTTATCAATAGGGAACTCTTTCAAAGTTGACTTCAATGCTCAACTCTCCTAAGTGTTTGATAATGCTATCATCTGACATGATTGCTGTCTTCGCCACCTCCCTCCATCCTAGTCTACCTGAATAATACACCACAGTCTCCCTGAGCCTGTAGTATACCCTTGTTCTTTAGGGGAGGCAATGTATGTTGGAGCCTTCTAGGAACTACTGCAGTAAAATGGTAAAGCAGTATTACAAGGTTATTAAAAAAAACCAACAAACCAAAGCAAACCAAAGCAACTCCGTAATCTAGTTTAGGTTTGGGGGCTTTTTGGGAAGATCTGTACGGAAAAGTGAAGAGGACAGACGTGCATCAGTTATGCACAGCCTCTATCTAGACCAGGATGTAGGTTCAGTCCAGAAGCTTTCTAGTGTAAACAGAAGGTAGCTTCACCAAGATCAATGAAGAAATCCGTTGTCTATGGATGCCAGAACACCCACTGGTGAGTTACTTTGTCTTCTCACATTGCACATTGCTAAGCTGATGAGCATGTGTTGAAATCAATGGTAAAACTCATGTCAGCTAGATTCTCTCTTTATATCTTCCAAGTATATTTTGATGCTCACACTCAATAAATAGGCATACAAATAAGCTATGCTGTTCAGAAAAATAGTAATAAGTAACTACAACAACAACAAATTAATACAGCTTTTATTTTGTGTGCAGAAGATCCAATTTACAATATCAAATACTTGTCACAAGTACTTATAGCTACTGCATCCTACAGTATTAAATAATCCTCACGTTATTGACCTCAATTAACAACACAAGCAACAAAAGTAAAAAGCTAACTAGAGTAATAGGCTGGTATAATGAGCTCCTATTTCAAAAAAATGGACTCTCCCCATTTTCCCTTTCTTGTGGTGGTCTGCATTTTCATCCCATATCACTCTAAGATGTAGCTCAGCACCAGCATTAAAAATAGATTTCAGCAGCAGCAAGACCAACCTTGGTGGTTTTAAAATTAAAAGCACAGCAATGATTTTTCCTAAAAATGATAGAAAAAGGATGACTGCTACCTGTGACCTTGTGAGCCAGGTTGTTTATTTCTGAAATTTTATTGCTGAGATTTAAAACCTTACAAATTTTGCAATGGAAAGGATAGTATATTCTTAAACTTACTTGTAATGAAAGATATTATATGGCAATGAACTCTGGTAATAGGAATAGTTTTCCAGCTTGCTGAAAGCTGAGAAAGATACCCGATTTAATTTGTTGCTTAAAACTAGTGCATACCTAAGAATACTGGAATTTCATTATATGCATGTCTGAATATGTTTTTTTTCACTATAATTCTCAAAATCTTTTTGTGACTTGGATTCATTATCATTCTCAAATTCAGTGATAAAAGTACCTGAAAAACTCCTGGGCCATAAGTACCCTACTGAAGGGTAGACCTAGAACTAGAGCAGCCACTTGCTCCTTTATCCGTGAAAAACAAACCTTTGGATTTTGTTTCATATGGCTATGGTAGGAGAAAACTTTGAAATACTGCCTTTGCAATGATGTGATAGCGCTCTGTCTATAGCATGATAATTATTTGCAGGCGATCTACTTATAGGATGGTGAGTCATTTTGCAGCTGAAATGAGAAAGCAGCAAAGCTTGGTGAGAACACAACTTCACTTGTTCCTCATTTATATCTCAACAGAATTAAAATTAGTGCTCCTAAAACATAAAGCATCTGGGACTATGCATCCTTTTAACTGAGACACGCTGACCTCCCACCAAATACAGAAGACACCATCCTACAAGGAGGCTGTAGAGATGCCTTTCTCATGAGTGAGTGTCTTTGTTAGTGTTCTTCCTTGCAAGTTCTCTTGGCTGTAACAGCAGTGGCTATAAGAATCTACAGAGCAGAAACAGCAGAAAGAAGGTCCTACGGTAGCACTGACCCCACTCTGCCTGCACTGAATTTATGACAAGAGAAAGAGTAAAGAACCTCCTTCTGCTTCAGTTGCCCTAGAGAAAAGACATGATGCCTTTGAGTGGATGAGAGTGATCCCATCAGTGTTTGCTCTTAACCAGCTTTCAGCTGCATCCCAAGTGAAGGTGCTACAGGGGCTATTTGGCACAACAGTATTGGTTCCCCCCTTCCTATTCCCACAAACAATAACCTTATTTCCTGGAGAAAAAAAAAGAAGGTTACATTGTGTTTAAAAATGTTTTCATTGAAAATTTTAGAACGGAAAATTTCATAAATCTTACTTTAATCTTTCTACTGGGAAATGCTGGCATTTAAAATTTCCTTCTAGAAAAATAATTAAAAAAAATATTTCAGAATTCCTAAGATATAGAAGATCTAGAATCAATTACTTCAGTGAAGAAGAGATGAAATTGCAATCAAAATAAAGCATAAGGAATTCCTCTGTGTTCTTACTGTTGAGAAAAAATCTGTAAGCATGAATAAGAGGAAAATTGGGAGCTGCAATCAGCAAAACATGTGCTTTGTCATCAGGTACATGACTATACCATTAAGAAAATGTTTATTAGCAGCCCTAATTATTTGCTTAGTACAAATATAAAATTGTGATGCATTCTTTGATTAAGTGTATTTGTGACTCATTTTGAACATACAAACATACTAGTCATAAAAATAATCTAATATCTATGAAAGCCTGGTTATTATCTTTCCAACCTTCAGTCTTAACCCAAATAGCAAAGCACTCATAATGGAACAGAAACATGTTTCTCTAGCTCTATGGGGCAGATTACAACTGCAGACATGTCAAAATATGCCACTGGGGAACGCCTCTACTCCAAACACTCATATACCCTATGGACAAAACACAAACATTGATTTTTTTGCAAAGTGTTCCTTGCATTTCATAGGACAAAAAGAACCAAATTGAGGACGTGATGAGGATCTCAGCTTTGCCTAACACCAGAAGCAATAGAAAGACTGGTTCTTAAGAAGAGGAGAGGCAAAATAGCCTGAAGTTCAGAGATGGCGTCTGTTGTCAAGAGTGTTTTTAAAATTTGTTCATGTTTTCAGCCAACACAGGGAAGTGGCTGTTATCATTTAACATCTGGAGGCAGGGCTAGTGCCCTGATGCTGATTTCAGAGTGGCAAGGTACCACTTGCAGTGGCTTGCAGCAGGAAGCCCTGATAGTCTCGGTGCTTCACAGAAGAGGACATTTGTGAACATCTATCTCAAAAACAAATATAAAGGTACAGATTTGCAAAACATTTAATATCAGAAATGGATGCTGCAGGACAATTATCAAAGCTTTGGGGGAAGGCAAAGTTAATGAAATACAGCAAGATTGCAAACCCCCATTTATACATATTTATAGCTTGGCCATTGTAGTAGTAATGAGAGCACAGTAGTGGCAGGTTAAGACAAACTTGGAATTCCTGCATGGAAAATGGTCACAGCTTTGCCTCCACACAGGTAAGTATAGGAGGTAGGGTAGAAGCTACAAAATATCCAGTGTTGGGGCAGAGTTTAAAATATGCTTTATGTCCTGCTTTTGGGTCTGTGCTGTTTTGTAGAGCTGTCATTAAGTTGAATGAGACTTAGTGTCACAACCTAAGTGCTGAGGTTCAGCAAGCAGGTAAAGGTCCATGAGAAGGAGCCATCAATGTTTGATACCATAAATATTCAGCATTAACGTCAGAATGGTACTGAGGCTTGAACTTAATTTGGAAGACACAGACTTTCTCCCAGCAGACACATCTATGGCCTGATGTCTCCAGGTGAAGAATGTTGTTTTTTTCTTGGAAAACATTTTCAAAATAGCACATTGGATTGTAGCTCTTCAGGTCAAGGGCCATTATGCATAATTTCCTAATACATATACACTGTGTCTGAGGTGAGGACCCAGTGCACACTGCTGACACTTTGCAACCTCAGGACACATAGCTATGACATACTAATGTCTCACAGCTACCACAGAGGTCAAACCAGGGTTCTCACTGTATATGGTTTTCCTCAAAAGGATGCCAACAATGTCTGAGTGTTTCTAACCCAAGTAACTTTTCCCTCTGAGCTTTAGGGCAGAAGCAGTTCACTGAACACCTATTGCTTAGAGCTTGACAGTAAATTGAATATTTGAAGAATAGTTCTTCTCTGCCTCAGGGAGTCCAGTCATATCAATACAGGAAAACCAAAAAAAAAAAAAGAAAGAAAAAGAAGAAAAGGAAGAAAAGGAAAAAAAAAAAGTAATTCTGCTTATTTGCTGATATTTCAAGACTTTTCTTCTATAGAAAACAAATTCCTAACAAATCAAGAGACATTTGATGTAAATTATCCAAAATCATTTTAAGAACAATTCTAAAGTAGGAAATAGATTGGTATAAAGGTGTATACATACATGTGTATGAGTTTTCATGTGTGTGTAAGTTAGTGTATGTTAAAATTACTTGCTTTCTTATTGCTCTCCTTTTATTGCAATATTAGAAGTGCCTTTGTGAAAATCATGTTTTTCTTCCAGTGCAATAGTTTCCTGTTGCTGATTTGAACAGTCAAATTGTACAGCCACCTATGACATTACAATTTCTTGCTAAGTTGTATTATGACAGAAAATATTGTGCGTGAAAACCCCCAGCTGTTAGTGAGCAGTGAAAGTGGGAACTTGCTCCAGAGAATAAACTCATTCATGTCAAAATCTTTTTTTTTTTAATAAAGTTTAAATAAGAAAGCATTTGATGCAAATCCAAAAGACAATGTCTATCTCAACCTTATTTTCTTTTTCATGTTAGATCCTCAGCATATTGTGGTAAGCAGCAGACTAGCTGAATTAATTGTACTTTCCTTTCTGAGCTGGAGGACTGTGTGGCCAGCAGGAGTAGGGAAGTCATCGTACCTCTGTACTTGGCACTGGTGAGGCCTCACCTCGAGTACTGCGTTCAGTTTTGGGCCCCTCACTACAGGAAGGACATTGAGGCACT
>JAOTQQ010000012.1:111971794-111983694 GCA_026546715.1 Gallinago undulata
GAGTTGGACTAGATGATCTCTATGGTCCCTTCCAACTCCAAAAATTCAGTGAAATTCAGTGAAATTCAGTGAAATGACTGTTACAACACAATCTCTTAGAAAAAAAAGTAGTGAGTAGTGTCTGCAAGAACTACTACAATAACAAAAGATTTTAAGAATCAAAAAGCACCCACAGCAGTGGCCGCTGCCACTACACACAGTAACCACTATCTTTATAGATAGCAGGGTCAAAAACTGCTGGGATCTAATTGGTTTTTAGAACAAATCTCAGTAGTTTCTACTGCTTCAGCTTCCATCTGTGAACAACTCAAGACACAGAATCATGTCATTGTCAGTAACCAAATGGTAAACTGACCAGATCCTAGCTTTCCCTTCAGCTCCATTGTTCTGGTGCCCCTTGCCAGGGGAGCATCCTCTTCCTTCACCTGTATTTCTAGGTTATCAGTTTATGTTCTCTCTTCTTTTATAGATTAATCTTCAGATTCTATCTCTGATATCCACTCTAGAGATGGCTCTTGTCTCTCTCTGTCAACAGCTGAAGGGCCAAGAAGTAACCTTTGTAAAAGCTTAGTTTTACCCACTTTCCCCGTACCCATCAGCTGTACCAGGAAACTGGAGTCTCTTGACTGTCTAACAAGGAAGTAGATTGTGGCTGACCTCTTGCATTTACTCTTATTCTTCCACTATACCACTGCTTTGTGCCTTGGGCAAAGTACATAGCCAAACTCTCTATTTCTGGTTCCTGCCTTCCAGTATGAATTGTCTTCCTGAGCATTGGCCGTGTTTCTGTAGTTCAATTTTACTTCTCCACTCTGTCTGCTGCTCGTCTTACGTTCAGTCTCCAGATCAGTTCTAAGGAGATTCTTTTTTTTCTACTATAATGCACCAAAATAATCTTCTAAAAATCCTCCACAAATATGAAGGTCAGGTCTCTAATTTCAGTTGCTGCATCCTCCTCTCATCTCCAGTTCCTTCTATTGCTCAGATCCATTAGCTACTAACAAACAAAGACAAAAATCCTAAAATTATCTTGTCAGTCACGCTTACCACACTTTGTCAATCTAAAGACATACCTATCAATTCTTCTTTCCTAGCCTAAAATGTTTAAGCTTCTTTTCTTCACTTTTAGATCACTGTAGAAGTATTTTGCTTCTATTCTCTACATTAAAACTCTTATTTATACTCTGGCACAGAGCTAGGAGTCAGTTTGCCACTTCACAAATACTTGTTCTGTTATCCATCACGGTATCCAGTGAATATGGAACTAATATCTTTCACAAATAATTTAATGAGGCTCCCCTACCTACCATTTTCTTTTAAATATGATTTCAAGAATCATTTTGTGGAAGATTTCCATTAGTAACCTTGAGGTGAAAAACTATATATGTGTATTTGCTGAACTTTACTAAATATGGCCGTAGGTATAACATATGTGGATATATGTGTATATACATGTGTACATATATACATTCATGTTTGTTCATGAACACGCATTTAAGTATATACATGCCACACACATATATGTGTAGACACTTGTTTGTATCTTCCCACACTTTTCACTGCGCTGCTTTCCATGGAGTCAGAAGAAAAAGGAAGTTAATAGGATCACTATCCATGTTTATCATCGGCCTGCAGTTTCCCTTGAGCCCTCTGTTCCTTGTCTTCTCAGTTCTCAGCACTTCAGAGCACAGATCATGCAATACTACATATCTTGACATTGCCTAACATTGTGGCAGTGACCCTTGGGCATTACAACAATATAAATAATAGTAGCCATGCCAATAGAGACTGAGAGAAAATAATTTCAAAATTTCTGATCAAAGCAACATGAAATGCTGCTGACAGAGAAAAATTTATGTGCACTGAAGTTTGCAAAACAAATATATTACTTTACGCCTGCTGTGAAGATGATTGTGATTTGAGTTCCATTAAAGGAATTCACTGGAAAGCACTTAAGTCTATTATCAACCAAAATGAGACTTCAGAATCAAACTCTAATTTTACTTTAACAAATGTGGACATGGAAAAATCCACATTGAATTCCCTTCCTTAGAGAAGTATCTGCTACATTTGACATTTTGCCCTATGGACCAATTTAATAATAAAATACACGTAGACACTAATAGACATAGTGTATTATCTTTTTATTATCTTTGTGTATAGACAAAACACAGATAGACATGTCCTGGCAAACTGGGGAGGTCCCAACCAACTGGCGTCTAGCAAATGTGACACCCATCCACAAGAAGGGTCGGAAGGATGATCCTGGGAACTACAGGCCTGTCAGTCTGACCTTGGTGCCTGGGAAGGTCATGGAACACATCATCCTGAGTGCCATTATGCAGTACATGAAGGACGACCAGGTGATCATGCCCAGCCAGTACGGGTTCACGAGGGGCAGGTCCTGCTTGACAAACCCCATCTCCTTCTATGACAAAGTGACCCACTTGGTGGATGAGGGAAAGACTGTGGATGTTGATTACCTAGACTTTAGGAAGGCCTTTGATACAATCTCCCACAGTATCCTCCTGGAGAAACTGGCTGCCCATGAGTTGGATGGGA
The DNA here is from genome assembly GCA_026546715.1 of Gallinago undulata. Taxonomy (NCBI): domain Eukaryota; kingdom Metazoa; phylum Chordata; class Aves; order Charadriiformes; family Scolopacidae; genus Gallinago; species Gallinago undulata. The sequence continues at coordinate 111,974,357 of JAOTQQ010000012.1, forward strand.
GTACCCTCCGCTGGGTTAAAAACTGGCTGGAGTGCCAGGCCCAGAGAGTGGTGGTGAATGGCGTGAAATCCAGTTGGCATCCAGTCGCAAGTGGTGTCCCACAGGGCTCAGTACTGGGGCCAATTCTCTTCAACATCTTTATCAATGATCTGGACAAGGGGATTTAGTGCACCCTCAGTAAGTTCGCAGATGCCACTAAGTTGTGTGGCAGTGTCGACCTGCTAGAGGATAGAGAGGCTTTGCAGAGGGATCTGGACAGGTTGGATCGATGGGCTGAGACCAATGGGATGAGGTTCTGCCGGGTCCTGCACTTGGGTCACAACAACCCCAGGCAGCGCTACAGGCTGGGGGCAGAATGGCTGGAGAGCTTCCTGGCAGAAAAGGACCTGGGGGTGTTGGTCAACTGTTGGCTGAACATGAGCCAGCAGTGTGCCCAGGTGGCTGAGAAGGCCAACAGCATCCTGGCCTGTATCAGGAACAGTGTGGTGAGTAGGACCCGGGAGGTGATTTTCCCCCTGTATTCAGCACTGGTGAGGCCCCACATCTAATTTCTAATAAGGAATGACAATATGATTAGATGCGTGTAAACATTCTGTGGTCACATTTGGCCTGGTAGTCAATTGATGTATCAATCTTTCATTGATACATATAACCATATTCACTGCAAGTATGTTAATTATTTTTAATTACAGATGGAAGATCTACAGTGTAAGGATCGCACTTTTTTATGCCCTTAAAATTGAATTTTGCTGAATTCTTTTCAAGTCATTCTGTTTTCTACACAAACTTGAAGAAAATGCCACACTTCTTGGAAAGACAAAAGGATGTTAAATGAAATTATGGAGCTATTAGCAAATAAATGTCTGCAGTCCTAAATCACATAGTCACATTGAATAGGGCAAGCCTTCGTTCCTAAATCAATTAGAGATGGAACGTCTGACAAATATCATGAACAAAGACTATCATTGACTTCAGCATGGTTTCCTAAAGAAAGAACAGTTACTTGCATTTCCAGATTTTCACTTCATTTAAATTTTAAACACAAGTTAATCCATAACAAAATTATAGTCACGTAATAACCTTTTCTGACTTTGTTTCAAAGTCATAAATTGTCTTCATATTACTCAAAGACATATATAAAATCTTCCATCAATCATAAAAATGTCATGTTTAGCTGAAGCTTTCAAGGAAATTTTACTTTGCTGGGCTTTAGTAAAAAAATAGATGTTCTTCTCCTCTGAATTATGTGTGCTCTTTTAATCTGGCTCATATCAAGAAAAGTGAGATAAAGATATTCACAAAGACATTTATTTTGTAGAGAGATGATAACAAAATTATTATTTTTCTCTTAAGAAACACAAAATATTATTATATTTTACTAAAAAAAATCATAGTACAGTTTTAATTCTGACCTAGACAAAGATGCATTCTTGATAATTTGCAATTAAAAGACTTCTAACCTTGGTCACAAGCTGTAAAAGTTAATGGGAATGTTGGCATGCACACCAAGGTAATTAGATTGAGCTTTAAATGTTCTGGGAAAGTTCCAGCTAACATACAAGTGGAATTACAAATTTCTCCTGATCATCTTCCCATTTTCTTAACCTCTTGCAATACTCTGCATGGCTGAAAAAGTGCTTGAAGTCTCTCATTCCTTGTTCGGATCTTATCACCATGAAAGAGAATAAAATTTATTGTATGCTATCATCTTTGTTGATATTTCATGTGATGTGAATCATCAGCAATAATTTTGGGATGGGAATATCCCTCTTTTACTTAAAACATATTACAGTAATTGTAAGCTTTGATGACTGGAGGCAGAGGGTTTTTTTTATCTTTTAATGTATTCCAGCCACTGTTTTTTTGAGCTCACAATTCAGCTCTGAGATCAGGTAAATGCTGATGTAAATTATGCAAATGCTTCAATAGTTGGCACAATTAATATAAAAATAAGAATAAAAAATCAAAAGCTTTTTTGAGGATATTCCAGGTCAAAATGTAATATTCTGTCAACTCTAGAGTTAGTTCTAATGCCTTCACCTCTCCCTGTGTTAAGCTACTTCCTTCAATTTATAATGGCTGGATTTCACTTCCAGTTATTGGAAGACACATTTTATATTTCATAGAAAAGCTGAAAAGACACAAAGCATTACTAATGGGATTGAAGGCATGACAGAATAAGAACGGGTCACATTTGTTCAAAGCACAGAAACAGAAGCTACGTTCAGGGAAACAAATAGTTAAAAATGGACACACGCTATTCACATTTTTTGCTTTGTGTATATTTTGCGGAGAAGCATCAGCCTGAAGGTTCATGCATTCCACGTATGACCCCAAGAAAGACTGGTGTCTGTCTTCTGCTGTTTCACAGTGGTGTCTACAACCTCTATGGCTCTAAAGTTGGGCCTGGGAAGTTCAACCAGTTTAGCGGTGCTTTTTCTGCTTGAACCCATATCTCAATTACAAAGATCTGAGAGAAAGGCATTTTTGTGAAGACTCCGTCAGTTTTTTGAATTGAAGATATTCACATTTTTGGAGGGTCAGTGGTCATACTAATCACCATTTCTTTTGGTAAATCTCTGGGGATTTATGGCTGAGTGTTAGTGAATGTGTGAATCTCAAGATAAAGCTTAGCAAAATCATACAGGGATGAAGTAATTCAGTACTACAAATTTTATAGCACCTTTGGAGCTTTGGGATGGAGGAAGTGATACATCAGCACACACAGTGGTGCACAACACAGCCGCTGTGGGCCCTGGCTGTAACTGGACACACCAATATTGTGTGATAACACACCAATGTTAGGGCTTTGCTGAACAGTGTTTGTACAGCATGAAGGCTTCCTCTTTTTCTCACTCTGCCACTCACTCTCTCACAGCAAGTAGACTTGGCGTAAACATGAAATTGGGGTGGGAAGCAGCTGGAACAGCTGATGTGAATTGGCCCAAGGGGCACTTCGTATCATATGGTGTGGTCAGTGAAAAAAGAAGGGGAAAGGAGGAGGAAGCAATGTTTGTCTTCCCAAGTAACCAACAAATGTGTCAGGGCTCTACTTTCTAGGAAGTGGCTAAATATGGGCCCACTCATGGGAAGCAGTGAATGAATGTTTATTTTTGCTTTGCTTGTGTGCACAGCTTTTGCTTTCCCTGCTAAACCACCACTATCTCCATCTACAAGTCTTCTTGCCTCCCTTCTGTTTTCTCCCTGACCCACAGGAGAGGGGAGAGAGTCAGCAGCAGTGGGGATGCTTGGCTGTTGACTCGGGTCAACCCACCACAGACAAAACACTGTTGGGCCAAGACCTAATACTCACTACAGATCTCCATAGCACTGCACTGCTAAATGAAAAACAATTTAAAATGAAGCCGAAGGCAGGAAAAAGCAATTTTTTTTCCAGTGAGGTCTCTACTTATTGAAAGAAACCTTTCTCAAATAAGTACCAAACTATGAATCTATGAACAAATGTGAATACAAGACAGGAAGACAAAATATATCCTTGTGTATATTTTAAACACTTGTTGAAGACGTTTTCACATATTGATTCCATCTTAGGGGTTATTTTCAGAGTTTACTTTCTTGGTGTTTTGTTTTTTTTTTTAAAGTACTTGATAGATTTACAAAGCTTTCCTACAGATAATTGACTGCCTATCTGTACCCTGAGAAGAGTGTGTAAACAGAAAGGGAGGGTCACTAAGACTGACCTGCAGTAGAACAGAAACAGGACTTACTCCTGCTTGTAGGTGGGAAGCTAAATCCCAGAACACACAGCAGAATTGGAGTCTTCTTAACTCAGAAAACATTCACCAAGGACAGTTAGCAGTACTGTTGGAAAAAAAAAAAAAAAGAGTGCTAAGTAGAACTTCACAGCCTTTAAAACTAAGCTCAAAAATTAAGGATACACAAGAAGAGAAATTACACAGCAATTCTTGGTCCTGATTGCCACAAAATATCACAAAGTAATCAAGAGTTCCTGTGTCTATCGGAATGGAGAATGCACTTACATGAACAGCAAAATAATCACAAAATGATGGAGGGAAATTCAGGCTAACTGAATACAGTTGGTATCAAATATAAGTTCAGTCCAAAAGCTTAACCATCTGTCATAATATTTTGACCTGGAAAATTATATTCAATTTTAAGTAACTTTTAAATGAAAACAAAGCCAAATCTAGGTCAAGATCCTTAGATCTTATAATTCTATGTTTTCAGCATGGGTTGAGATCACAATTCAAATCTATATTTTTCAAATTTGACCCATCTCAGAACTTTTTCTTCTTTTTCCCTCTTACTTGTAGGGTAAAAGATAGAGAAACTGTCCATATGAAAAGCCTAAACAGCTTTGTTTATGAAGCCTTTTCCTCAAGCCGTAATCCATACTACTCAAACCAGAAGGAATGTGAAGTTCCTTGAATGGTCTCATCCAATTTCTGACTTACACTGATTACTCTATCACTTGTGTTTTGTAGATGTTTACTTCTGAAGCTGCTAAGGACATGGGGTAGGATTTTCAAAATCATCATTCCATATAAATTTTCAAATAAAACCTAAAGGATACTTGACAGCAATGATATTTGCAAAATAAATTATCTGGTAAACATAAAATACTTTCTACTGTACTGTACTCTGGTATTTATTTCTGTTTTTATAATACTATGTACTGCATTTCCTGGTAATTAGGGTAGTTTGCTGCAGAGTAATTATGCTTGTCTCAGAAAACTACAAGAGTAAGAGTGAAGAGTGACTAAAGGCTATACCTCCAGAATGAAGCTTTTCTCACAGTTAATTAGGGGAAGAAGCAATTACAGGTATGTGTGTTTCTGCTTCAATGACTGGCAGTAAAATCCTTTTCTGAAAGCTCTTATAGCCAAGAAGTTGTAAAGAATTCATTATTATAAGTTTCCTAACCTGTGGGTCACTACATTTACTCTAGTATATTGCATTGAATCCAGTGGATTATAACAGATGGTTCTATAGTAACAAATTTTGTAGTCTTAAAAGTATAAGCAGCACATTCACCATCTGCGACAGTAGTCATTGAATTTTACTGAATTTATGAGAGCCATAAAGGAGCTAAAAGACTCTTTCCAGGTATTTTTACTTAGATATTTTCCTTTTGTTATAAAAAATTGGAAAATCAGAAAAGGCATTTCTCTTACCAGATAAAAGCTCCTGACACTCTAAGGTTTTGCTTGGAGACCAAACATCACCAAAATTCAAGCTCATAATTTATTAAGTGCCACTAGGGGAATAATTGACTCCTGAATAGGAAACACAGAACCAATTTAAGCAAGTAGCCAATCCTCTTGTTATATCACATAGACATTCAAGAAATTCAACAAGTTGGGGGCTGACCTCCTGGAGAACAGCTCTGAGGAAAAAGACCTGGGCGTCCTGGTGGACAGATTAACCATGAGCCAGCAATGTGCCCTTGTGGCCAGGAAGACCAAGAGCATCCTGGGGTGCAACAAGAAGAGCATGGCCAGCCACTTGAGGGAGGTCATCCTCCCCCTCTACTCTGCTCTGGTGAGATCACATCTGGAGTCCAGTTTTGGGCTCCTCGGTTCAAGAAGGACAGTGGACTGCTTGCGAGAGTACACCAAAGGGCTACCAAGATGATTAGGGGGCTAGAACATCTCTTTTCTGAAGAAAGGCTAAGAGACTTGGGTCTTTTTAGTCTGCAGAAGACTGAGGGGGGATCTGATCAATGCCCATAAATACTTAAAGGGTGGATGTCAAGAGGTTGGGCCGGTCTTTTTTCAGTGGTGCCCAGTGACAGAACAAGAAGAAATGGGCACAAACTTGAGCATAAGATGTTCCACCTAAACATGAGGAGGAACTATTTTACTTTAAGAGTGTCAGAGCACTGCTGGAACAGGCTGTCCAGAGAAGAGATGGAGTCTCTGTCTCTGCAGATATTCAAAACCCACCTGGACACATTCTTGTGCAACCTGTTCGAGGTGGACCTGCTCTGGCAGGGCAGTTGGACTAGATGATCTCCAGAGGTCCCTTCCAACCCCATATCATTCTATGATTCTGTGATTCTGTAAGACAGTATACTGTAAGTATCAAACATAGAGACAAGGAAGAGAGCGGCAAGGCAACGTTCTATAGGATGTTACAGCTAAATGGTCCCTTCTGAGAAACACCATGCTCCCGAGCACATATATTTTACTTACTGAAGGAACTGAAAAGACAAAGCGAATCCCTAAGGCAAGTTAGAGCATCTTTTATGTTGCCTAAGCAGGATCAAAGGAAGATCAAATGCTAGGATCAGGCAAAAGCTGCAATAAGAACAAAGCTGTCACTTTCTAGATTCCTCCCTCTGCTCTAGCACAGTTAAAAGATATCTCAAGAACCCTCAACTTTTGGAAACACAAACACTACAGCAAGATACACATAGTGTGTATCACGCCTCCTTGATGCATAGCAAGTATCCTTGGGCTTTAGGATCACCCAACGGCACATGGTTTGATCCTTCAGTTGTTAACTCAAGGTTAAAGTCGTTTGGACTTTGAGGGCAGCAAACTTGGTGCAGGGTGGGTTTTTAGCAGAACAAAAGTGTTCCTGTCTGTCCTATTCACCATCTCCTGGAGTAAAGTGTGCTGAGCAAGGGTCCCACCCGCCCTGCTCAAACCTACCACTTTGCTCTCTGTACTAATATCCTTACATACAGGCATATGCAGTGAATAAGATGTTGCCCTTCTCAACAAACTGGTATTACAAATTTACCACTTTTTCTCTACGAATTTCACTAGAAAAACTAACAATACACTGAATTATAAACATTCACATTCCTCCTTTTTTTTTTTCATTTCTAACATCTAAGCATCCCTATACTATTTAAATATCATATAAAGCCCAAAACACAAGACCCAGAACATTATTAGAAAACATAAATTTCGCACAAATGCATGTGTGGGAAGTTTGAAAGTGATTATTGTGATGCTTTACAATAAAAGTTATGTTTCCTCCCATTAAAAGTACATTTAAATTGTTCAAAAAATTATTTGGAATGTACTGTTTATATAAAGATTTTTTTAAAGGAAACTAAGGGACAAATATATAACATTATGAAGCAGAAATCCAAAATAAAGGTATATGCAGGACATTGAGTGCAAGAAGGAATAGAAAAAATCAGAAGAATATCTACAACGGTAATGGTATACTTGATGATTTTGAATAATTAACTTTATTAGCTCCCTAGAAATGAGTGCATTACATGCAGAGCTGACTGCAGTTGCCATATGTTCAAGAACCACCTAGTGTGATGATACTTCACAACATTCAAATGGTAAAAAGCATACCGCAGGGAAACACAGTTTTATGGAATAATTCCATGAACAGCACAGGATTGTAACAGCACCCGAGGATGTCCTTACATGGTAATAGAGGGTGTATCCCCAATGGATATGCAAGACATAGAGGCTGAATGGACCACCTTGTGTGGTGCCCACAGAGAGAAACGGGAGGAGGTGCCTGAACACCTCAGCAGCAGAACTGCAAAATTCACATTACAACTACATGGGTTGTGTTATGAGAACACAGAGAGAATCCCGGTCCTATCAAGAAATAGATCTGTTGTCTTCACTGAAAAATCAGTTGCAGGGGTCATGAGAAGAAGAGGTGAAATTAAATATTAGAAGTTCAGGAAGGAATGTAAGGGTAATGGAGAAATCTAAGAAGCCTGGATCCCTTAAGTAGTGTGCTTTTCCAAGGTGAGATACAAACACTATACTGAAAGGTATGAAGGTTTCATTTTTAAGAGACTTTTAATTTTTGATTCTCCATCATGCGGGACAGTGACATTAACCTCTGGGTTTCTTTCAACTGTATTTTTTCCAAATGTTTTCTAACATCTCTGCTTTGTCTATAAGAGATCCTTGCATCTACCATGCAACAACAACAAAAAAAATTCAAGAAAACTTAATTCTGAATTTCCTAACAAGTAAGATACTATGACGCTGATGATTAGATAAGTCTGACTGATTATATGTTTATAAAATGTTGAACTATAAATGTGTATAAAGAAATGAACAGATATACTATGGCAACACTAGCATATCGACATGAGAAAAAAGAGTAAGTTCTGTGGAATTCCTGCTATCTTCACAGAAATGCCAAGAGCATAAAGCAGAAAGAAAAGGCTTCCTTAAGTAGGGTACTTACTGAGTACATGACTGACTGCTCCTATACATCATTATCTAATATTCTAATGTCAGTGCTTAGTACCTCTGAAGAACAGGTCTGTTCTGAGTTAGAACAGATAGTGACACAAAATATCTCATTCCTCCAGAAACACAAACATCTAAATCTAACATCTGTTACGCTTGAAGCAGAATGTGAACAGAATGGCAAAGGATTGAGGAGACAATTGCAGTCATTAGGGAACTCTAACGTTCTGCAGGACTAAAGTATATTTCCCCAAAACAATGCCAAATAAACTTGCTGAGAACACAGACACAGATGTTGTATTTATTTTTATTTCTTAAAATATAATATACTTTATAGCATATAATGATTTTTTAAGTACTTAGTAATTTAGAATTCTGAGCAGTATTAAAGTAGTCTTTAAATGAGGTTTTAGAAAAGAAAGAATATGGCTGGGCCCAGATTCTTCTGGCACTGTGAATGCTATGGAGATTCCTCTGCCCCAGAAAAAAATGACCAGAGAAAAGTTTCAGTTCCTACACTGTGGCAGTAACATAGCACCATTAGTAATCAGGAAATAAACTCCATCTGTCTGACTTAACTGGCATGTATCTTTGTTGTGACAGGACCTGAAAACTGTTAAGTTTTTTATAAAAACCCTAAAACAGCTTTAATGAAATATTAACACTAAAGATAAAAGCCAAAAATATTAATAAGAAAATAATGAAATACATAAAAATATATACAAAATCAATTTTGATCTCCCAGGATGATGATTATGTGTATGGGAGGCACTTGGAAAATCCAGACTGGACTCAGCAGCAGATAGGATGTGGATTTAGGATCACACAGATTAGAGTCAAAAGCAGAAGAACGGACAGACTCCTCCTTGGATACTGGCCATTGAAGAATTTCCATTCCATTCCAAAATTGGAATGGAATGTGTCTAATTCCATCCACAGTTCCATTCTGGAAAATCTTTATAAGGTGATGTTGACTGTTCTTATATTATTACATCTTCTCCTTCAGTTTTTATTTTTGAGGTGTGCCTCTCCTGGAAATAGTTTTGAATAGTCTAGTTCAATAAGGCCAAGTGCAGGGTCCTGCACTTCAGTCACAACAATCCCAGGCAGCGCTACAGGCTGGGGGCAGAGTGGCTGGAGAGCTGCCTGGCAGAAAAGGACCTGGGG
>JAOTQQ010000012.1:111983794-111995593 GCA_026546715.1 Gallinago undulata
GACTCAATTCACAAAAGTATTTTCTGAGCAGAATCACACAAAGCAGTTTCACAAAGATTTGTGGCTTGCATATTCAGCTTCCTACTCAGCAAAGCTACTTTTTGTTTGTTTTCATAAAGCTTTATTTTAAGTTTCTTACAAACTGACCTGCATAAGCACTCTACTATCTCACTGTCCATGATTATATAAAAAAAAAAACCACAAAAAACCTCCACTCTGGCAAAGTTCCCACAGACTGGAAAAAGGGGAACATAACCCTGATATTCAAAAAAGGAAAAAAGAAGACCCAGGGAGCTATAGACCAGTCAGTCTCACCTCTGTGCCTGGCAAGATTATGGAGCAGATCCTCCTGGAATCTCTGGTAAGACACATGGAAAATAAGGAGGTAATTGGAGACAGCCAACATGGCTTCACCAAGGACAAATCGTGCCTGACAAAATTTGTGGCCTTTTATGATACTGCCACACACTGGGTGCACAAGGGCAGAGCAACAGATGTTGTCTACCTCGACTTGGGCAAAGCGTTTGACACTGACCCACACAACATCCTGATCTCCAAATTGGGAAGTCATGGATTCAATGGCTGGACCACTTGGTGGGTAAGGAGCTGGCTGGCTGGCCGCACTCAAAGGGTTGTGGTCAATGGCTCCATGTCCAATAGGCGGGCAGTGATGAGTGGTGTTTCTCAGGGGTCAGTACTGGGACCAGTGCTGTTCAACATCTTTGTTGGAGACATGGACAGTGGGATAGAGTGCACCCTCAGCAAGTTTGCTGATGACACCAAGCTCGGTGGTGTGGTCAGCAATCCCAGGCACAAATACAGGTTGGGCAAAGAATGGCTAGGAAGCAGTCCTGAGGAGAAGGACTTGGGGATGTTGGTGGATGAGAAGCTCAACATGAGCCGGCAAAGTGCACTGGCAGCCCAGAAAGCCAACCGCATCCTGGGCTACATCAAGAGAAGCGTGTCCAGCAGGTCATGGGAAGTGATTCTGCCCCTCTACTCTGCACTCGTGAGACCCCACCTGGAGTGGTCCAGCTTTGGAGTCCTCAACACAGGAAGGACATGGACCTGTTGGAATGGGTCCAGCGGAGGGCCACGAAGATGATCAGGGGGATGGAGCACCTCTCCTATGAGGACTGGCTGAGAGAGCTGGAGTTTTTCAGCCTGGAGAAGAGAAGGCTCCGGGGAGACCTTAAAACAGCCTTTCAATATCTGAAGGGAGTGTACAGGAGAGCCAGAGAGGGACTCTTTGTCAGGAAGTCTAGGGAGAGGACAAGGGATAATGGTTTTAAATTGGAAGAGGGGAGATTTCGATTAGATACTAGAAAGAAATTGTTTCCTGAGAGGGTGGTGAGTCACTGGAACAGGTTGCCCAGGGAAGTCATGGATGCTGCATCCCTGGAAGTGTTCAAGGCCAGGCTGGATGGGGCTTCGAGCAACATGCTTTAGTGGGAGGTGTCCCTGCCCATGGCAGGAGTGTTGGAACTAGATGATCTTTAAGGTCCCTTCCAACTTTAACCATTCCATGATTCTATGGTTCTAAGAGAAGCTTTGATCCCTTTGATCCCTCAGCTTTATTTTGAGCATGATGCAGATGGAATGCAATACTCTGTTAGTCACTCTTGGGTCACCTGTCCTGTCTGATCCTCCCCACAGATGAGACCCCTCTATCCCTTTCTGCTTCTGATCCTCCAATGTGGCACACAGCAAAGTTAACTGAACTTGGTTGTTATGGGAATAAGTATAAGCAAGAGCCTCTCTGCATACCCTTCCTTGGTATTAACTATAAATAATCAGATGTTAACAGTCTTGAAGCAGACACTGTCTGAAAAAAGTGCCATTAATTTCAGTCAGTGCAGTCAGTTAAAAGACTTAACTAAAAGGAAAATTACTGAAGCGAAAATTTGTTTTGTTTGATCTCAAACCAGGACAGCATGACATCCCAACAGCTTGTCATGGGCAAGCTTGTGACGTGTCTTTCTGGTTACTGTTGGGAATCTGACTTCAAATGAGGCCACTAGTTTCACTAAATAGATAGACTATTACATGAACAAAGCTAAAAAGAAATGTCTAGTTCTTAATATTTCCTTTTTATTCAGCTAATGAGCAGAGGAAGACCCAGTCAGAGGCATAGTCTATTGCCACAGATAAACACTAGACAGCCAGCCTGTGCAAAGAGACATCATTACCACCACTTAAGAAGATCAAACATGATTACTGATTTTAAGTTAGCATGGTCTTTTGAGTGGTCATCATAGTAGCAAATACTAAATAAGTTCTGTTTTTACTATTTCTCTGGACAAGTCAGAGTAAATTATTAAAAGCTAAGATTCAGAACTGTTACCTAAACTTCCAATTTCATGCACAGTTGAACAGCACGTTTCTTATGTATTCTGTGAAATAGATAATAATTTCTGACTTCTGGAATCATTCTCATATTAAGCAAAATGTAATGCGCTGTTACAGTTGTTAATAGTCCATGTTTTAAGCCATCATGACATATGCCTGAAACTGTCTAATTAATGAATATGCAATTAAAGATTAAAATAATTAGTGCAATAGAATGAATCTTTACCTACCTTGTCTGAGTTAAAGTGAGACTTCCACTGTTTGCAATGAATGTAATAGTCCAACTACAATTGAATTAATATATTATAGTCCTTAAAGGACTTCCAGGCTCACTATATGAACCAAGATTAAAGCAAGTCCTGCAATTCAGAATTTCACTTTGCTGGCTTGTATTGTAATTAACAAAGAAAATGGAGAAATATGGCTCTAAAAATCTGTCCATCAGTAAGCAAAAAGAAAAATAAAAAAATATTCTGAAATCTCAAACTTGATACAGATTGATGAATTAACCATTTTAGATATTATACACAAAAAAAAACGCAGTCTAAGACCTTAGATCCCTATGTTCTTAATTCTGCTTGTATGAGTATTACCAAAAAATACTTCTGAAGGTAACAAAGTAGTCAAGTCTCTTTTGACCTGAATTATCCTATGATCCTCTTTGAGATGATACACGTGTACACATACAATTTCAGCAACAGAATATCAGTAAGCAAAAAAGGTTTACACTAGAAGACTCAGAAAAAGGAATAGCAATGTGTAATCTCTTCTAATTTTTCATAAATCTCTGTCTTGAAGGCGAGAAAAAAAAACAAAACAGCCCACCACAATCTCCCACCTCACAAATCCTCATAGAACAATATGGAAAAAGGTATTGGCTTTCAAACAGATGCATACTTCTACAACCTTTAGAGCATACAGCACAGAATAAAATTCAGCCAAGAAATTTTGGCTTTCTGGTAGAAGAAGTGTACATTCAACACTAACAAATCAGAAGCAGCAACTATGCTGTAAGGCAAGACTATCTTTATGGAATGGGAACTGCACCTTGTGACTGTTCATGTTTTTCCTAGTGTTTACTCTCTTGGTCCACTATGGTTTTTGCTCTTTAGCATTTTACTGAAAGATTTTTCATTGTTCTGACCACCCCTACTGTTTATACTACTTGCATTTTAAAGCTATCTTCACTTTAAGATTTCGCATTTTCCACTCTTCCTTGTATACTAAAAAAATAAACTATAATAACACTTTTTGCATGTATGTATTACAGGATTTCCTGGGTTCAGTAAGCATACTGTGATCTCACAGCTGAATACAGGGATTAACTAATGCACTTCAAGTTTTATTTCGACTTGGTTGTGATACATACACTCTGGAAAAGAAGCTCACACAATCTATATTTAAGGAAGAAGTAAGGATCTCTTGTCTGAGCTTTCTAGTTTTCCTTTGTACAGAGTTGAGTACTTGCTCTGGTTTTAAAAGCTCTTCACTGTATTTACAGAATGGTGCAGTAGTTCTTTTGAGTGAATTGTTAGAAAAACCTTTAGAAAACTCTGCAGATACATCCAGTCATCCCAAGATAATTTCTGCTGCTGATTCCAAGCATGATACCTCTCTGTACGAGTGAGACTGGCTAAATCTTCAGAAACGCCCCTGAAGTTTGAAGACCTTTCTGTAAATTGACACCTGTGCAGCACTTCAGCATTGTGATCTTTCTTTCACACCCCTTATATTTTTCTTGCGAGTTTGTTGATCTGATTCTCTCTCACACACACAAACAGAGCTTGCAAACACCTTCTGTATCATTTTTATCAACCTACCATCCAAGTTATGAAATTTTTTACTAGTTTTACAGGCATCATCAGCTCCTGACACCTCTCTGCCAAGTATGAACCAACTTGATTGCACCATGGGAAGGTACTGGAAGCAGAGAACATTACTTTGTCCATATATAAAGCAACATACAATGCTTTCATGTACATTGTTAATAAAAGCATCAATGACTTAATATAGCAACAACTAAAAACCTAAAAATTGAACCCTTCATCCCATATTTAAAGTTTTAATGTCAAAGTTTATGGGTGATTGTACTATGTGACATATTAACTATAAGGTTGCAAGACTTCCTTGTTTCTAGCCTATCCGTCCATGATAATTTCTGCCACTGCTGGCAAGCATGGTGCTTCTTGCTTCATTAGCTATACCTTCCAGGGAAATTTTTAAAAAAAAAAGTTTTTTTCAATGTATTTTTTAGAGACATATGATGATTTTTATTTTCAGTCACATAGGAAAACCAGAAATGGGACATACTTGCTTCTGAAGGGAGAGGTGTCATCAGTGATGGGACTTACCCCTTGTCTGAAAGAGATATTAAGATATCAAAGTCAATAGGCATGTCTCAGGGACCTGCTCACTTTAGCAATTACACGGATCATTCTTAATGAGCCAAGTGCAATATTTCCTCAGAAAAAAAAATTAAAATCTCGTGGTATAGTTCCAAAAGAATAGTTTGACAAACAGTTTCCAGCATGAATGCTATGGTAACAACTCTTACAAAAGCATTTTGATGTGGACTTAACATTCAGATTTAGCTTGAGTTAACAACTGGTTACCAACTGGTGATATGGTTTAGTGGTGTTTTTTTAGTGATGTTTTAGGTTGATGGTTGGACTAGATCACCTTAAAGGTCCCTGCCAACCTAGGCTGTTCTATGATTCTATGAACTGCTGGTAACTCCTACCTGGTAGGTACTTAAGATGTTAAAAAATTCCCAAACCACTACATGAAAAACAACTTCTATTTGCACTCCCAGCAGAGCAATGATGTGCTGTACTGGTACAGCATACGGACTACTCTGACCCCAGAAGACAGTCCATTAAGCTTGGGGCTAATAGGTTGGTCTCTTATGCTTATACAGGTTTTGTCCCTCTTCAGTGAATACAAAGAAGACTTCATTCTTCTGGGATGTCATTCAAGCACCATTTGCAACCTTGGTTTCCATTCAAATTGTGTGTTAGGGAGAAGATCTCATTAAAAAGTCATGCCTCTATGTGGCACTGGCACCCTATCAGGCTTCTGATTTGGGGAGAATAACACATGCACAATATACATGAAGCAGTACAACAGTAGTTTCTGTTAAAAAAAAACAAAAAAAAAAAAACAAACCAAAAAAACAACTGTGCAGTTTATTTCTTATCGAGCTCTTATTTCCCTCAGGGAATGAGCAGGAACACCCCTGTTCCCATGGGGACCTGGCTGTCTTTGCCAGAGGCCAGGTTCTCGGGTGAGAGCGTTGCTGGGTGAGAGCGAGCAGGGGGCAGGCTGTCGGCTGGGGCTGATCCCGATTGCTGCCATGGGACTTGCTGTGCAATTCCTGTTCAGCTACTGTAGGATTGTCCCTCTGTTCTAAAAGGACACTGCCTCTGCCTGCCTTGCTGTCACGCTGCCTTCCCTTGCAGAGCAGCCCCACTCTTGTGGCCGCTTACACCAACTTTTTCCAGCCATGCTGACTCAGAGACATTTATCATTTCAGGTCAGAAAACCTTTCAAGTAAGCAGAAGAGGAGGCATGCATTCTCAATTAAGCTTTAAATTTGCCTTTCTCAGGAAGAATATTGTTTTTTTAAAAGTACCTCTTCAGAGCCTTTGCATCATACTTGATGATTCAGCTCAGGAGCACTGAGTAATGCAGAGTACATTGTGCGTCTCAGGAGCTGTTTAGAAACAGATTGCATATATGAAATATGTGGCTTTTATACTACCTGCATTGACATAATTGCCTCTGGGCCATTGATTTCATTTTAAAAATCCATTACAATTGATTTTATAGTTATATAAGCCATGAATACAGAAGAATATCTGGCTAAATCTGTTTATCTATGAAAACTGATGCTACTGGTATGAAGATCTTCAAGCTATGAACTATCAGAATCAGCACATTTACTTAAATGTCCAGAAAGTTGTCTGAATGATTCTCTTTACAAGAAAATGACACGTAGAAATGAGTTTAAAATGTCTTATTTACTTCACTCGCCTAGAGCAACACCTTTGCCTGCTTAGTTTACATGATCTATTTCCACATGTAATTGCATAATTTCCATAAAGTCAATGATAATATTACATAGAAATATGTCACTGAATAAGAATAAATTAACATAGCTAACCCAAGAAATATGGAGCAATACCTTAAGTGCTGAGCTGTATTCTCTGATGTCACATATAATTATGCATTAGACTTAAGAAACTTCTATTTGTCACAAGCCACAAGATACTTTCAAGAGCATATAACAAATTTCTGCAATGAAAGACCATACAGCATTATGGCCTGAGGGGGAGAGATGAGGGACATCCTCAGTATCCTAGATTCCTAAATTATTAGTAGGTGGCCTGCACAGTGAATACATGAAATACATTCTGTTTTATTAATAATTGGTTGTGTGCTCGTATCAGTAGTGCCACGTACAAGCATGCGTGGTCTCTTTTTGCATATGTATTTCAGAATTAACTTAAATCAAATCAGGTTGAGGAACTGAACTGAGAAGTGACTTGAAGGTATCCTGACAAAAGCTAGTGATAAATGATAATGCACTTAGTTATGAGAACTTGAAATGGGGTGTATTTCCAGTATTCATGTTAAATTTAGTTTTGACATCTTAATTTACATTCTGCAAGGGGGAATAGGAAACACATTAATGAAACTGACAGCTAAATTGGGAAATGTTGCAACAATGACAGAGGAGTAGCATAAAGTGAAATAGGGATTTGAAACAGAAAATAAAATATGTTCAGAAATTTGCAGACAAAAACAAATAGGAATTTAACATTCCTTCCCATGCATCCAAGGGAAACTGCAGCAGAAAAAACTGAAAAGTATCAATTGCCAAGTTTTAAATTCTGCGTTATACGAAGGTAAAGATGGTCAAAATTTTTGCTGCTGAAAATACAGAAACATCTGCCCGTGTGTGGCTATTCATCACTATGGCTTTGGATCACCTTAGCTGTCCTCATATAGCAGGAAAATGATATTTTGTCTTATTTGGTTAGAGCAATAACTAAAGTTAACTAATTTATCAAATTTATGTTATGTCCAAAAAAGACATTGAAATATGAGACTGTGATGACTGACTGATGAAGAACACTAAAAGAATCAAAGGTGTGTGCTTTAGGTCAACAGTTAGTCTGGGAGGTCATCAGAGCATCTAAAAATGTCCACTGAGGAACATCAAGGAAGAAGGAAGTTCAAGTTTCTACAAGTAGGTACACACATCAGGGAACAAATTGGATAAAGTTATGAAACTGAAATTCAGAACTAAGTCAGTACTTTCCAACAGTGAGATCCGTTAAACTTTGGAAATTGTCTCTCAATGAGAAGTAATGTGATTTCCATTACTCTGACCAACTTGCATTAGACGAGCCAGTCCAATTTTACAACAGGGAATAATTGCAATGGCAGGCAAATGGACTAGATGACTCTAAAAACTCGTTTTCCAAACCTAGCTTTTACGACACAAAGGAAATCATCCAGAAATACGGATTGCAATGGGACATGTCTTCTTCCTAATGGTTACAAATAAAGGTGCTTTTCAGATAGCGTCCTCTTCCTTTTATTTCTCTGCTCTGCCTGAACATTATCACATATGTTTTTAAGAGAAACTAATCACATACACTGTAAAAGAAAAAATAATACAGGGAAAAGATCACTGAAAAGAAACATGCTGTGCCTCACACTGTAAAATCATGTTGAATTGGCAAAATCAACATGTTTCTTTCCATTTAAATCAGTTGTATACAATGCAAGTGAAAAATATATATATCCTACTCAAATTCAAATAACAGTAAAGAAAGCAAGAGAAGCTGAAGAAAAACAGAAGAAAAAAAAAAAAAAGAAGAAAAGCAATGCGGTCAGACACACACAAATTTAATTTGTTTAGTGTTACAATCCACCTAAAACCTCTCTATATCAGATTATTTATGTTTTTTTTTTTTTTTTTCACTAGAGAATATTACATCCTACTGGGAGGCCAATGGCTACTTTTTGGGGTTGGGGTGGGGGGATAAAGACATTTCATTCACTGATGAAAGGTTATATTTCTCTCTTCTTCTCATTTCAAATGCATAACAAACTCACTATTACACAGGGCAATGAGAAAAGTACATTCCCTCAAATTCTTTGTGAATTCCACATAAGTAACGGTAGGAAGAAATTCACATTTGGGAAGTTTGCTAACATTACAGTCATATATAGTAGTTTCCAGTGTCACTGGAGAGAATAATGCTCAAAGTATTGTTCTGGACGTGTTTGTTCCCCTTCATTTGGTTAGATGAATTTGCATTTTTTTTACAGCAGAATGTTTTTATAACCTTTTCTTCAAAGATCTTGGTAGACTGTAACTTCTGTATCAGATACTATCTCATTTTTAATGTATTTCATGTAGAAAATAGGTCTATTTTCATGTAGAAAAGGTTCTTTACCCCAAGCTTGATATTATTGTCATTTGAGTTCCTTCAGTAGGACTGAAAATAACTACTGTATTTTGTTAAGTAGCACATTTACTAGAAACCATGCTGAGATCATATTAGATCACAAATAATCTGCAGTGAAATGCAGTAGTTTTTCTGGCTGGATTCATGTGTCTTTTTGTATACTTATGGTTGTCCACATGTATATATGTATAAAGTGCATATGTTTGTGTATGTATAATAATAATGTAATGATAATATGCATAATAATGTAATAATAATTATTATTATAATAAATAATAATTATGTTTAATAAGTAGGTATGTTTTATATATATATAAAAAGCTTAAATATATTACTAGTTTAGCACAAACCTAACTATTGATGTATCACTATATTTTATTGCAGAATCACTGCCAATATTATCACTGATTTACATAATAAAATTTCTGTCTCGTCATCAACTTGGTTATCTCAGAACAGGTTTGGAGATACATAACTATGACAGCAAAGGGATTTGGATAGAAAGCGTTCCACATGATGGACACGTCAAACTAATTCCTGAATCACATTTTCTGATCTTCAGAGCAAGGGTTTGAAAATGTTCTGTGTTACAAAGACATTCCTTGGTTTGTAAGCTTGTGGAAAAGGGGAGTCATATGCAAGTCTAGATGCAAATGTTGGTTTTATATTCATGTAGTACAATAATTGTGTAAGCTTTGGCATCACTCCTTTAAGCTCCAGTAACCAAGAACCACATAAACATGTGGTTAGCTACATCCATATTCCCATATAAATATGCATTTATGACTATTCATTTTGGCTATGCTGAAAAAAAAATGGAAAAAAAATATGCACAAAAATATACAAGCCACTCAGCTTGTAAAAGGTAACAATGAGCTTTGCACTCTCATCAGCTATTTAGCAGGTTATTCTTTTATCTGAAGAAAACAAAAGGATGTCAGATCATTGGAAGAATGATAAATAAGGAACAATTAATCCACCTTAATGCAAAAGATTTAACTTACAGCTTTTTCAAGCTTCTCTATCTTTTAAGCTTTTCCGAAGCTTCATCAGATACTCCATCTGTATAAGGACATGATACGTCTTACTATTATTAGCATCAATTTCTTGATCCCTCTTGGGCTAATCTTTGGAAGACGCACGCTGGCATTATCAAATAGAGTGTGAGACACTGAAGAGATAAAACAACAGGAAAAAAAGTGATAGTGGAGACACATCCCCCTGTAAAACTGTGTTAAGAAAGGAAAATTTATGAGGCAATGAGAGAACCACAGACCAACATGCACAGTGTCATTGTTAGACAGCTTGAGTCATAAGTTATTAAAACGTCTAATACTTATCCTTTACAATGATAATAAAACAGAAGCGTGCTCAGTACTGGCATCTAGCATAAACTCAAGCTATTCAGAAATCCTATAAAGCTACATGCTGTTTACCATGTTTCACGCATGCATAAGAATGCACAGGCCTAACAAATAAGTAAAAAGAGTATCACAGAAAGCATTTAATCTTCAGGAGTGCACAAGGTATTTATTGATGAAGACTACAACATAAGCCATTAGGAAAAAGACAAGTAGATACATTATTTTTGCTACAGGCAAAACGTACAAAAGGGTCTCAGCTCTTCAGCTTGCGCAGGTTGTGATGGGAGGGTAGATGATCCGTTTCTACATAAGAAAGCAAGTACTTGATCATTATCCAAGTACTTGATCATTATCTCACCAGACTATCTCCCCAAAGAAAATTACAGATTTCTAACAGATTCATCTAAGAACACACAAATTGCTATCAGAAAGAATAATTTCAAGCCGAGCAAAGCCAGGAATATTAAATTGGATTCACTGTGGTGAAGATGATTGATCACAATTTCTGTTGTATTAATCTTGAGTGATGAGAGACAAAATTTAGCAACAGTGCAGAATATACACAACTATCTGAGTTCCACTTTAATTTATAGTCTCCTGGTTTACAGAAGAGATTTCTGTCAGCTAACACAGGTGTATGAAAAGGGGTCCCTACATTGTGCAGACAGTGAACTACAGCGGTTTAAAAGCTAAGCCCTTTATACAGAAAAATGTATTAATCATGTTACAACACTTCTGTTTTATTTATGGACATACTGTGGAAAAACAGCTTTCTGTTTTTGTAGGGATTTCAAAATGACTAAGATTTAGATTGTTCTTCCTATATGAGCATGTTCATTACAGCCTGTGTGCACATTTATGTGGTTGAACTTATTAGGAATATATCAAATCATCTATGATTTCATTATAAATATTCATACAAACATTCTTACTATATAGTACTTACAGGAACCCCATAAGAGTTGGGGTTGAGTGAAGTACCTCTCCAACTTTCCAACAGATGATCTTCTGGACTGCTAAAAAAAAAATAAATTCTTCTCTCAAGTGAAAATATCATACTTTATTGTCAGTCCTATACAAAAATGACTAACAGAGAGCACTTGATCTGGGAAATATACCTTTGAATCATTACATTCTGGTATTGCCAAAGTATGGCTTATTTTAGGTTGAACTCCAAATTAATGACTCAGTGCAGAGGATCATGATTTGAATTCTAATCCAACTTCAGTAAATACAGTCATCTACATTTACAATTATATTAAAAGCAACCAGTGATTTTATATCAAAACAGTTTATAATTTGCATTAAAATATCTTACGTGATGTTAATCTTGGATTTTTGAGAACACCATGGAGCATATTTCAAAACTTTCTTGGTCTTTGAAATCAGTGAAGAATATTGTCTTTTCATTTTCTTTATTGGCAAAGATGACTAGATCCTACATCTTGCAGTAAACATTAACATAGAAGATAAATTTCTTAATGTGTACCTGTGCTGGTGTGACGAAACGGGGAGAAAGGACTTCAGTGCAAGGTTCAAATTAATTTATTTGGACTTCACTCACAGGTCCAATACGTCACTATTACAGGTCCTATGTGTACGAT
>JAOTQQ010000012.1:111995693-112090963 GCA_026546715.1 Gallinago undulata
TGAGCCGTTTTGCAGCTCCCCCCAAGTCATCTCTGCATAGAGGAGGCAAGGCAGAGATGAAGCTGAGTCGCATGACAGCTCCCTGCATCTCACCTATTGTGCTCTGAAACCGGTTCGGCTGGGTGCTCCCATACAGCTGGAAACCATATATCTGTTTGCACCATGTTGAATCAAACAAAGGTTAGTTTGAATTTAGTTATCTTGTGTAACAGTAGCTCTGAAATTAAATTACTATCAGCTTCATCATGGGCAATTATGACTTGCAACTAGTACATACATCAGTGACTGCAACTTCACGATGGCTTGACATTCCAGGTAAGTTAAGGTAGCTTGAAAATAGTGGTCATTTGTGGTTGCAGTACAGATATACTCTCAGAGCTTATTGTGACTGTTACCCTGATGGAGGGTGTTCAGACTCTACTTGTACTGCAGGATAGAGGAGCATCCTGTAGTCCCACCTGGACTGCAGGAGGAGCACCAGGTACATACCACTCCATCTCCTCCTCAACCCCTTCTTGCAGTCTGATTCTCATGGGATTTCCATCAACTTCATGGAACGAGAAACATATGTAACATGTACTTCCAGGTCCTGACCAGTCAACTGCAGAACTTAATGAATATACATATGAAATTTAAAGCCCCTTAACCTACCTTTGGTAAACCAGTCTGCATTTCATGAGACAACAACACTGAGAAACAAAGCTGTGGTGCACGGCACGGATATGCTTCACTTTTTCAGTAAGACTAATTCAGTGTTAAAAGCTTATGGGTCCCTGACAACTTCTCTTTGAACGCTTACCTTTACTGTGATGTATGTAGACAGGAGTCAGAACAGAGGCAAAACCAGATCTGCTGGAGTTGTTCTCAGTATTAAAAGAATCCCTTAATCTTATCTACTGTAATTTCAAAGACACAATCTAACATTCCAGAGGTTAACAGAATGACACTATGCAGAGCTTTCATGGAAAGCTATCATATTATAATGATAGTATTCCTAATCTACAATTACTAAAACCACAGTAACTCAGCAATATATTAGCTGGTCTTCTCTCTTGTAGATATATTTTTAATTTGACCACTGCTTTCTAGAGCTGACTTGGAAGCACTCTTCCACTACTGATTTTTATTCTGCTTTTGTATATCATTTTAGTGAAACAAGGAGAAAAATATATTTTTTTTAAAAAATCCTGAAAAATATTCAGCAGAGAAAGACATGATGACCTTCAGTAGAATCAATTCATTTCCATAAAAGATGTCCTGTAAATTTTATTTAATGTGATTTTTCTGTTTTTTGTAAGATGCAAAAAACAAGAATATCACTGCATTTCAAAAAATAATTTAAAAATGAAAATGTAATATACCATTTTTAAAAAGGGTATAATCCAACCTTGGATGGTTGTTTTTTTTTTTTCCTGAGATGGGTTTTGTCAAAATTGATGCAATCCTGTAGAATATATGATTTTAAAGGATCGATATTTTTAATTAGGAGAAAATTCCTCTCTAATTGTTTCAATCACCTCTTCTATTGACTGCTTTCCTCAGCAACTGACCCAGATAAAACTGTGTTTTCACTGAACTGCTTGACCACTCAGATACAACCCAAACTAAGATAACTAACCCAAAACTACCTGCTTTACTAATGCATACATCGTTGTGATATAATCAGGCCTGACATTGCTTTGCCTGGTAAAATCTTTCTGTTCTGCTGAGTTTCATTTCCTATCAAGCCTTCATTAAACTTCTTTTTCACAGTTCCACGGTTCATCTTCCCAGCAGTCCTAACTGGAAAAGGTCTAGGAGTGTCATATGCCTCATCACCCATGCAATAAATGAGGATGTTTACTTGCTCTTCATCAGAGAGTGCCTCTGATTACTTCTGTGATGAAAATCTCTGACCCTGTAGTGACTTGGTGAAATTAAAAGATGAAGCTTCAAAACACTTAATATCATATTTCCAGAGCTAAAAGATCCTTATTTTGTCAGTATAAATGTAGTCATAAAAATATAAAACTGAACATATTACTTAAGAGAATAAAGTTCACATTTTCATTTCATATAATGATTCTCCAGAAACTTACAGCAAGGCAGCCTCCCACCAAAACCAGACAAAAATTGCATTCATAGCTTCATGACAATCTCCACCCTGGCTCCTTTTCAGCCTGCAGTCTGAAGCATATCCTTGAACTTGATAGACAAAACATTATTAAATTTTACTGTGGATTGTTTTTTTGTCTGTAAGGTACTTAGAGGAACATTGCACTGCATTGTTTTAGGTTGCTGCAGTAATCATCCAAAGACAGTGGCATTTGAAAGTACAGCTAACAGGCAAATCTTTAACTGAAAACTAAGTGAAAGACTTGAGATTGTCTGGCTTAACACTTGAGCTGGCTATTCTCTCTGAAACGTTTCAGGTTTGCATCAAATGATGTGTGCAGTTAGCAGTCCTGCTGAAGTAGAAAAAAGATTCACAGAACCGTGAGAAATTCTATGTGAAGAGAGTAAAGAAAGAGACAAATCTTAAGCTTTGCAGAAATCCAGCCCACTGAAAATTAAACACAAATAAATCTACGGGGTTCATGCTTTTTGTATGATTCTCACAGGGTCAGTACTCCATTCATTTCCAGATATCTAGAAGCCAATAATATTCTAAAACTCAAATCTGATGGGCAGTATGTTTAATGCTACTACTTAGCTTTCAAGCGAGATATATTCTATTCGGATATCTGTGAAGTTCACATACCTGTGAACACTGAAATTGTCTAAGTATCGATCAGAAGGAGAAAAAAAAAAACGGAAGAAAACATCATCACAAAATTCTCATCAGCGATGCTAAATCACATATCCATCAGAAGAATAATGTGCGAAGGACTGGATTCCAAAGGGCAGATTGTCAGCAGAGATTTAAAACAAGTTTATTACCCATTTTTAATAAACAAAAACTGACAATAAGAAAAAAATAGTGAATTATATATTATATCTATTATATATTATATATGTTATACATTTCAAATTATATGAAATCAAAAACTCTAGGTCCTCAGTTTGCAGGTGCTCAATCTCTTTTCATAAATGGCTATAAAATAAAAGTCTAACTGAAGTCAATAGGGCTAAAGTTGATGAATCTCCAAGTCCAGAGCGTTCTCACTTCTGAGAATAACCTTTACTGGCTACATTTCCTACTGCAAAGGTGCACTAGTAGTCAGTGGCACAAACTAAATCCTCACAATATAATATTTTTAGTGAAATTAAAACAGACAGTAACTATGCATTCTCTTAGCACATTAACCTAAAAGAACAACATTGCAAGAATATAAAGTGTTACTATAAAGGCACCTTAAGAATATGCAAAATCTTATGTTTTATTAATTTATCCAATACACTTTCTCTCCTTGCTTGTCAACAACTGCCTGAAAAGCAGGGATGGAGGTTTCTAAACCCAGTTTTTTACACAGGCAAAGGTTATGATTGTTAATTGTGGATACTTGGAAAATGAAAGATGCCATGACATGTAATACAGTAAAACCGTAGATAGCAATTTTGAGTATGCAAGGTTAGCAGCGTTAAATTATCACCCCAAAGCAGCATTTTTTTAGAGGATACTTGTTATTTCTATACAAGCTAAAGGCTTCATCCAAGCTGAGAGAAGCTAGCTCAGTTTCACTATGCGTATTCCCAACCCCATTTCTGATTTTTATTTCAAATTTTGTTACTATATAAAAATATTACTGTATAAAAATACACTTCAAATTATTGTGGCTTACCTGAACAATAGTTATCTATGTCTTTATGTATGCCTTAAACATGTTTACATTTTTCCAGCTCATAATCTCTTGTCTAAAAAAAAAATATACATCCTTATCTTTAAAAGTTGACGATGGAGAATGAAGAAATTAAGCAAAAGGACTGAGGGGCTGAAAACCATTTTTTACATACACAGATTTATCAGGATAGATTTTAAGAATATTGGGATTATAGCCCAAATTTCGCTATTTGGATATTATTGTAGATGAGAACACATAAGCAAACTGATTCTCATTTTAAACTTCTTATTTGCATCTTAGGTGCACTAACTGAGGGTTTACAAATACACATATCTAAGTGCACCTCCTCTAGGACATGGGAAGTAATTTACCCAGGAAAAGGGTTCATCAATTCTGCACAGGGACACTCAAAGTGATGTTTCTCAATAATGGTCTGAAGTGTCAGAAACTGTCATAACATAGTGTATTGATTTAAACTGAATACCTACCATATTGCTTTGTTGGGATGTTCTTAGGATGTATTTATATGCTTAATATCATTCCCTTCTATATTTTCTCCCCATATAAGAAGTTGAGAAACCCAAATAACATTTTGAAAGTTGCTCAGGTCTTCTAATAAGACTGCAAGGAACTCTATTCGCGTGAGAATGTTAAGAACACAATACAGTGAGAAATCTGAGTATAAGATTGGCCTTGAATTTCACCAGTGTATGTTAGGCTTTGAGAAAACAGATATGTGATCTTATTTGTAGATTAGGCCTTTGTTATGCTAAATTGTCGACATAGTTGTCAATCTATTATAGATAATGTGTGCATTTAGTAGTTATTTTCAATAGATCTCAGCAAGCCATTGTTTCACAATCAGGGAGCATAAACATCCTCCATTATAAAAAAATACATAAAAAAATCCAGCTGAATTATAGTAATGCTCTTTAATACAGAAGTCAGTAAATGTATTTGGCATACAATCTAATCCTCCACACTGATTAAGATGGTTGTTTTATGACATGCACCTGATCTTTTTTATTAAACTAAACGCATATTTCACACTACATTTCTCACAAACATGGAACCTTCTTACCTATACAAATAATTCAATGCTGTCGTTTGTAAAAGGAATAATACTGAGAGATTTAGCAATAAAAGTAATTAATTAGCAACATTTTTGTTTCAAAGGCTAAATGATTATCTGCTTTTAAAACAAATTCTCATTTTGTTTATTATGACTGCTGTGCTGTGCAGCTGCAGTGAATTCCTGGAATACTTAGAGACAATCTGTGTCCCAAAGCAATATTGTTAGTTGAATCTAACTGCAATGCTTTACAGTGATCTAATGGCTATAATAGATTCAACTACAATTCAGCAGACTTGCACTTGCCTCTTCATTTTGCTACTCTTCTGCTATCTTACCACAGAGAAATTACTTCACTTCTCTGTTCTCTGGTCTCAACTTCTTATACTGCTAGCTTTCAGGCTTGGGGACAGTTTTCTATTATGCAGACACATGTGATTGAGCACAGTGAGGCCTTAATCTCAAAATTTGTGCCTTTCGGTCCTACTGTCATACAAATATAACAATATTCTTTATTAACTACTAATCTTGATTTTAGTAATGCTGAATACTCTAGCATGACAGTTTTCTTACCATTTCTGTTCTTCATCTCTTCTCTCAAGTAAGAATAAACTCCCTAGATATTTTTTTTTCCCTACTACTAACTATATTACAGAAATAAAACTTGATCTTGGTAACTCTTTTTTTCCCTCTTCTGATTTCCATATCCTAACTGAAACCATTCATATCTGGGACACATCAACACTGAATTGTATATTTGGACCCTTTCTACCTCTTAAATAGTCATTTGTGCAGAAAAATAAGCATGATATGACCATTTAAGACAGGCTAGGGCAAGGTCAGCCAGTGAGTTATGGGATTTAACATTAATCTTTGTATTACAAATGCTAAGGGGAAAAAAGCAAACACAAACCACAGAAGCTATGGTAGCATCTTGCCTGGTAGAAGAGGAGCATTTCCAGGAAACCACTTGAAGCTTGAAGCCATTTTTTCAATAGCATGAGAGCTGATGCAACAGGAGTCACTGTGCTGGTGAACTTCTAAGCTGGTACTATCAGAGCCACAACTTCTATTTTTATCCAGTTGTCTTGAGAGCTTGCATTTAAGAGCTGAATTTGCACATTTAGATTAAATAAGAAATGTACGTGGCTTAATGTGGCAGAAGCTGAGTAGCTGAGTAATAAAAAATTATGTAAAGCTACATAATAAGATGTTTTATTTCATAATCATGCTAGGAGTATTTATGAGGTAAAATACTTTTTTGTAACTATTTTATTCTTGTTTTTCCCTGAAAATACAGTGTTTTGAAGTTTTTTGAGTATTATTTTAACACTACAGTCTGTTGAAATATTGAATATTGAATTCTGAAGTCAACTGCAGGTCTTAATATATTAACTTCAATATATGAATTACATATTAGCATTAGTGACTATTGCACGTACTCTAATGGTTCATGTTGCATACTAGTTTAAAATATTTTCATGCCAGCTGTCAATATGTTTACCTCATTCTTCCTTTATCATATATAAATGGAATACTTTTAGAAGATTAACTTCATTTTTTTATAACACTGGTTATACCAACATTTAATGTGTCATAACTATGAAAGCATTTAGCTTAGCTGTAAACATAGATTCAGTAGGTGTATATCAATGATTACTATAGCTTATCTATTAAGGATTTAGAGTCTTATGTTATTTTGAGTAAATATTCTCCAACTAACTCAGTAGGACATAAAATCAACAGAAATGAGCTTTCTCAATATAAACCGTAAAATCTTGGTCTATTTTATACCCTGCAGTTTCATAAAAAAAATAAATCTTTACAGAACTCAATAACTTTGTAAAATATTGTGCCTGATTAGAGAGCTGTGATGTGTCCTTATACAGATGTATGCATTAGCTTCAACAGAAATTCTTCAGCAGCAAGTTGATTTTTCACATTTTTCTTTCTGATCACAATATTTTCACAGAATCACAGAATCACCTAGGTTGGAAGGGACCTTTTAAGATCATCTAGTCCAACCAATGGACTGGAAAAAAAAACAAAAACAAACAACCACAACCAAAAAAAAACACCACAAGCCACACACCCCACCACACCCCAAACCAACACCAATCCTCCTTTAACTGCTATATTAGTTGTATATGAGTGCAGATTTTTAAATGCCAGCTTTTGCTGGTCCTGCATAACAAGTGTACACTTTTGTGAATAAATGTATCTTTTTTTGAATATTTTGTGAACACAGTTTAATGATCTGGCATTTGTACATGTGCATCAATATTTTTGTTAATTAGGTTATTTATGTTAATTATACCATTATAAAGTAGTCTACTGTAGTGATTGAATGGTGACAAAAGGTTAAAAACTAAACAAAGGAGGAAAGCAGCACAGAATTTATAATTTCAGGTGCAGCAAATGCAGCACAGAAATTTTTCACATCCTTTTAAGAGACATCATGCCATTGAAGCTCTATAAAAAATGTACTTGGGCATGCAGCTATTAATGTCTAAAATCTGCTAACACACTCTTGCTTGCACAATAAAAATTATTTACAATAAACTGCATATATGCAACAGTGATGTAACAAAGATGTATTAGGGCTATAACAAAAGCATTGCTGTAACAGAAATATGTCTCCCGTTAGACCAACAGATATCACGGGAAAACAGGAAAGAGCTTGGGTGCCCAGACCCTTCCTTGAAGTCAAATAAACAGTCTTCAAGGTTGAGAACAACTGTTTCAATGTTAAGTACAATCCATGGGCTAATAGGGGCTACTACTTTAGGGAGCGTGATATGTTGAATTTTCAAGGTATAGCTTTTCCAGATTTCTGAAAGAGCATCGCAACCTTTATATAATATACCTTTCAGAATATACTTTCATGCCCTTTACAGCAATAAGGGACACAGTGCTGCTGGATTTTCTTAGCTAACACTGATAACTGTATAAAATCTTCTTTGTAAACATATTAAAAACCCCACCTTGTAACAAAGTTAACTGGTGCTTCTGTTGGAAAACTTTTTCAGAATCTGGTACATAGACAGTCACAATATCATAAAGGCACTTTTTAAGGGCTCTGTTATGAAGTTACATACAAAACAGAAAAACTTTTGTTGGGTGTGAACAACGTGCATGAAAGGAAAACACTTGCTTATATCAATGCATAATATCCATGCAAGTTTGTTGTACTTATGCATTCCCTACCCCCTTCTGAACACATGTGCAGAAATGGGAAGATTGCTGGGACAGGTTGGAAATTTCTCACCATTATGTCCTACATAAAAAATCCCTTTTCAACTAACTGCATGCAAGCAGGTGTGATGGGACACAGTAATTTCTCTTACCTATATAAGGAAAACAGGAACAAGTGATCCTTAAGACATTTCATACAAGTTAGTCTTGGGAGCTGATGTTTTCCAGGTGTACAAAGGTGTATGGAGAATACAAGGTATATCAAATTCCTAACACACATAGGACGTATAGTGTTTATATACTGTCTCATGCCTAACCTAAGGGAAACGAACAAAATTTAAGACGTATAGAGACCTGTTGCTTTTTCTCTACTCTATAAGAATTTCGTCTCAAATACAAAGTTATGGCTTTATATCTTAAGATATCCTAAAGTAGATTTTTTTTTTTTACTCTGGTGGCTAGCTAAAATGTTTGGAGACAAGGATGTAGTAGTCTCTCTGCAGAATAGACAGCAGATAGGTCTGGGAGATAAAGGCAGCTACTGGACTGTATCAAAATCAATTAGTAGCAGTCACTTATTTTTCAGGATTATAATCCCATGGAGAAGACTCAAAATGGCAGAGGTGAGGAGTATCGCAATTTAGTAAATCACTGTTCTTAGTAAGATGAGACAAAAAAAACAAGAAATCCTTAAACCTTGAAGCAATTTTAAACCAAAGAACCCCCGATGTGGGTTATCTGTATTTTCACTTTTTTCCTGCCCATTACATATCTATGGTTAATATTTAATTTTCTCAAATTATTGCACTTTGCATGAAAAAAGAAAGACCTACCGAAAAGATTAGGCAGAATAGGCAACATCATCTGCTTTGAAATTTAGATTAAAACTGTAGTTTATGTTATTGAAAGAACATGGCTACATCCTCCTTCACAGTAAGTGTGATTTTTTCTTTTCACTGCATTTAACAAAGTTGCTCTAGAAACTCTTATAAAAGAGTTTCATATCAGAATAGAAAGTGCCGGTCAGGATGCATTAATCTGGAAGCAATTTACAGAGGTTTTTTTTCCTCTGCATTTGAGTCCTAACATTTTTATCTTGCAGAAATGCCAAACACTAGCAAGTTTAATGAAATTTGTGTGTGGAAAATGAAAACACATTTTTAAATACACCAATCTGTTCTCCATGCACTGCAATCAAGTCCTAGGATTCTTAATAACTTGTTGAAATAGTACAAAATAAAAAAGACAAACCATGCCTCTGATACATATATACATTTTTTCAGAGTTGAATTTTTCCATCAGCTTGGGACAGCTTCAAAGCCCAAATACTAGACACAAAGCTCAAATACTAGACACTCTGCAACACAGTGCTTAAAATCACTAACTGCATAAGCCCTAACTATTCTGCAGATGTCTCTCTCAAAGCCATGACTGGCAAGTCAGCTCTCTCTGGCTCCCTGACCTTTAATACCATTTATACATACGTATGATACTTTTGAAGAGCCAAGATAAGAAGATGGCCTCAGGGTCTTCCTGACCTTGGTCCATGCATTCATACAATCAGGATCTCAGAGACCCAAACTTAGTGGCAGGTTTCCCGAGACATCTGAGAGCTGGCTTGGCTTGGCATTTCCTGCTGATCTCACACAAGTTTCTAGCAGGTGACACTGGTGTCTCTCTGACAGGTACACCTCTGCCCAGTTTTCTGTCCAACCACAGAATTACCACAGCATACAATAGAGCAGGTTGAGACATTTAAGTTAAAAGAAAGCAAGGTCCCAAAATTTCTTCCCTTTTATGACGTGTTGGTTATTAAATTTCATGCTTGAATGTTTATATTAACCATAGAATCATAAAATGGTTCAGGTAAGGAGGTACCTTAAAGATCGATGAGTTCCAATCCCCCCACCATGGGCAGGGACGCCTCCCACTAAAACACGTTGCTCAAAGCCCCATCCAGCCTGGCCTTGAACACCTCCAGGGATGGGGCATCCACAATTTCTCTGGGCAACCTGTTCCAGGTACTCACCACCCTCACAGGAAAGAATTTCTTCCTACTATCTAATGTAAATCTACCTTCTTTCAGTTTAAAACCATTACACTCGTCCTATAGTACAGACGATCTATGTACTATGCATAGAAGATGATTTCTGAAAGCTATAACACGTTGGGTTCAGAGCTAATATACTTACCCTCATATCCAGGGATTATTAGCAATGCAAATCCAGACACCTCTGACGTGAGGACTGGTGATGCAGACACATTTTTCAAAAATTTCAGCCTTTACTCACTGGGACTTGTGATCATACAAAGTGAAACATAAGCAGCAGCTATTCCAAAATAATCTGCGTATCGAAAGAGTGAAAATGTTTCTCTGTGTATGATGTGACCACTTCATTATACATAATAAGGGGCATGGCGTGACCTCATCACTTCAGGAAATTTTAGAGAATCATCTTTGAAACTGAAATGCTAATAGAATAGAAAAGTCATAAAGAATAAATGTGGTCATAAAAGACTTGTAACTCAGTTCATTTCTGTTGTAAACTGGCTGGTTTAGGGTTCAAAGCTTTAAGTCAGTCAAATAATTTTGTCTTGGTAGAAATGACCTTTAGAAGATCCCACAAGATGTATGAACTACTCCCTCCATTTAGTAACTAAAGCCATTCCAGAAAGAAACATAACACTTAAAGCAATCTTTCTCCTTAGACAAATCACTTTTGAGAGAACGAATGGTGATTTGAGTGAATGAATCAATTCAAAACTTGACCCAATAAAATAACTAGTTTAAAATAATTGCCAGCTCTACACCTGTAAAATGGACCTGTGTCAAAAGTTAACAACTTTAATCCAAACAAAAAAACCCATTAAAAATAAACAAAAATATATGTGATCGTATGTTCAGATGGCAGAAAGAATTGCTGGTCATTTTATGCCAGTAAAGAGTCACAGCATACCTAAGGAGAGGCAGCTCATCCGAGTTGGTGGGGCTCCAGCACCCAATAAAAAACAAGGCAAATGCACTAAGAAAAGTCACTCTATTTGCCATGTCTGGGTAAGAACAAACCCTAATGGGCTTCAAAAACATATACGATTTTCTGACTATAATTAAAACCTAGCCTGAAGTGAATAAATAATTTTTTTCTTCAAGACAGAGCACTCTCTTTCGAAGACAAGGAACGGTGCAATACAAATCCGTGCAGTTGGGCACTCTGCTCACATACACTGTGAATACTTAAAGAGGAACATCAGTAGGCTTGCACTAATGACACCTAGTTTTCTGATGGAAGCTCTAATTTGTCAGAGCACTGTGCCTCAGCGACAGGAAACATTTTTTTTCTAAAATGAAAGCCTGAAATATGAATTTCTATCAATCACAGATTATAAAGTATAATTGTTAGAAGAGCACGTGTTAGTGAAGACTGCACATAGCTCAAAGACTCATAGAAATGTCTTACAAATTTTTTCCCTTGGTGTGTTCTTGCATGGTAGTATACTAGAACAGGATAAACCCCAAGAAGTGAGTCCATTGAGCAGTAGTACCCATTTACTATACAATATCCTATAAAGGGTTCTCTTTCAGTCTTTAGTGTTCTTAATAACAAAATCAAGCTGCTTTATGCTTCAACATCTTCCACCACAGCGGTACTTAGAATTAGAAGCGGTATATACAATTTATATGCTAACTATGGTAACAAATCTAACTTTATGTACAATAAACTCTTTTCACAGCTTAAATGGGAATTAACTGAATGAATGTTGGTTTGGTTCATATCAAATATATTTCTTCACCACTGCAATCATTCAGATATTGAACTGTTACAACACGGTCTGCCGGTTGCATACGGAATGTGCAGAAAGCTGAAAAACTCTGAGTACACTGAGGGACAAAGATTAAAAATCAAACTGAAACAGCGCAGTGCTTGGGTTGGTGGACATTTTTTGTTATGCCTGAAAGTGTTATATTTTATTTATAATGAATTTACAATATTTGTGTTACTGAATGCATTTAGAAATTACTTCTTCAATTGCCAGTCTCTCATTTTTACTGACCACAAAGTTACAAGGTTCATATATCTGACAAATAAAGCCAAAAGGGGACATGCTTCGCTTCTCCCTTTCAGCAAAGGTGAAAGTTAGCACAATATATTAATGTTGAGATTAACATTTAATGCTTCCTTTCAGAAACACTTATTACCACACCAGATGGGTTCTCCAATTCAACTGTTTTCTAAGTCTGTGCTGTTTAACCCTTTACATACATACTCTTTCAAAATGCATACATTCTTAAACACAACCTTCATTTAAAATATGAAAGTTTAATGTTTTTGTCCTAGATTCCTCGGAACACTTCTGGTTTTCTCACATTTTTATCTCCTTTTTTTTTTTGGTTACCCCAAAGGTTGGAGTTTAACCTAAATTCCCCTAATATTTTGTTCTTGTTGAAACTTTTACTCAAAAGTTAGAGAGGGCAGAATTCCATTAGTCCTATTCCATTTGGCTTCATTGTTTTTTGTGCCTCTGAGTCGGGTGTCAAATTAACACAGTGTAACATGATCTATGCTTCTGCTATTGATAATCATCAAGTATGTACATACAGGCTGCACTGTATGTTTCTGTGCATGGCCCTACATGTCTACCAATACATATCTAATGAAGATGTATGTGTACAGTGACAAGATTTTGCATTTGTACGTAACACTATGCAAGAAAAAAAAATTATAAATATATCTACAATCAGAGCACTGAAACACTTTTCTCCTTTTTATGGTGAAGGAATTTCTTCCTCTTTATATGATATTCATCTGAGCACTTTCTGCTTGTGTGCTGTTTTCTAAATTTCAACCTACACTATCATTCAACAACAGTAAATTGCATTCACCTGTCCCAGTGCTTTTTCTTTTCATAATCCTGTATTATGTCATTTACTCCAAACTTGCAATTTCAGATTCTCAGTGATGATTTACTCCCGGGAAAAGGGATTGTTGTAAATCAACAGCATTAAGAAAGAAAAGAGACACAATAAAAAGGAGAGAAAGAAATAATCATAGAGTTCTCTTGTAATGCCTTCACTCAATTGAAATTAGTCTTCCCTCATCTCTTTTAGTCTTTGGAAAAATCTCATTAAATTACACATCAGTGTGTTTTCAGTGTTGATACACTATTTAATCTTCCTTTTCCTTCAACAGAAATTTAGCTAATAAATATTTTTTAGTTTGAAAACAAATGGCAAAAGCAAATGTGCAAATTCATTTGGATCTTACCTCAAATAATCGCAAAATCCCTAGAGAGGAACTCGGTATTTTTGCAGTTAACTCAGTTCCTGAGCTTCAAGCTCTTTCCAAGCCTGTGAAATCCATGAACTGCCAGCTCTTCAGTAGAAGCAAATCAGGGAAAGAAGTTCCATACACACTGTGGAATAAGAGAAATGCTTCCCATGGGTTTCTTTTTATTAAAAAAAAAGGAACTCCAGTCTTTTCCTAGATATGAAAGCACACACTTTCTCCAACTCAGTGACGTTCTTGAGAAAACTTTTAAATTTAAGCATGTAGTTGCCTATTGAAACTACTTGTGCATAAGCACATAGAGAAACAGGATCGGTGCTTCCACCTTTTCCTCAGAAATTTTCTATTCTGATCACTTATCCTTCCCCCCACCCCTTTCACCTAGATAAAGTCTAAAGAACTTCAGAGCTACATCAAATAACAATGTATTGGAGAGACTCCCTCAACAGAAGTCTCCATTCAAGCAACAGAGAAGGCAGAAACCTGTTTCATAAGGATATTCCCTCTTTGCACTAAAGTTTAACTGCTTTCTGCTTAGAGTACTCCCCCAGAGGCGATACTGAAGAAAAAAATCTTTTCTTCGTTATAGAGCAGAAATTCAACTCAGCTTTTCCTGCAATTACTGAGGAGCTACCCTCAGTTTTCTGGTAATAGGCAACAGGTGACAAACAGATGTAAAGAGGAGGAAATATTTTTCTGGTTACCTGCTGAGAAGGTGGGCCTTTTTGATGCCTGATACTTAGGAGAGCCTTCAGCAAACTTCTTCCATACCACAGACAGTGGCCCTTCAGGGTGATTTCTATCGAGTCCTGGGAGGCAGGGTGAGATGGGATGTAAAAGGGACAGTGAAACACAAGCCATGGCGGGCGTTTATATAGAAAGAACTGAAGAGAAGAAGTCCTGCCTTGCAAAACAAAAGCCAAATTCAATTCTCCTGCCATATAGGAGGTTACCTGGGATCCTTTAGGTAGCTGTTTTTTCCAAGTAAAGCACAGACGAGAACCCAGTCTTTCATTAGACAGAGCTCATATATACACTGCCACAGCATTTCTGAAAATGCATTCTTCAAGTCTGTGCCTGTCTCTTCTGCAATAACTGTCCTGTAATGACCTCATCTAAGTTCACTAATAACAAGGAGACTTCATAATTCTTGACCCCATTGTTTTTCTGTTATCTTTCAACCAGTCAGAGAACCATTGGTTATTTCTCCCAGGAAACTTCTTTCAGAGGATACTGGTTAATCCGTTATGTTAAGTGTTAGAGAGCAGCACCATCAATGTCAGAGTAATCATTATGAATTCATGGATGCTGTGAATTCTATTTCCTATTACTAAACCTATTATTTTCAATGTGTTTATGGAAAGAACACAGTGTTACAACATACATAGCTTTATGACACAATTCAGGAAAATAAGAGTTTTTGAAATTATGATCATTTGTGTTGTGTTAAGTAATAAGTATAGCAGTCTACGAAATTTGAACAAAGAATGAGATGAATGACTGACACAGCATAAAAGCCTAACAGTGGATGCTCTAAACAACCGTCACGAATAATAAATAAAAACTTCATTGCAAACAACTGTCTGAACAAATGTGGAAAATTCCTACTGAATCACTGAGTCATCTTTACAAAGAATTAAAAAAAAGGAAAAATGGGTCAAAGAAAGTCAGAGGAAGGAACAGTTCCTCAGACTATTGCAAGGAATAGTTCTATTATCTCTACTCATTGTTTATTTCATTATTCTTTGAAATTCTGGGAATTCCAGTAAGCTATTATCTGACAGCCACATGCTGTTGGAAGGTCAGGCACATATAAAGATGTCTATAAACTTTATCATCACTAGCTCACCTAATAGCAAATTTCTTTTCAAATTTCTCTTTTATCTGGCCAGTAGTGCAGTGATGTAAGAGGTTCCTTCAAAAGCATAATGTCTAAGAACTATCTCTTGTTACTCTGTGTCTGTCTATCTATCCATCCAGGCATCATGCAATGCTTCCAAAATACAGGCAACAGCCACTGAATAGTAGCTGTCTCTTTGTTTCGTCTGACTTGACTGTTTCTCAAAGGCTGACAGATGAAATCAGCTATTGACAATGACTTTAGCAAAAATGAGAAGGGTAAAGCATTTGCTAAAAGAAGACTTCATTCTTAGTCATTCAAAGGCAATGGGAAAATGATGATTTTGATGATGACGGTGTTCCAAAGTAAGGGAAGATGGGTGAGGAGGACTGTAAATACGCTCAAGTGACTCACACGTGCTGGAAAACACACCTATCACACTACTTGTTGCTTAGTTTTGCATGGTCGACAAGTAGAACATCTGCACTTAGCTAGCATAGGCCAAGGGGCACCTTATCAAACACGCCTGAGATTCTTGCCCTGATGTTGAAGAGATCAAACCACAGCAGAAAACTTTGCCTGCCAGAATCCTTGAAATACAGGCCCAAACAGCAAGTGGGAGCTCTCTTGCTCCCTCACTCCCTTGCTAACAAGGGCTCTCGTGCTATTCAGGACTCTCACTCCACGGTGCCTGCATCCCCTGCTTTCCTGCCTCTCCCCGGGTGCTGCTTCAGAGGTTCCCCAATCCATGGGGTATTGAGATTAAATTTGTTCTTTGCCCTTAATCCATGGTTTTGTGGTTGTTCCTGCATCCTGCCTGCATTGGCTCACACACAGGGCACATACTCCTAAATGAATAAGTCATTTACAAACTATTTTCTCAATTATGCTCTACATGTCCATATATTCAACATAAAATGAATTTTGGTAGCAATGAAAAAATATTCCATGTGAAAATCTATTCTGTGTAAATCCCATTCAGTTTACAACTGAGAACATGTGTAGCTGATATAGTTCTAACTGCTTTTGCAATGTATATGTATTTTCGCTGTATAAAACCAAAGAATTTCAACCTTGCAGAATTCAAATACATTTTGCTCTGTGCTATTCACCTGTGTATATGCAGCATTCTCATCTCAGGAGCAGTTTCAATTTACTCATCTCAGTAATGGCACCTGCATGGCACCTAGGAATGTCTGTGAGACAAATGTTGGCTGGAAGACTGAAGATCTTAAAGCCATTTACCTCCTTCATTCAGTCCCACAAATTCGGCTTCATGGATATGCATGAGGAGCCTCTATTTCATTCTTCACAGACCATTAACTACATTTCTGATTCTTGTGTTCTTTTTATTAAGATTAAGGTTTGTCTAGTCAGTTCGACTTTAGGATTACACAAAACATGACATCAAAATTAATTTCAGAATTTGGAAATGCAACTTTTTCACAACATCACTGAAACAAACAAATAAAAAAATAAGCTAAATATATATGCTAACTAGTTTAGGAGGAAGTAGCAATATAATACAGCTGAGAATAGAAAAAGAGGCATAGTAATAACCACATCTTCTTTTAAAATGCGCTTAACCAAACACTTTCTAAAGCACCGTCTGTGCTCCATCGTCATAAAAATTAATTAAAACACAAGAAAGGTATTTAAAAAAATTAAAACAGGAATCTCAAGAGAATTGCAAAGTATTTGCCTACAGACAGAGCTATAAAAATGCAAGATCCTCCTGAATGAGCCAAAGAGGAATTTTTTCAAATGAAATTCTCCTTTGTCCTGCACATAGCCTGTATTATTGCACAATTTCATGTAAGTGCATTCAAGGTTAATTCTTGCAGAAGATAAACTTGTGTAATACCACATAAACACAGCACATAATTCACATTTTTTCTTAATTACAGCAGACTAGGTATCGCTTCCACTAAAATTACAATTTCATTAAACTCATAAGAATCAGCTTGTGCTAACTGTAAGTAAAAATTGACCACTAAGAAGTAAGGAAAATGTGCTCCAAGAACATATAACATTGACTACTTTAGAGGAATACTTGATTAATCCACACTCATTTAAGGTAAGTATGAGAAACACAAGATACTTAAAAGGTAGGCTCTATGTAAACAGAAACTCCCCAGCATGAAAATAAATTCACAAAAAGAATTACATGCATAGCTAACACAAGACTTGGCATTAGGACTGATTTCCTAACATCAGAATGTACTCCAGTGACCTAAATATGATGACTGATGAATTTAAATTGTCAGCAGTTACTCAGGATGACAATCAGGAGACTGGAGTTAGTCAGTGTTCGCAG
This sequence comes from Gallinago undulata, assembly GCA_026546715.1. NCBI lineage: Eukaryota > Metazoa > Chordata > Aves > Charadriiformes > Scolopacidae > Gallinago > Gallinago undulata. The sequence continues at coordinate 112,013,164 of JAOTQQ010000012.1, forward strand.
GTTGCTGAAGTTCAAAGGTATTTTGAAATTATGACAGAGTACCTTGTCACAAGCAGACCGTGTAAAATCAGCAGTGTCCACAGAAGGTGACATGTATAATAAATGTACCAATGCAATCATGACATTCAGCCTTTGTTCACGATGCTCATAAAAAAGGAACAGATGTGTAATTAGTTAGACCTTTGCTCATTTAATATTTGCTCACAGTATTATAAAAGCATTTATCAATGAATCTTCAGACAGCTGCATAAGAACTCTTCATACAACCGACAAAGAATTTATTTTTTTCACTTTTCTTCACTTCTGCAAAATTAATAGGTAAATGTATTATTTTATCCATAGCAATCTTCTATTACGAAAACCGGTGCTATGTGACATAAAAAGGAAGTCCACCTCTCTGGGTGAGGTGATCCCTAAAATCAGGGTGCTTCATGTTTGCAATATTGCTATCAGGCACCTAAAAAGTAGCAGAAATTATCACAGCAGGACCAGTCCAGGTCAGATGAAAGGAAGGAAGATCACGCCCAGGTAACATACCAGATGCATTAACATGTTCCTTCCACTAGAACTAAACAGACAGGGTATGGGAGTCTGGTGAGTCTCTTGAAGAACGACAAGGACTGTGGCTCTTATGATTTTTGCTAGAATTTGGGGAAATCAGCAAGGACAGAAATATTAAATGTATTTCTGAAATGACATGAGGATTAGGTGCTTTAAGTTGAGAGTGTTAAGTAGAACCAACCAGGCAATGAAAGCACAGAGAACTGCTCTGGGCTGCTTCCTCTAACAGATTCAAAATCAGCACTCTGTCACCCAGAGTCATATAGATCCCATGGCAGAGGACTGCCAGTGCCTGTATTCTGAATCCTACCTTCTGCTAATGTTGGAATCCCTCAAAGAAATCTTTGTTTTAAAACCAGTATTGGTTGTTTGTTTTAGTCTACTACTACAGGTTACAAACACTGAGTTTGATAAATGATGACGTTGCCTTCAAACTCTTTATATTTAAACCAGGAATACTGGCAGGTTAGTAAACTCTACCAGTTATGAAATGTAAAGGCATTTCAATCTCCTCAAGATAGTTTCAATATACTAATGTACAGTTTTTCCAGGTCAGTGTTGACTGAACCTAGAAAGCACTTCATTTTAAATATGGGAAATGTGAGAAAATGACTCTTTCAACTGTTAGGTATGATCACCAAGCAGAACAATGGAATTCTAAAAATATATAAAAAGTCAGGGAAAAATACTCTGCATTCTTCAGAGTATGTTAAATGTTTTGTAAGAAAAATACTCCTTCCATTGTTGAAATAAATTTGGTACAACAGTACAGACAGAAAAGAAATATCAAGCTGGTGAATTTTAGTTGCCCTAGACACTATGAAATATCAGAACATATTTACAAAATGATAGAATTAAACTTAATTGTTACATAAAAAGAAGCAGTTCTGAGACTCAATTTTCACTTTCCCTGAAGCAATATAAATCCATCTTGGATGGCAGTATAAAACTGAGAGCCAGGTTCAATAGTGTTCCACAGATGTTAGGGTTTGGGGGGGGAGGTGTGGTTGCTTCATACTGAAAACAAAGACAGGCTGTCAACACAGCTAATTTGAATATACAAACGAATTTGGGATGTTATCTGTGCCATATTTGACTTAGAGTTGAAAGGAACTCAACATTTTGAGTGCGGCCATCTAGCCAATTCCTTATCCACTGAGTGATCCATCTATTCAATCTATGTCTCTCCAATTTAGAGACCAGGATGTTGCACTGGGCAGTGTCAAATGCCTCGCACAAGTCCAGGTACAAGATGTCATTTGCTCTTCCCTTATCCATCGATGCTGTAACCCCATTGTAGAAGGCCACCAAGTTTGTCAGACATGGTTTGCCTTTAGCAAAGCCATGCTGGGTGTCACTGGTCACGTCCTTATTTTCCACATGCCTTAGCAGAGTTTTCAGGAGGATGTGCTCCATGATCTTGTTGGGCACAGAAGAGAGACTGTTCAGTCTGTAGTTCCCCAGGTCTTCATTCTTGCCTTTCTTTAAAAATGGGGGTTATGTTTCCCCTTTTCCAGTCAGTGGGAACTTCACCAGACTGCCGTGATTTCTCAAATATGGTGGATAGTGGCTTGGCAACTTCATCCATCAGTTCCCACAGGACATGTGGATGTATGTCATCAGGTCTCATGAACTTGTACGTCTTCAGTTTCGACCCTGATTTCCTACAGTGGGTCATACCTCAATCTCCCAATCCTTGTATTTGCCTTCCACAACTTGGGCAGTGTGCCTGGAGCACTTGCTGGTGAAGACTGGCAGAAAAATAATTGAGTACCTCAGTCTTTTCCATATACCAGGTAACCAGGTCTCCTGGTTCCTTCCAGAGAGGACTCACATTTTTCCTTGTCTTCCTTTTATCACTGATGTACCTGTAGAAGCTTTTCTTGTTGCCCTGGGCATCCCTGGCCAATGAAAATTTGCCTGAAGCCGCATCTCTTTCTTTGATTAGTGAATCATCTGGATGCCTATCTTTGTATACATGCTTGATTTTCAGATAAGATAAAACATAATTCTTAAACAGTACAGATAACCCTCTGAAATAAACCACACAAAGTCCATGAGGCTGTCAAAAACATCTAGACACATGATTTTTCCCACTATTAAAATATAAGCCACAATAAGCAGAAAATTATGCCTTTAAGTTAAGGCTATGTGAGACAAAAAGATGGTTTTTCTGCCAACTTTGTCACTAACTTGGAAATCCTGTGTTTGACTGTCCTTGACAGGTTCTATCTGATAAACAACTTGTGAGCTAAGGATCATAAGAACTGAAGTACAAAGGGCTTGTGCTGTTCTTTTCTTTGTTTTTTTTTGGGGGGGGGGGGGGGAAAGAACTTGTAAGTAATTCAATATGTGCATACAGCTGGGAGCAATGGAGCCATGCAGAATGTTTTCAGGAGTTAACAATTTATTTAAATAACTACTTTTAATAATTTCCTTTTAAATTAAAAAAGTATATTATTAAATGATTCTTATTATGAACGATAAAATAATCAGTTATATTAAAATTTTCAAAATATTATCTGCTACTTTGCAAACTAAAGAATAAAACCAAGACCCAGTAACTATAAAAACAGAGTGAAAGAGGGAGAAGATGCAGAGAAGTACACTGCAAAGAAATCAGGTAATGTTGATCCTTCAAAAAGACCAAAATTGGAACCTCCAAAAGTGGAACTATTGCTCCCTGTCAGCATGCTCTCCTTGGCAAGAACGCAGACTGAGGTAGGTTGGTTCATCATGCTGGCTACACAAAGCCTGAAGCCCTTTGGCCAGCATGAATACATACTCAAATATTTTAATTAAAAAATAACAGTAATGAACACCATTCCTAAGCCAGAAAACTGTCTTCTTTCAATAGCCATCAAACTTGAACTCTTTAATTTATTAATAGCATCTTCAGATGAACTTCTTTTTATTTTATTTGTATGTTCTATTTTAATTTCCAGAAAACAGTAGATTTGCTCTTAATTTTCTAATTGCATACTCATTCCATTTACTCAGAGTAGTACAATGTATTCAGAACTGATTTATTACATTTTCTTTAGATAAAGACAGAGGTAATTTGAAAGCTTTGGTTTTGCTTGCAGGTTAAATCTTGTATCATTAAAAGGGCTATTTTGTATGCTATTAAATGTAAGACCGATAATTATACCAAATCACTTAAAGTTAGCTATTTCACTCTTCTGACAGGACAGACTCCTTAAAACATTTGTAATGATAAATGACAATTTTTTCAATTAAAACTGATTCCTGAAAATAAACTAGATAATTCACATATACGTGATGTAATCTGCTTCCGTTATATATAGTATATTGTGTACTGTTTGTTCCTACTAAGCAGCCTTTTTTGAAAATCAAGCCATGAGGGGGCTGTCCCAGCATTCCTTGGGAAACAATGCAATTAAAAATGTGGCAGGTTTTGATCCTGGGAGAGAATTAATTTTCTTATTTTCTTACTCCATTGGCATCCACAAAATTATCTTGGGAGGGGATAATATGAAAAGACAAATTTCAATATGTCAATGACCTATAGGTTATGGATCAAAAGACAACACAGTCACCATTGACTAAAAAAATTAGAGCAGTCAATCCATTAATAGGTTTTAGTCTTCTAATTCTATTGATTAATCATTACATTTCTTCAACTGACCCTATATTGCCAATTATTCTTTTTTAATAAAGGCTGGAAAAATACCCCAAGATTAAAACCAAGAACAGTTCACACTTTGAGACCTGGTTTTGTTATATACTTGCACCTTTCTTGATGGAAAGAATTTTTATATTAAATTAATGTGTGCCAGTGTGTGCCATCCTTGTCATACTTAGTTTTGATAAGTGTTGGGAGAAATGCAACAGCAGTAGACTTTTCTGAAAATTTTCTGGCAGAGATACTTTTTTTTAGATGAGGTCCATAAATATCTGCCCTCTCCAGGAAGAATTAGTGAAAACATTATTTTCAAAGGCTAGATTTGTATCTAGCAAATAATGTGTCCAACTAGTAGCAGCAGATAGGTAAAAGAGTTAGTATTGAGGATGGAATGATTTTATATAACACTCAGGGAGGAAGAGATAATATTGAGAAAGCTCTAGTATTGTCCAACAAACTTCTAGATTTGAATTCATTTGGTACATTCCTGCCTAACGTTTTTGGGTTTTATTTCATTGAAAAGAAATCCAGGTCCTGCTCCACAAATAATAAGGGGCAACTGGGAGATTACCTTAAAAAATGCCAATCCAAACTACTAATGTAAACATACTGAGAAGAGCTCATCTGTGGCTCTGTAATACATACCTCCTCTAAATGTAACATCACCTACACTTTTCAGGTAGGGTGATTGTGTGTTTCAGTGAAACACAAAGAGGAGAAAATAATCAGGTCATGATTCTATGCTCTTCAGGTGAAATCTGTATCAAAGAAATATATCAGAAGCAAACTGCTAAGTACGGTATGTAATAATATTACACAGCTTTTAAAATACAGTAGTAAAGCTCCAGTAAATGTGCAAAACTCAATAATGATGTATGCATTTGGGGGTGTAGGTTTACCTACGGATGTATCTAATGTAAACGTAAACCTGAACACACACGAAATGTCTACATTGTCACCTGTCACATAGATTATAAAAAAATCCACAGGAAGACCCACTCTTCTCTACTAGCTTTTTTGTACATGTTCACATCCTGTTATGAAGTATCAGCTTATAGAATTTTTAGGAAGACAATCCAATCAGACATTTGCATGAGTTCAAATTTTGATAGACTTTGCCTTCAAAAGTTATTTTTGTTCTTTTGGGTTCAGGATGTAGTTTAGAACTCTAAAGCATGCTTCCATTAAGAAAATTTCTCATTTCCATTATGCTAAAGCTAAAGCTATTTCCAGATCGCATTTTTACGTGGTGGAGAGAAGAGGTATAACAGTTAAGTTCATAATCTAGGTAGACGTCATAGCAAGAATTTTACTCAATTATATTCACCCACTCTTATTCATCATGCTTGTGCATAAAAGAATTTAAGTCAACAGTCATCCTGCATCTGGTTAGAGAAATGATTACCTCCATTGCCTTCTACAAATGAAAGTGGACTTGGTACAAAGAGAGCTACAAGCTACAGGCTGATAGGAATGACACACTAAGTGATGTGCCAAGCTGATTAAAAAAATCCTTCTTCAGATAGAAGTAGTTATACAAAAAAGTGACAGATGTATATTTTCTGCTGGGATTTATACAACCATCTGGCCTTGTAATTTCCAGATGGAAGTTTCACATTAAGTTCTCACACTGAGATTCTAAGGTATTTGAAAGATCTGTGTTTTCCTTTTTTTCAAGTATCTGTGTGGTAGATGAAGCACTCTCAGCACTCACAGTTGTTGCTGACTAAGGAAAGTTGAATTTTTGCATAGTATGAGATCTATTACGTTGCCAAATATTCCCTTATTAAATTCATTTTATTAAAAGCTGCTGCATGATTAATGAAAATAGTATCTTCAAAGACATTTTCAGAAAGTTAGATTTCCACATCTCATAGCAAACTTTAAGGAGACAATTAAGCCATAAAATTGTTTTCAGTCTTGGATTTGAGTTTAGCTGCTATATTTAACTTTATGCCATACGGCAGTCTCTCAAACTTGTTTTTTTTTTACTCTTTCAGAACAACTGGTTAGCAACCAGTATCATAAACAGAGCAAGGACGAATATAACAGGACTACTAAGGATACTGAAAATTCAAGGTAGTGATGACAAAAGCACAAATGGCGATAGATAACACTAAGATAAACAGGCAAAATAATATGTAGCTATATTAATAAAATAAAAGAAAAGTTAAAATCTCTGGGAGTCATATGCAGTCTAAACTCATATACTTCACAGAAGTGATTATAGCTGAATAATCCTATGCACATGTGCTGATAGTGGGTGACGTCAAGGAAATCTCTGAGAAATTCACAGACAACTGTTATTACCTGTATAAAGCCCTCACAGAATGACATCAGGGATGGGCAGAGTATTTTGGAAATCTTTTCTATGATTTCCGCCCAAGGAAATTTTCACAGACATGTTAATTTCAGATGAGGTCTTAGAGTTAGGGATCTGTTTGTTGTGGTGCAGACAAAGAGAGCTCTCACATAGAGACATGAGAGGTACGTAGGAGACATACATCACTTTTCTTTTTTCCTCCTGCTTTTGTATAATCCCAGACGGTCCTTTTGCATATAGTTTAATATAAATGCAAACATCTCCTTCCACCATCTCACAAGCACAAAAGCTGTCTCTGACTCAAAAAATAGTCCAGTTTTCTACATTATACTTTTACCCCCCTCCGGGAGGCATTTTTATGTGCCTCACTCAAATAGTTCCAGCATCTGTCACTGGTTGATACAAATTTCCCGGGACACCCTGAAGACATCTTTCAAATTTATACTCATATCAAGGCAACATTTTTTCACATTCTGAACCACCTAGAGAAAAGTCTAGTAGATCTTTGTAACTTTCTTCCTATGGTCAGAAAATAAACCCTGCCCCTCGTGTAACACTGGATGGCTACAGATTTGGTAGGCTGCACAACGGTGTGCAATAAATCCAGAGAAATAAGGTGTGCAGCAGCTTGGATGCAGCTAGGATCAAGGGGGAACATTTAAAAATGGGGCTGAACTATCTCAAGCTCCTACACCATATACAAGAGAGGTAGGTATTATTTTCAGTATAACCTGGGCCAGCCCACAGCCACAGCTCCCTCAGAGAAGCTCTCCTGATTCAGGATTTTGGCATCTTTTTCCAAAAAGCTGCAACTCCTAGGAACGGGTCTACCAGTATGGGACCACAGAAATTAGGAGCGGAATTATTTGAGCTTTCTGTCCCCTCGGCCTGACCCCAGCTGCTGGTTGGCTTCCCATTCAAACCAGTGACTCCCTTGTACAGGGAAGGGGAACGTACAGATGTATAAAAGTCTTTGACAAAATGACAACACTTCTGCCTCCAGAGAAAGGACCTCAGTACTTAAGACAGTGTTCACTTGCCAAATTCCATCCTAATTTAATGAGCTGTGTAAAACCCACAGCTTTCTTCAGGTATTATGGTTTGGAGAAGAACATGTGCTTCAAAACAAAATCTTCTCCTCTTACTTCTTTGAGCTGCAGAGGTTATAAATACAACATATTTGACATTTCCCTTTGCCTTTCATCTCATGCTTGAGCTTCAGAACTTTTTTTCCTCATTTCTTGTCCCTCCTATAGAGCATTGTTTGGGCCAAGTTCCCTTGCAATTTGTATAAAGTAAGTATTTGCTATGCCAATTAATATGTTTACAGAGTAGCTTCATATTCAGGGTAATGACCTATAACTCAAAAGCAGCTTGACTGATTTTCCTCTTACTTGCAGAAAAACACTATTGGGAGTTATCCCAGAAAAAAAAAAAATTACTAGATAACTACACAGTATTAAAACATTAAGAATCCGCCTTCGGTCACATAGTTCCAAAATCCATGGCCCTGAGGAAGCATAAAACTCATTTGTAGTCCTAAAGTATCTGCAGATATTATACTCTTTCTAAACCGCCACCAGAGGACAAATTATTCATTCAATATTATACATGCTATAATCATCACAGTTGCAAACAACAGTAATTATTAACTCTGGTAAATGATAAACAGTCCTCAGTCCTCTTCAGCTGTAGTTAACACTAAAAGAAATTTGACTAGGTGGATAGTCTGAAGCTGCTAATAGGAACTAACACTGAAAGAAGGATATTTACTTTAGTGGAGAAACTTTAGCCACTTTCTCTGTTGGAAAAAATATAGATATATTTTTTCAGAGGCTTTTTGGTTTTTATGATATTGCTGAAAGTGACATAAATGTTCAACACAATATTTTTTGACAGGGCACTTGACCGAAAAACTGCAGCATTTTGAAACTAGGATTACTTATTCAAAACTTAGTTCACCATCTTTTTCTGTATATATCCCTTCACATTGTGTAATATTAGCATGGGAAGACATGTCAAATAATAATTCAAGCATATTAAAAATACTTAGTTTGGAATTGGGTATTCCAACTGCTACCACTGTTCCAGAATAATGCAGATCTTTGCAGCAGCCTTGCCAAATTTTTAAATATGTCTTTGGAAGGCTGCTGCAACTGACATATTCCTGAGGACAGTTTGCTTTTAAGAGGACATTAAGCTGGACTTGCTTGATGTTGTCACCATTACCAACAGGGCACATGAGCCAAAGACAATGAATTGTTGGGTAGTGAATACTCCAAGATTTTCATACAAAATTCTAGTTATCAGGCAGTATATAAATAAATAATTACGACAAATACATTATAGACATTACCTGAGTATTAAACATTATGTTGAACACTGATAATGAGGCAGAAAATAAAAAGAGACAGAGAATGCAAATATGGGAAAGGGTATTATTTGTTTTTATGTTAAATATTTTTAATTACTTTCACTTGTTTGGGAAATTGAATTCTTAGATTTTATGACCTTCCACAGTTGTTTTGGATATGATTTGGCCTTACCTTCTGCTGAAACACATTTTCAAATTCCAGTTATCACATATTATTTATCATTAGATTAGTTTCAAGGAGTTAATACTTTCATAGTTTTGCTTTTCAATAATTAAAACTTCAGAAGACAAAAAATCTAGAATCAAAACAAGCATCTGGATATTTTCTGAAATGCATTTGCTGAGATTTACTTATCCATATTAAGGTATACTGTACCTTCTCTCTATCGACATTTTGTTTTATATTTGCAGATGATTCATCCAATGCAGAGTTGCTAAATGCTTTCCCTTTAAAGTCATGAGATGCAAAAGATTGATAAATGTCATCAGTTAAAGGAAAATTTTAGTCTCCGATTAAGACTGACTCTCAGTGCTGTACTGTCCTGTCCTACTCTCCTTCTATGGTTTGGTTAGTACACCAGTAAAGCACAAACCCCAACAAGATTTTTAATTCACATTTAGCTAACTCTGACAATTCAGAAAGTAACAATTGAGTATAATGAGTATTGTGGGAATTTAAATTGTTTAAATTTATAATTTCCCCATTTATCGCTCAATATAGTGATAAAACTCCTTTGCCACAGTCATAACTGAATCATGAAAGTTATTAAACACTATACTAAATCTGAATTACAAACTATAAGTACTATAAAATTAGCATTCCTTAGACAAAACTACAGTATCATAAACTTGATTACTGATCTGCATCTTTGAGATGCTAAAACTTAATTACAGAAAGACACATTAGAACTGGTCCCACTTTTGTACCAACAGTTATGTCTTCAGCCATAAGTATAAGCCACAAGTTGATGCTCAGAGATGTGGCGCACAGTCTACAAAAATACACATAAAGTATGGCAGAAACTCAGAACTTGACAGATATTTCTGAAAGTTATTTTCTAATTTTCTTGAATTGAAAACATTTTAATGGGTACAATTTCATGGACAATAACACCATTTAAATATAAAACTACAGCACTGGTACATGAACAAACACGTTTTTCATGTCTTATGACCTTTGAAAATCTTCCTGATGTTCTCATAATAGTATTACAAATGAATGCTAATATCTTCAGAAGCAGCTATGGAAATACAGGAAAACTACATAGAAAAAATATTTGCAATTTATTAGCACTTGTATACTTCAAACTCTTCATCTGAAATGGAAAAAATATTATGAAGAAACATTTTTTAACAAACAAAAATATTAAGATACAATTAGATTAGCTTACATTCAGCAAATATGATTCACTTCATTCAGCCCTGAAAACATTTCAGCTTGAGCCTGTCCTCCCAGAGGTGCTGTTCTGAATGCTCCTGTAAGTCCTTCAGCTCAATGAAGAGCTCTCAAAACTTCAGTTTTATTGTCATTATGAAATCAATCTTTCATAGGCATTGTAACCTATGCCCATGCTAAAGCCCCACAGTGTTGTTGAGAGCACAGTACTTTTATGAGCAATGTTATTTGCTGTTTCAAGGTCTTCCGCAGCTACAAACAGAAACCAAAATCAACATTAGATGGCCTGGCTCCTGAACAAAGGAACCTGCATTCTTTATAAGGCTGGAAAAAATTAGGATATCACACTTTGAAGTTCAATCTTCTAGATTATAATTTATTATACATCAAAGAAACTAGTCATGCAATTTTGTATGGTATAACTTTTTGCAAGATTAAGATCTGCTTGATTAGAAAAAGTTACGTGAACTAAAGAAAGTAAAAAGAAACAGCAAACCAAAGGTCAGGCTTCAAAAGTCTCCATACACAGGTAAACTCCATTTTGTCTGCTCATTTTAGTGCTTCTCTGTTTCTGTTTGAAAACCTGAGAAATTTACAGATTCTTCTTTTTCCTGTCAACACATTTTATTTGTAAACACAGATGGAAAGACGTTTTCAAAAATTATACTGCATCCAAAGTACCTCAAATAAGAAATGCTAAATGTTTTTGCAATTTAACAATGGGGGAGGGCTGTGTGTTGAGGTCTATCAGGCTGATCTGCTATTTCAGCTTCACTGGAAGCCTTTTCCTCCCTTTTAGTGGAATGGTTTAACTTCCAAAACCAATTTCAGCTTCAGATCTTGCAAGGTGCCTAGAGGATGGATGATAGATTTGATTGTTTTGACAGGAACAGTAAGTTCATCTTGGCTTGTGCGCTTCTAAAAGTGTCAGTTTTCCACAAATACTATTAACAGTCCTTACAATACATACTAAGGACAATAAGCAGTTTAACAGACTGCTCTGTCTCACATGAAAGTTCTTGAGGCTGCAGGCAACTTTAATTTTGTGGATGTGAATCAAGCTTTAGAGAATTTACTAATCCACAGAAATATCTGTTCTCACAAATGTACCCCAGGGACAACTTACACGACAGCCTTGTTAATCAACCATTTTACAATTAAGTGGAACTTCATAAAATTACATGTTGCTTTCCTTCTCTTTGATAAGTTTTCTGAACTAAAGAAATGGTCTTCATTTTTGTCACAAGCTGTTTTAAACCTGATTTTATCTCCTTTTTCTGCTACAAGATATTTTCAGCTGCTTTTTTTCTGAGGTCTTCAATTTTTAGTACAGTAAATCTCAACTATATATTAGGATTGCATTTCAATAATTATTTTTATTATACAGTCAAAGCACTCAGCTTTCATCACTAAAAAGAGACACTTCAAAGCTAATACCAAAACTGACATTAAGGAGGAATGGAGAAAGAAACTGGACAGTGAAGAGGAGACTGGAGAATCAAACACAGGACCAACACATAAAATAATGCATATTAATTTGCAGCTGGCTGAAAAGTGTGTTATTGTCTTTTAATGAAATATTCTAATAACTTTGTTTTTTTTTTAAACATGTTGTAAATTTGAAGATGGTTATGCATGTACTTTGAAGGAGATAAACCAAAAGAGATCAACAAATTAAATAGAAAAGCTAGAGAGTCACAGAAAGGGATTTTCTGGGATTATTATACAAGGGATTATTCACACCAGGAAAAAATATGTAAGCAGAACAGTTAAAGAAAGAAAGCAAATAAAATGTGTAAATGTCAGACAGAAAGAAAAATAGAAACAGTTTAGGAGGCTGAGGAAAGAGGAGGAAGAAGGGATTCACGTAGAATTAAGCAAACTTTTTTGTAGCTCTTGCTTGACAAAAAAAAATCCTGAGTAAATTCATGGACACAAAAAAGGATTTTGTATGACTTATATTTTAGAGGAAGTTTCCATCAGTACAATTGTAAAACCAGTCTCATTCAACCAATGGAGGACAAGACTGATCAGCACTTGACCAAAATTAAAAGCAACCGTTGTAAATATATGAATAATTCCCATCATTTAGACTGGGGTTATAACCTTTGTAATTGCCCATTAGTTTTATGCCATGCTCACCAAATGTCCAAGGTAGCCAGTGATTGGATGTGGTTAGTTGCAGCCCAGGACAATCTTTCTGACTTCCCTATCAACAGTGTCTCCTTCCCAGCAGGAGTTCATCTTCAGCAGTTCCCTTGCTATGAGGTTATGCCTGGAAACCACAGTGTATACAAAATGGTAAGTCCCAACTGCCTGCTGTAAGAAAGCAAGGTAATGCAACAGTGCTTTCCTTTTTCTCTCTTCTCTATTTAGGTGCTGGACCTGTGGCAAATGGAAGTATGTGATTTCAGGATTAAAGATGAAAACTTTCCTTGGGACCATATTGACTAGTTTTGTCTCTTAGGTCTTCTGATTGTCTCTCAGAGCTTCCACACACATTAGAAACATTGGGAGGCAATATCAGATAGTTAAGGGGCTCCCTTGCATAAACTGAGGTCATTATGAACGAGAGCAAACTGGCTCAAACAAACAAAGAGCATGAATTTTAAATTTGTCCTTCAGGGCTTAGGAGTAGCAATGGGAAAACAAGGTGGAAAACCTCCTTTGTTAAATGCTGTTTTATGAAGTTCGTCTATAAGCCCATCTCTAATTTCAGCCAATTCTATATATTGCTGAGAGAGTGGCAGCCCACAATTATCCGGCAGCAGTAATGAGAACGCAGTCAAATGTTCTACAGCGCAGCATCAGTGGCATGGGTTGAATTCTGCGGTTCTAAATTCACTGAATGGGAATCTAAAGTAACAGCACACAATGCACTGGCAAAAAAAAAAAAAAAAAAAATGCTCTAAATTTATGACTAGACAAAACCATTTTCTTTTGTTTAAAAGCCTTACTGTTGATCCAGAAATGGCCAATGCCTACAAAACACTATGAAGAAATTACAGGCACTCTACCCACAAAAAATGTTTAGACATATTTACTACTGCTATCCTAGTATCTGCCCTGCTTGGAAATGTCCAGAAACCTTGAACTAATAGGTCATGTTCTGTCAACTCACAAATTATTATAGACCCTTTGATTCTTTTAAAATAAAGTTTTAAATAATACTGCAACAAATTCAAGGAAAAGATTGCTTTTTTTAAAGGAATGCATTTGTTGTTTTGTTTTGACAAAACTTAACCTGGAGATTTTAAACAAAGAAGGAATATGTTTTCTTAATTCTAAGTGCAAAACCACGAAGCCACATTCATTACTCAAAAAAACAGAATAAGATCGTCTAGTAACAGCAAATCTTAAGCACTTCACTATCGTCAATTTTCTTAAAATGCCTTATAATATATTCTCTGCATTATGTCTGATGCCATATGTTTTGAATAGGAAGTTATAGTGACAGTATCCTGGACATCTACATATTATATAATATTCATAATATATAATATTGTGCATCTACAGACAGTATGGAAGTTACCTGCACCAATTGCAAAAATGTGTAAAGAGGCATACTACATTATCCAGGGATGTTAGAAAAGGAAAGAAATAACATAAATAACTCTTTTCACACTCATTCTTCAAACAGAATTTGAGACACAGGCTTTCTTACAGTCCATAGTAAAAAGTATAAGCTAATGTAGGCAGAACTCAAAGTAGACTTTAAGCAAGGGTCAACAAAGAATATGGAAATACTAACAACAGAAATATATAAGCATCAGCATTTGTAGACAGACAGATTTCAATCTTTATTAAAAGAATTTCATTGCCAATATACTGAGTTCCTAGGACCAGACCATGGTGATATCATAAGAAGGAATTGACTTTTTAAGCCAGTGCCAGGTCCCCCTTTTATTCTGTCATGAGAAGGTTTTTTTTTCCCATGTTTTACCATGCACAGAAAGTCTTTGATTTGTTACACTAAATTAATAATATTTTTCAGCCTGGGAGACCAACGTTATGCATTTCAGGGGAAGGTTTAAGATATTCTGAAGGCTTAAAATGTAAACTTAACCTCTTAGTGCTATATTTAGCTCTGTACCTTCACATCAGCTAGCTTTTCACAGCCTGCCTGTGTGACGGGAGAATGGCACTGTGTGTGGGGACACACACACACACCTGTCTGTACGGAGCAGAGCTGGGTTCGATGTGATCACCTCTGGGTCTGGAATCACAGCAACCTCATAGCCACAGATCTCTGAACACTAGTTCATACATCAGGTCCAACATGAATTTTGCAGAGAAGAAAGCTGAGAAGCAGCCAAGGAAATAGCCACCTTAGGTTCTGCTTAGAGATTTAACCTCTTAGAAAGCTCAAAAGACCCCTCAACCATCAAGCTCGGCATGGCTAGAGCTATAGGACTGGGTACTGCAGCCAAAGGTAACTTGATCTGAAGTAATATTTTTGGGTAAAATGGAAATATGTTTTTAGAGCTTAAAATTAGAAATCTTTCTGCGCTATAAGGAAAACAAATCTTTTTGATTTTTTTCTTTACAGGAGATTTAATTCACAGAATCACAGAATGACCTAGGTTGGAAAGGACCTTTTAAGATCATCTAGTTCAACCAATGAAGGAAAAAAAAAACAACAACTAGCAAACAAAAAACCCCACCAAACAATAAAAAAAAAAAACATAAAACCAACCAACCAAACAAAAAAACCACACAAACCACACACCGCACCCAAAACCACACCAACGCAACACTACTCCATATCCCTGAGCACCATGTCAACTCATGTCTTGAATACCTCCAGGGATGGTGCCTCCACCACCTCCCTGGGCAGCCCGTTCCATTGCCTGACAACTCTTTCAGTAAAGAAATATTTCCTAATATCTAACCTGAACCTCCCCTGGCGCACCTTGAAGCCATTACCCTTTGTCCTATAGTGGAGTAGAATTAATGCAGCAAAAAAAGCAATGCTTACAAACCCCCTTCATTGATTAGCATGATTGCTATTTTCATCCTCATCACCACCATCATCATCAGTTTACAAAATGTAATTTTTAATTTTTTTAAGAAAATGTTGGTGTACTTCCTTACAGCTTGCTTTTTGGACAGACCTCATTTCTTTTGCTTAACACTTGGAAATAATATTGTATGGATTTGATTGCTTGAGTTTATGAATGGCTAAAGACATTTGATTAAAGAACAAACTGAATTTTCAGTGCCTCTAAGCTAACATGCAGCAACAGTATGGGACCACTTTAGCTTTCCATGCTAAAATTACAAAAGAGTATAATACTCATAATTTTCCAGTTTTTGGCAGGGAAACTAAAACCACAATTTCACACACAAAAAAAAAAAACAAAACCACGGAAACCAACTAAAGCAAAAAATCCCTATAGGAATACTCCTGACACTGTCAAGTCTTGTTAAAATTATAATGTGTTAAGAAAATGTCTAGCAAAATCAGAGTAGGTTCTGTTCTGTGAGAAGGAGGTTCTGTTGAAAAATAAACACATTTTCTTTTTTCAAGGATATCCTTTATGCTTTATTGTTTATATTATAAAACCATGGGACATGGATTTTCTGTAGATTGGCTCATTATGAGACCACACAAAGAAGCAATATGGAAAATGACTGGGAAATTCATAAGTACTGAAAAAAAGTCTCCTGGCTTTGCTTAGCATCGAATATTGCAATTAAAAAAAAAAACAAAACAAAAAAGCAAACAAAAATAACCCACAAAAAAAAACAACCCCCCCCCCCCCAAAAAAAAAAAAGAACAACAAAAAAACCCACCATAACACACAAAAAAATCCCCCTCCAAACCTGAACGGTTGCAGCTCACTTCTGACTTCTAAAAGGGAAAAATAATTTTTTGATAATCATATTAAGGTATTTCAAGAAAGAGACAAGAAGTAAGCAGAATAAAACTGAACAATTTCTGTGAGAAAAGATAAAAAAAATTCTTACTGTGGAAACAAATTTCTTCTTATGGAGTTGATTGCACTGTCAAACCTGCCTGACATAAAGAAAGAATGATCCAACATAGTTATCACTTCCTTGTACATCTTGGGCTACTGCAAAAACACTTTCACCATTCAAACAATTTCACACTTTAAAAATTTTACATTTTCTGTGATGTAAACAACACTTCTACAGGCTCAAAGAGTAGCAAAGGAAACTTCAAAATCTCCTATAGATAGATAGAAAAAACATAAGAATTCTGATTGGGATGGTAAAATAAGAGTCTTTTTGATCTTAGGCAACTAATTCAATTTTGTTTATCCATGATATCCATGATAAGACAGTTGTCAGCATTATTGCTGTTCAATGATTTTCCTGAAACAAATTCCCCTCCATCTTCTTGGAGAACAAGTAGCGGTATTGCATACAGCTCTAGAACCTCAATACAATATAATAAACGGGAATTTTGATATCAGCTGAGGGAATCCATTTAAGACTTCTGCACAAGTATCCCACAAAATACACACACAAAAAAAAAAAACCTCCAGAAGGCTTGTTTTTTTGAGAAAGCAGTGCATTTATCATTGAGTACACATAAACTAATAAGCTCTGCACTGCCGAGACTGAGGAAACTTTGTTCAAGGGACAGAGAAAATGACTTCTGAAAATGAGACATCTGGGTTTACCTAAATGAAGCAGTTCTTTAAATACTTTTGCAGTCTTTAGGAGAGACTCAACACCATAAAAATAATAAAAAAATAAATAAATACATAATATCTGTCAAAATACATGTTCTGCCTACCAGTTTCTTTTTTGCTATCTATCAATATCCAAGGCCTATAGCTGTGGTAAAAAATTAAATGAGATAAAAATGTCTTTCCTTTTTTTTTTTTTTTTTTTTGAGGGGGAAATATATAGAATGTATCATGTTCTTCTGTAAGCATTATGAAAAATGCAGGAATGCAGGTATAGAGACAAAAAAGCATCTAAAACCTGAGTGGTCCTGTCATATCCCCATCTCTCTGACACACCAAAAAATACAAGAATGTCTGTGTGAGTCAAACTGAAGACCCATCCCACCCAGTGATTTTTTGCCAATGATGGGTAATAGATCTTGCCTGGAACAATGAAAATTTAAAGGGTTACTACCCCAGAATATGATCCCAAGCTCCTCTAATTTGCCACTCAGGGACACAGAGATTTATATTCCATAGCTTGATTTCATTTCTTTGCCATGAAGGGATCAAAGTGCTCTGTGATGCTTGGAAAATTTTGAGCACTTATTCATCCTGTTGCAAGAAGTTCTACAGCTTAACTACAGCCTAGCGTATTTAAATATTACTTATATAGGAGCCATTCCAAAATCAGTCATCTTTCAGAAAGAACTCAGCTTTCTGAAATTCTTCTCAGTTATCTTTATTGCCCTGAATACCTTAATATCTTCAAGAAACTTTTACACCTTATTATTCACCCTTTTACAGATCATTTATAAATATGTTAAACAGCCCAAGTGCCAGTCACTCTACTGGTGACTTTTTCTACTGTGAACGCAGAAAAATTATTCTTATTATTTGCTCTTTCCTTCCTTCTTTTTTTTTTTGTTTCTTTAGTATTTATTTTAAGTCCACCCAAGTGTGTTTCTTTTTGCCTGCTTAACTAGTTTCCCTGAGAAACTTTGAAGGGGAAACCTCAAGCAGCCTATGCTGGGTTATACATGCGTTTTATAAACATGAAAATACCTTCCTCACAGATGTCTATCTACCATGCAGACTCCTTATAAAGCTACATGAAATGCTCTGAAGAAGTCCAAGTGCAAACTATATCCAGGCCACAATGCTTTGCAAAACAAAGCCATCAGCAGCATATTCCAATTTGCCTTTGATTCCTATGGCCATTAACGTACTGTTAAATTGTAATTTGTAGAACTCAATAAATAGGGACATCAGCATACACAGTGAGATTATTAAAGCACTTTCAGAAAAGTACCCATTACAATAATACCATGTTTTGAATCTTATCACACAAATGATCTTCTAATTGAAGAAATCTATGTGCTAGTATATAAAGTAAGAAAACAGAACTTAGTGAAATTTTCCCCTGAAGTTTGCCTGGTAAAACACAAAATTCTTTAACTTGAGGACAGAAAGAAGAAACAGTATATGCTGTTGTATATACAGTATGCTAAGGTTTTTTTATTGACTCAGAAAAGGACTGATATGATAATTGTAGCACACATGCCAGCAGTATCCCACTTTGTTCTCAGTAACTAAGCTCTATGGTATTTTTTCATTGTATAATAACCATTTGTCTGTATTGTACCTCTTTCATCACTTTGTGACTTTTAAGAAGTAAATAGCATGTGTTTGCTTATTAAGCTACCTCAAGTTTAAAATACTTTTCCACCTTGCCTTAAATGTTAAATTTCTTTTCAAAGAAAATTTTCCTTTGAAAATTACAGATTGGAGCTATTCCGCAAATGTATGTATTGAGATCTCTAGATTTTTCAATAGAAATGCAAAAGTATTTCAGCCGTGCTAGAAACATATGTCATAGCTTGATTTTATGCCTATAGGAGTTCTACTAGGTATGTTAACATTTTGACATTTACTTCAGACATGTTTACTTGCAAAGCAACACATACCCAGCTATCTGGTATAATAATATCAGAATCTGAAGACAGCTGCAGATTCCTTTTATATAACTATAGCACTCAAAAGTATTGGCCCCACAGACAAAAATAACCATTTTAGTTCCATCTCTGTGAATGAAGAGAAACAAGCATCTTTTTTGATAAGGGAAAATATCACCTTATTTTGCTCAATCAACCATTGGTGACTGAACCTAGACAGTTATTTTAAGATAGAAGTTGTTTATGAAGCTACTGAGATGAAAACCTCCTTGCGCATTAGCACTATTTGTCAGTATTGATAACTGTACAAAGTTGTAATCTTCCTAGAGACTGAATTTTCTGAAAAATAACAAGTCATTTTGTAGGAACTGAATAAGTTAATTCACTTCTTGATTCTCCCAATGATTTCACATTTTCCATATTGACACTGGAGTTATAATCAGTAAAGTTTAATGAAAATTTAATTTGAGTATTGATCTCCATAAGTAAGTTAATTCTCATCAATTCTGAATTCTTTTCATATGAACACTTAAAAATATCTCTCATGTTTGTGGAAGCAAGGAGAGAGAGTCAAAGGCTATGCCTGCACCTTCCTTTGCAGGCATTGTGCTTTCAGTATCACTTTTACCAAGTTTAAAAATCTGCTTAGTTCAAGTATGGAACCCCTATTCACATGGCTTTTTCTGAAGTGTTTAAAAAAAAAATTGGAAGTTAGTGGAATTTCAAATCTAGAAATAATTTTACTCATAATAAAACAGTTTAAAATGACATCTGAGCAAAATATTTATCAATATATTAGTAGAACATCTTACCAACTGGCAATAAGTGAGAGTAATTTCAGTAGCAGACAAACTACAATTGCTTAAACAAACTAGTTATCCAATAAAGCATGGAAACATTGAGGGGATTAATATTTTTCCTGAATTAAGTTATACTCTCCCCGGTCCTTAATATTATAATATATATTAGCAGGAGAGGGGTACATAAGGTATAAACATGCGACACGCTTGAGACACACTCATGTCTTCCCATTTGTGATTGTAAGGTTGCCCTCAGAGTTTACAAAGGAACTTACTGCTTTTCATAACTGGAATACCAGTCCGCAAACAAAACCAGACAAAAATGAAGTACATTTTAACAATTTCTTTCTATTCTTTAATTAAGAATACTTTAGGAAAAAAAAAAAAGTCACGATAAGCTATTTCTAATCCTGTGTTGCATCACTTGCAAGCACTTCTCAGAATTAGTTACGGGAAGTGACGAAAGAGGAGGGCTAGGCTGACTTTATCAACAGACGATTTCCATTCTCACTGATATGTTAATTCCTATGCATGTATGATTTATGTGCACATGGTAATTGCAATTCTGATTACTCACCTGTAAGTGATGACAGTCCATGTCCTCTCCAAGGAATATCCGTTCTTTCCAACTTCTACACAGGTGAATAGTCTTGACGGTTGTGTGTATTGTGAGCATTAAATGCAAGCAGGGTTGCAGAATTAAATCTAAAAGATAAAGCATTCTTTGTGTGAATGTCATCTCTTAGCACATCCGGGCACCCTTGTCTAAATATTGATCATCTTTGCTGTGGACCAAACTGAATAATCCAGAGCAAGTTGTAACAGCAATGTTGATTTCAAAAGCTACCCCAGAAAAATTTACAGCAGCCTAGTGAAATTATTGGAATGACCATATGATCAAGCCATGTTGAAATAAGAAAGGAAAATGAGAGAAGTAACATTTTATGGGGGTGTCTTTCCAGTCAAATTACCATCACAATATCTGTTCTATTTATTACCATCTGAGCTCTGTCTCCACAAAATCACATAAAGACCCATGGTAAATTTAGGGGAATAATTTGAGAGCTGACAGTGGTATTCAGTTGTTTGAGACTCTTGAAGCTGAAAAAACAAAAATTAAACTCTCATAAAATAGCATGATGTAAATTACACAAGACGTGGAATCTCTACAACTATTAAAGCAAAGAAAACTTTGGATTACCTTCTGTAAATTTGATTTGGATGCTCTTAATGCATTTATTTTATCTATAAAGAAGGATAGTTGATTGCTTCATCATCTTAAAGCAGTTTTATTTTGATTTTCAAGTCAAATTTGTCCTTTAAACATATAAGCTCTAACTTCTTGCCCTACTGTTGTCAGAAACCTGATCATTTCCTCTCTCCCAAAATGACCATAATTTAAAATATTCGTATCCCATGATAATTATTCCATTTCATAAATTTGTGAGAGTCCCTTATCATCTCAGAAGAAACTAGGATCAAATTTCTATTGGTGCATTAAATGGATCAATAGTTTATTACTTCAGTAAAATAATCCCACTTGGTTTAAATTTAAAAATGACCATACTCCTGAATATGTTATCCTTAAACATAAATTCTATGCAACAACAGTACTGCAAATGTTTCATGGCAGCTGGAAAACCTCTTTATAGATTTTAGTGTATCAGTGGGGTTGTTCCTATTGCCAGTGGTAAAAATGATCACATGCTATCATGGTAAACATAGTTTTGTGGAAATATAGCACAAGGAAATGTGAGAAATGTGTATGTATAAAGATTATCTCAAACATCTCTGACACATTCACAAGTTTAAAAGTATAATTTATACCAAAAGTCTGGACAAGTTCACCCACCAGTAAAAGATATGAAATCCCAATGTGCTGTAACTATTGTAAACTGGAAGAAACCAAAGCCAAATCAGCTCAGGACCTTGTTGACCCTGCTTTGGGCTGTGGACTGGACTAGATGACCTCTGAAGGTTCCTTCCGTTCTAAAGTATCATAAGTTTCTTCCAAAAAAGAGAGTAATTTTCCAAGCAAATTATATTAGATATCCCATACTTACAAGGCTGAGAAAGCTAAAACGTGGTCCTTGGTCAAACACTACACACTGTCTCGTGGTCCTTGGGTATGGGATGTAGGAGAGAAAATCAGTAATCAAGAGAGAGAAAGAGTTTATCTGCGCAATAGATAGAACCAGATTTTAGAAAGGAATACAGGTTTGGAAGAAGTCCTAATCTATAATTTTTTTATGTACTTGAGGATTTGAGGTTTTTCTGATACTTTGTTGTGGGTAAATTCCCTCTCTTGTTTCCTCTGCAATACAGTTGTCTACAAAATAAATCCAGGTTACAAAAAAACCTGATAATAAAGTGAAAGAATAATAATTTTAAAATCCAGTGGAAGGATAAGAAGGCTCTTTGTTGGCTTTGGCTTGTGCATTCAGCTGTGAGATCACACTCACCTTACCCAAGATGTTGATAGGTTGGCTCATACTGGTGATGATCCTGCTGGGCTCCATGAGCACCGTGTAAGGTTTCAGTACACAACACAACTCTGTGTCCATTGCATGGAAGTTAACTTCTTACAGCATATTGAAGGACTGAGAATTATACATGGCACATTCAGTATTTAATAATTTGGGAGATTATATATAAAAATGTTTTGTTCCATACATTGTAAGTCTTGCTTTTACCATTTCTACAATATTTTATTTTGACAAATAACGGGTCAGTTTAGCCACGTTACTAAGGAGAAGCTTAGCATAGACCTTATGGAGTTTTTATAACTCTTCATAATGCCAGGTGCAAAATGGCTTGCATTCATAATTAGCTCTTACTGACTAAGAAAATCCAGTCCAATAAAGAAGAAATTGAAAGGCTATTCAACCCAGTGAATTGTTAAATCAGTTTTTCATCTGTAGAAAAAATTAAGCAGCTTAATTTTAGGGACCACATTGTGTAGCAAGTGATGGTTTTTTAAGCACTGTACGCTGCATGCTTCAATATTCATGATATAATGAACTGTCACTTGATAATGTTGATAGGGTTTATTGCTGGGTAATATCTTGGAGAGATCATCACCTATGGTGAAGGAAAACAATAAGAGAATCTAGATGTAAAATCCCATAGTCAAAATATTTGCTTTTATTTAGGGTTTTCCATCCACTTAGTGTGTCGCAGACAAAGGCAGAATCATTGACACAGAGGAAGAAAGAAGTCCAGAGGCTGCTGATCATTTGCACAATCAGCCAGGTAGAGTCTGTGTAGAGCTTCCAGATTTCTTGAGTTCCAGTGGTATCCTTATTAAAATAAACCGTTCTTCAGTCATCTTGAAAACATGGTGGTAATTCTAACTATTAACAGAAGTCATTAGAATCTGCATGCTAAAAATGTAATCAGATTTTATTATAAATCTAACTCTTGTTTCAGATTTGCATGGACATTTCAAGTAATCCTATCAACAAGAATTGAATAAAGTTAGCTAGCTTCTAAAAATATATCTGAGAAATTAAATACAAAATAATTTACTAAACAAATAATTCTGCTTTATAATCATTCTGTGATTAGTTCCACTACATAGACTTGGAAAATCAAAAAATTCAAAAAAACTAATGTTCAATGTATCGCTTGTTAATAGATGTTCCATTGGAAAGTAACCCCCCCACCCCAGGAGTTATTTTCTAATTTAAACTAAAATTGTCAACATGTAATTGCTATTTAGCCAGACCAAATTCTTAGATACTGAACCCCTCCAATTCCTAGAGCTTTCAATGGCAGATTGTGGCCCACTGTGCAATTCACTACAAAGCTACAAACAGGTTATATATCCTTGTGTTCAACAACAGAAAACAGTGCCAAAGCATTAAAAGGCTGATATGATCTTAATTTATAAACACTTCTTCAGAAGCATTCACTCTAAAAAAATAAATCATATATAGTAGTATTGCAATAAAAATTATGTTTGGGTCTTAAGCATTAATTTTAGTTATTATTTGTATAACAAAACCCATTACAATAAGCCTTAATAATATGGTAAACTTTATTAAATGACACAATATTCCAGCATAGAATAATGCCTAGTTCAAGGGAAATTAAGACTGGAAGCTAAAAAATCAGGAGAAAATGATGGACACAGCATAAGGGGGTGTGTGGAGCAGAGTTGAAAGGGTCATGTTACTTTTTTTAAAAAAATATATTTATATATTTGACATTGCTCTTCTATACAAAAAAAAGCCTTTCTCTTTTCTTCTTCTTTGGTGCTTTATGATAGAATGTAAGAGACAATTTAAATGGGTAAGCAAAGTCCTTCTATAAAGTAACTTGGTGAAAGAATTCACGGCTCTGCAAGATTTATGCAGATATTAGTTAATTGAGAGTGAATACAGAAATGAGAAATCAAGCATACACAGTTTCTTTAAGTGTCTCAACTACTTTAATCATAAGCAGTAATGCATTAACAGTGTCATGTAATGAAAATGACAGGGGTTTTCTTTATACATATAAGACTTTCTCTTATTTTTCTTATTGTATATATTTTATGCAGCCTAGGAACATGACCATATGGAAATTTCATGTATCTTTTTTTGGTTCAGACAATCAAAAACAGGTCCTTTGGCTATACTATAAAATGTGACAAAGCAGAACAGGAGAAAAAAACAAATGGGACTGAAATGAAAACATTGTTTGGTCTTAGCTCCTCTGCTTTACTCTCAAGTGATCTTCATATTACAATTTATGATAATTATAGCAGCTATAATTAAAAAGTGTATATGCAAATATTAATAATGAAGA
This sequence comes from Gallinago undulata, assembly GCA_026546715.1. Taxonomy (NCBI): domain Eukaryota; kingdom Metazoa; phylum Chordata; class Aves; order Charadriiformes; family Scolopacidae; genus Gallinago; species Gallinago undulata. The sequence goes on from JAOTQQ010000012.1 coordinate 112,037,648, forward strand.
AGTACTAAGCACCTTAAACTCATTAAAGCCAAAAGAAATTTTTATAGCGTTGTTAAAGCCTGGAGCAACGTGGACAGAATGATACTTTATTGTTGCTTAACTAAGAGAGCTCTGGCTCCTTGTCGGGACATAGGAACCCCATATTTACATCAGTCATGAACACATGGGTTCTCATTTCTTTTCCCCTTCTCCTCAGCCTGCTTAGGGTAAAGTGGGGTGAGCAAGTGGCTGCATTGTCCTACTTGCTGGTTGGGGTTAAAACATGACGCTCTTATTTAAAAAGATCATTCTGCAATAAGAAGTTTTTAAGGAGTACAAGATGAATAAGCTGACTGAACATGGAATAAACAACCATACTGGAAAATGGGACAGGAAGGAGACCGTGCCTCTCCCGTACTACATACTTTTTCCTCATAGCTACAAGTTTACTTCCTTCCTGGCAAACAATGAAGTATAAATTACCTCATTCGATATAACATTTGCCATTATTGAAAGGCTAATATTAAGTAAATATGTACAAAAATAAGTACACATTTACATCCATAATCATGAATGTAAAGCAAAAGAACTCTAAACCCACTCCTCTAGTCTCAGTGGTGTTGGGCAAAATGGAGCCATCATGATTCAGAGTGCTGAAAAATTAAAATTTTGTCTATAATTCTATGATTCTATAGTTCTCAGATGAAACAAAGAAGGGCTGAAACAGAATCTGTTAATCTTCTTCCCCGTCATGGGTATTATTATATAACACCTACATCTAAATTTACTACTCGTTTGGGTATTTTCTTTTTCTATTTTTTCTTCATGCAGAGGATGATTGGGGATAGATGGGCTTATAATGAAATGTGTAATTATATCTTGTTTTCCCTAAATCAGAAATTTAAAAAGTATAGCAAATGGGAAATTAATCATAAGAAAGAGGGCTATTTTAAGGATTTCACTGAACATTTTTCTGACAACATGCAGTGCATCCAATTATTTTTTTTTTTGTCTTCAATGGATCTTTAAAGATTCAGCCTAACAAATTAAAGTTATGTTTACTGACTGCATGTAAAGGTAACCATCATACCTCAGTGCCTGTATGCTAAATATGCCTTCACAATAAAGAAGTTTACTGAATGTGATTCTAGAATTTTTTAATTACTTTAGCTTGCTATTGTTTTCCCTTAATCTGAATGTTTTTAATCTGAATTTTCTATTATTTCATTTCAGGAACAGTAGAGAAATTTTGTACGACATTTTAAACCCAGGGTATTGAAGTATCTACTCACCTTATTTTCATGTTGATTCTTTCTCTGACAACATGCCATGGACACCACCTAGTAGCCACATTTAATTGCTCTAGGAAACTGTATTAAATTTTTGCAAAGTTAATGGCTACAAAATTGGATTTACATATTGTAATGGCACCAGTTTCATACGTATGGGAACAAAAAATGTACATTTACTACAGAAATATTCAGATAGGCTGTAAAGAGTTTACTTCCTAGGGAGTAGTAACTATTTATAATTCTTCCCCCATAAGAGTTATCCTATAAAATGAATTACTGTTAATTATGGTATCACAAACAAAGGACTATAATTTTGTGCCAGAGTGGTTCAGTAATAGCAATAGATCATCAAGTGTAATGAGACTTTTCTCTAAGGTCCTAAGCACCAATGCTGTCAATGGATGTTATGGCAGTAGATGTTCTAGAGAATTAATTTGCATTACATAAAGGAGGTGTAAACCCCAGTACTGACTATTGAAAATGAAAAGCACAGACTAAAATGCAAATGGATTTATCAGTGGCAGCCCTCTCTTGTTACTAGCTAACTAGTATTTTTGGAAAACCATGTTTTAACTGGGAAAAATTTCCATTTCACTGGAAATTGAAATGACCTTTAAATTAGAAACAGTTTGCCATCTATAACCTGGTGATAACTTGCCTTTTTCATACCTTTATCAGTTAAAAATCCCACAAGTACTGACTCTAAAATATTTATAACATCACTTGGGAAAAAAAGCATTTCTACTGGTAATTCTTGTAAAAAATTAACATTATTTTTATGTTTATCATATAAATAAAGATTTATAGTCTGATTAAAATCAGCCATGGCAATATTCTTCTTTCCATTCTTTGTAAAGATGCATAATAGGAATGAATTCTGATTTACAATATTAATTATTCTATGTCATAAAAAATAGGGTATCTGCCTCACACTCCATACATTTTAATGTGAAATGTTTTACTTTTTTGTTCATCACTTCGCAGCCAATCTACAGTAGCAATATTTTTGTTTTTACTTCAGTCACTGCAGCAAAATAGAGGTACCATAGAGACAGAGATGAAGCATCTCTAAAATGACAAAAGAAGCCCATATTATCCTGAAAAATGCAATCTGTTTTAGAAGGAAATAAAAGCTGATTTTTGCACACCAATTGGTTGATTAATTATACAGCTAAAGAAAATTAAAAAACACAATACATAACAAGTAACAAGGAAACCATAAAGTAAGTTAAAGGACAAGCAGATGGTCGCTTCTATTATATTGTTTTAAAGCTGAGAAACTGCACTTCAGATTCTAATGATACCAGTGATATGCAGCCTATATTTACCTTAAAACCAGGCAAAAGAGCTCAAAATTAAGGTTAATAAGGTGGAGATATAATGTTAGATAATTTGAGATGAAGAATAACCTTTTTGTGTCAAAAAATAACAGCTTAAAATGACACAATATTACATGGTTGTCAGAAATAGTAAAATCTATGCTGACATCTGTTAAAAACTATCCAACCAGCAGTTATTATAGATGGTGAAGATAATGAATGACATACAAAGAATAAGAAAATGAAAATAATAAAATTAATTATGATACCACAATAACTTCAAATCTAGGCTTTAGTTTATAAAATACGAAGTAGTCTAATAATATATATCAAAAGTATAAACTGAAGTTTAGCTATGCTTTTGGTTTCTTTTGCATTATTTTTATATATATATAAATAATTTATATATATAATTTATATATAATTAATATATAATAAATATTTATTATTAAATATATTGTTTATATATTATTATATTTATTAACTTTTACAGTGTGTAAATATATTTTATAGCTATTATTTCATCTTTGTGATATTCCAAGTTTGAACATAAATTAAGACATTAATCATCAAGATTTTGTTTAATTAGTTACTTATTGGCTTTTTTTGATAGAGGGCAGTTTTCTCTGCTCAGAATTTCTAACTTCTTTTTTTTTCCCCATAATCAACAAAAGCAATATTAATTAATATTATTAAATAACTTTTCATTCCCCCACTGTCATGGTTTAACACCAGTAGGTAGCTCAGCCCCACACAGCCACATGCTCACTCACTCCCCCTCAAGTGACATGGGGAAGAGAATTGGAAGAGTAGAAGTGAGAAAAAGTCATGGGTTGAGATAAAGGCAGTTTAATAAGTAAAGCAAACCCCCCACACACAAGCGAAGCAAAACAAGGAATTCATTCACTACCTCCCATGGGCAGGCAGATGTTCAGCCATCCCCAGGAAAGCAGGGCTCCATCATGCATAGTGGTTACTTGGAAAACACGTCTAATGTCCTCCATGTCCTTCTTCTTCCCCCAGATTTACATGCTGAGAATGATGTCATATGGTGTGCAATACCCCTTTGGACAGTTGGGGCCAGGCTGTCCCAGCTGTGTTCCCTCCCAGCTCCTTGTACACCCCCAGCCTGCTTGGTGGCCAGGCAGGGTGAGAAGCAGAAAAGGCTTTGACTCTGTAAACACTGCTCAGCAATAACGAAAACATTGGTGTGTTTTTATCACAAATCCAAAACATAGTCCCATATTTGCTACTATGAAGAAAATTAACTGCATCCAGGCACAAACCAGTACACCCATCCATACTGATTCCATAGAAAATACATACACAGCAGCAATGGGAGCTGTTTTGGAAACTGATTTTTCTGTTGTTTGGGGTGTTATTCACACACTGTATAATCACTGCTTTTTGTGTAGTTGACGTTTAAGATACTCTTCTCCTTTTCATCCTTGATTATCTTTCTCTTGTCTTTCTCATTTCCTTTCTGTTATTCTCTGTGTTTTTGTTTGGCAATGAAATTCAAAATGAAAGTTTCACTTCATTTGCTGAAGCAAATCAGTCTCAAAACATGGCTGACCTACTCTGTTCATAGTACAATTAAAGTTGGTTTCACCAGGTACAACATTTCTCAGACTTCCCATTCTGAAATTGAAATGCCATCTGTGACTCTTCTTAGCACTATATTTGCTTTTATCCTAGCAGTGGCAGCGTCAATTCATACTCTTTCACAATGCAAAAAATGTGCAAATTCGTACTTTTTCTCATTGGTCATTCTCAAAACGAGAGATTTCTTTACAAGTCTTCTTACTAGTCTCTATGTTTGCATACTGCAGTAGAGTAAAAAATGGGCTACGTGGGTTTCTCCCAGTGTGCCACCAAAGATACTCAAAGTAGCACCCCTACATTATTTAACACCCTTTAAAATCAAGGACCAGGGGGATGGGGTCCAAAGTGGCAATGCTCATGCCACTGCAATCAGCTGGACCAAACAGAACTGTAACAAATGTTCCTTAGCTGTCTCTCAAGATGAGAACCAGAAAACCCAACCACCTCAAGTGTATATATACGAATGCATGCAGCCTGGGGAATGGACAGGAGGAACTGGAGCTCTCTGCCCATTCAGAAAGTATGATATCGTAGGAATAACTGAAATGTGGTGGGACAAATCACATGACTGTCATCTTGGTCATCATGGATTGCCATAAGCTGTTTCATAAAGACAGGCAGGGAAGAAGAGGAGTCGTCATCGTGCTCTATGTTAAGGAGAACCTTGAATGTATACAAGTCCACAGAATGTATACAAGTGGAAGCCCTATTGAATGCCTCCACAGCAAGATCAGAGGGGTCATCTTTCCCCTATAAGGGGGAGATATTACAGTAGGCATCTGCTACTGACCTCTAAACCAAGATGAAAAAGCCAATGAAGCAATATTTGGGTGACTTAAGAAAGCTTCAGGTCAACAGAATCTGGGTCTTATGGGTGACTTCAACTACCCAGACATTTGTTGGAAGAACAATACAGCAGCTCACATGTCATCCGTCATATTCCTGGAATGCACAGAGGACTGCTTTGTCATACAAATGTCAGAGGTGCCAACTAGGAATGGGGCACTACTGGACTTGCTACTCATAAATGAAGAAAACCTGCTTTGTAGTATCTCAGTTTGTGATAGCCTTGGCTGAAAAGACCACAATATTGTGGAATTTGGTATCCTGCTGAGCTTGCTGAAGGTTAGTACTAAGACAAAGATTTTAGGTGTTAGAAGAGCAAACTTCAGCTTGCTCAGAGCTCAGTTGAGAGGCATTCCACAGGAAGCTTCCATGGATGATAAAGGAGCTAGCAAGTGATGGGAATTTGTTAAGTATGCTCTTGGACCAGATGATCATTGAGGTCCCTTCCAATGTGGTATTCTATGATTTTGCAGTGCTCCCTGAAAAGTCCTAATGAATTAATTTAAATGTGGTTTCATGACACTGTATTTGACCCTATCTACGTAACAGAGGGCTGTGTTATACGGTCTTCTGATCCAGCTCACATTGCTTACACTTGCTAATTCTGTCATCAGAATATTTTTGCCTTTTACGCCAAGATCACTAACAAAAATACCAAGTATGTTTATGTAAGCATACTCCTATTACCTCAAATTATTCCTAGACAATCTCTATGAAGCAATATGAAACAATCTCTTGTTTCAAAAGATGAAAAAACACAAAGGTATGAAATACCATTTGCCTTCCATCTGTGTCTGTAGTTGGCTTCAAGACAAGTCAGAAAATTCACTTTATCTTATATTCATTTTATGTCTTACCTTTATAGTACCAAGTTTCAACACTTAATTACATGGTTCATGCACTAAAGCATTAAAGTAATGGATGAAAAGGTCACAATGAAAAAGCAGTACTTAAATAAACTGACAAGAAGTGTATTTAGTAATTTTCAATTTGTGGAGATGCTCACAAACCCCAGCCTTGGCATAATAGTTGGATAGCAGCTATAGGGAATGAGTGAGTGACAGTATAACAGTACACCCAAAAGAGTCTAGGGGGCATTGACCAATGCTGGTAATGCTGGACATGGAGATAACCATCTGCTATATTAAGCAGTAACCAGGAAAAGACATTTTTAAAACAAAGGGGTCAGCCTGAAAAGAAGTGTAAAGGAAGCACGAATATTTGTAATGAAGGGGGAGGAAACCTGGGAGGGGAAATGGGAACAGCAACAGCCAAAGCCTGATTTGCCACAGTTGGAGGCTTGCAGGCTGCCACAAAGGTATGTCTGAAACTGGAGCACCACTTCTCCCATGGGAGTGGTGGGCAACTCACCGCTCCTGGAAAGGGTGTGATGAGGATGCTCATTATCCACACTACTGGAGCAGTGAGGGTGATCCGTGTATAGAGCTGAAGTAGACATGTGTGAATAAAACCTTCAGGAATTAGTTTTAAAGAGTGGTTAGAAACATGGAGTCATTTTTTAAAGTATTTTGCAAGTATCTAGTTTTGCAGCTTAGCTGAATTTAAAAACACAACTTCCCTAAAGTTTTAGGTATTCAGGGAGAAAGTGATCTCTGATAGAATTAAGTTGAAATTCTTTTTTTCTCTGAGATCAGAGAGATATGGATAGTATCAACCTTAATCAAATGAAGGTACTCTACATTCAGAGAGCAACTGTGTACCATTTAATGGGAACGCCTTTGCATTTGGATTAGAAACTTGGTTATCAATACAGGGAGCACGGATACGCTGAAGTGCAGTGCTCAGAGGGTGACTGGACACAGTCCTCTGAAATGGTGGTCACATGCAACACCATCTGTAGCCAACCTGCCTCCTCGGCTTCCCTTACCAGTCACTACCAGAGAGAGGACTCAGGGCTGGATGGATGTTCAGACTGATTGACTGTAGGTAACCTAGTATTCCTAGGCTCTCTCAGCGAAGACAATGAAGAACAACACGTTTTCCTGTTTTACTTGGATGTTCATAATGTACATTCAATGGTTAAGACAGGGGCCAGGTGTCCTCAGTTCTAAAAGTGAGAGGAGAAACAAGAGCTCCACCTTCACAGTGTGCCTGTGTCAGACTTGATTCCTGGACTTAAAGAAGTCCCTCTCCCCTCCTTAAAGAAGGGTCAAAGTTACTGCGCCAGAGCACTGTTGCCCCTGGTGGTATCAACTAGGACTGGAAAGTACCAGAATTTCCTTTAAAAAAAAGAGTAAGACATGCAGGTGGCATTGTGGTACATCTGTATCATATCATGTGCTCACAGCTGTGGCTAAAAATCCATAAGTCTAGCATACAACTGTGTCTCGCTGTTAATGCCATCACCCCTTGTACTATTTTATGCTCATTACACTTGGTTTCAGATTGTAAATAAGAGGTAGATTTGTTTACTTGTTAAGAGTTTTGTTTATGTTTGTTTTGCTAGAGGAAAAATAGCTTTGTTTCTCTGTTGGCTCAGTAAGTGTGACAGATACTGAAAAAAAAAAAAACAAACTTACAAGCATTCTTGCTAAGCAATATTTTCTCTGAGGCTAAATTAGAATATGCTTGTACTACAATAAGGTTTCAATGGTATTTTAACAGTTCTCTTTTTGTGCTTGCTCTGCCAGTTTGCCAAAAGCTGATATTGGGCGTCTAACAATTAGAGAAGAGTTTTTTGATTGTTTTTCAGAAATGACATCCCTTTTACGGAATATGGCATAACTGTGATACAGAAGCGCAAATTCTCTGGGTGAGCCAAGTGAAACAGGCTGCATTTATTTATATTTTTTCAGTGAATATGTATTAAAAATAAACGCTTCCTAGCTGAGTTATGTTTCAAAATATGCTTATAAAATTACAGCCATACATCTGACAACACCATCACTAAAACTGTATGTTTAAAAGCATACTTGATAAGAATTTAAATCCCAACAGTAAACTCAAGACTTATCTTACACATTTTGCATTACACAGATATTCATATTTTCCTTGAATGTAAAAGATTAATATTTAATCATAAAAAACCATTTTCATTATTTATTTTAAACAATGTTGTTTACAATATTCTTATATTTTATAAGAGTTTCTTAAATGGAAACATCAGCTAATATTTGTGGTAGATTAGTAACAAATATTCTTGAGAAAAACATTGGACCAAATATTTTTTGACCAATCAACCCCCTCTGTCGATTTGAGGAGTGTGTGTGCCCTACATCCCCTCAGGGAATGGGATTTTGCTCCACAGTGACAGAAGTACGGGCTCAGAGTATATTTGTTCTAGTGTAGAAAATATTACCTGAGCAGTTAAAACCATGGAAACTTATGAACTCACAACTATATCAACACTGTAATATTTGTATTGCTCTAGCTTGACTGATTCAGTAAGCAACTTAAAAGCAAAAAAAAAAAGAGAATAAAGCAACTCAATCACATATAAAGACACGAGGTATGTAGGGGAAACTCTGTCCCAAGTAACTGTTTGTAATGGAAGCCATAGGCAAAAATACCATTATTACCTCCTCTGCATTCAGATATCAGGGAGGATTTAAAGCTAAAAGACAAAATACTTTGCTCTGATTATCTATAGGGTAGCAGAAAAGCTGTATAAGAATGGCTGCCACAAGATACTTCTTTGCTGCTGGGATATGGAATATGTAAAGAAACTCTGGGTATCATCTAACATGTATTGACTATTGACTTTCAAGGACAAGACGACAGTGATCTCTAAGTCTTCTCCAAATCCCTCCTCTTGATTCATGTAGTTTGGCCTCTAATAATGGTTGTTCGCTGACATATACTTAGGCTCAATAGTGTCACCTCCCTTAAGAAAAGCTCCATAGTATTTTCATATATTGCTGATTATTAGTGAAAGAAGTACTTGGGCTGTCAGAGTTAATGCTCCAATTAATGTCTTAATCCTTAATTAGACTTTTTTTTAAAAATCTGTTAATTTTTTTATCGCATAATTTAAAAAATACAATAAAAATATACATTGTTCACTAAATGTTACGTAACTTTTATTCTGGAGCAATTAGAGAACTTACAAAGTCTACATAATTGCTAGCTGGTATCAAATTTAATGTTAAAACAAAATTCATGGTGATACTCTAGTTTAGTGATTGCACCTTGGAAACATGGGGTTTTTTACAGGAATATCATAACAACAAAATATTATCTTTGGCAAGCTATTTAAAACTTTCCTTTCTCTGCAATGTTATCTCAGAAAAAAACCCTTTTCACAATTTCCCTATAACAGCAGGGCATTTCAACGGGATGGAAAACTTTTACCACAACCTGCAATTTGCATTATTTTTGAAAGAGCTGAAGTTGAAGACCCTGAAAAAAAAATATTTCAGCGGCATTTTTTATCAACAGGTTTCTTCATAGCCAGTTCCCTTTAGAATTAGATAATTCAGAAAAGATCAACCATCTGTACACATAAATTGTCCCTCCCAAGCATATGGACATGTAAAATACAGTAGCCCTAGAGTTAACATAGTCAAAGTCTTCTTTGAAAATAAACATTATTCATATGAATCGCTTGGTTATCGTTTACTTGATATGTATACAAATTATCTTGAGCAAAGGATTTCCTTCTGCTGTGCAGGCGAAATAAACAGCGTTCTCTGTGGTTACATACACATCTTGCAATTCTGAAGTCATACAAGCTTCTCTGGAGAAAGGGGGAAAAGGTAAAACTAGAGTAGCTATTAAAACATATCTTAAAATAGGCATGTTGGGGGGGGGGGGGTGTGACCTTAAAACAAAACCAAAGGGTTTTTTAAGGAAAGTAGACTAACTTAACCTTAAATCTAATCTTAAAACTGATTCATTATGGAGCCAAATTATAAAAAGTGGATAATTTTAATTACAAGTTTTGGTGCCATTTTAGCTGGATTAATGACCAACCTTTTATTTTATTATATTTTATTAGGATTGTATCCTACCTTTGACAGTCTGTAGAAAACATTATTGGCTCAAAAGAAATTTTACTATGTTCTAATGGTGGTTCATGGACTAGAAAGTCAGAAAAGTAAGTGCTCAAAGCCATAGTCATAGTGATACTGTACTGTATTATTAATTATTGAAAGTGTAGCTCATTTTTTAAGAAGTCTTTTAAAAATAGAGGATGTCCTATTTATGCTTTTCTAGCTGCAGTACTTTTCTTATCTTGGCCTATGATAATTTAATATGGCAGAAAAATTGCTGTTCCTTTTTGGATCATGTTTCAACTAAAACAAAAGTGGGAATAGAGAGGGTTGCTCGAGGAAGAAGGTTTCAAAGCAGAACTTTTAATTACCATTTTAATGTCCTAATAAACTATCAAAAGAGTAAGTACTTTAAAAATGCGTTGATAAAAATGAGAAGTTTTGTCACCTTAATCTGTCATAAAAGCTCACAAGAATAGGGTGACATTAAATTAAATATCACTGGTAATCATCTCTCACCTTAAACTAAATTAATTTGAACATAATTGAATTTATGATTAAAGGTTTTAGAAACCTTCATTTTTTTTTCAATTAAAACTTAGAAGGTTCAGATAACTCCAGTACATACTATAACTTTCAAAGTAAATTGTATTTTTCTGGACTTCTTGCTATAGACAATAAACATTAAGCTGTTTTAATCTCTTATTAAAACTGTTAACAATCACAGACAGCAACAATCACAAAGGGCAGCAAATGTTTCTAAAGACTCTTAGTTGAATGGGGCATATTTAGCCTGAATCTAGGAAATCTGCAGTTAGGAAGTTACAGGTTGAAGTTCTACTTACTCTGCATAAAACAACGTCCCTGATGAGTCAGGCTCAAGAACCAAAGGAGGCTGATCAGATCCTGCCTCAAAGTCACCTCATGTGATCACAGCAATTGTTCATCAATCCCATGTCCTCTTTGAGACAGCAGCTGGTGCAAGACCTTAGGAAGGAGAAACCCTGTAATAAGCAGTAGTGAAATAAATTCTTCAGAGTTGAAGCAATTTCCTAATCTCATGCAGCTGGTAGCTGACATTTTCTGAACATTGGCTCTTCCTTCCTTTTTTTTTTTTCCTTTATTTTTTTTTCCCTCTGTCATAAAAATGCAATGTTTCAATCACTTTTTAAACTAGTGTGCTGCTAACTACAGCTACATACCTTCCAGCTGGCTTAGAGAATGAAAAAAGGGAGTATTTTTGGATGAAAAATGTCATGGAAACATGCAGTGAGTTATACTGATGTTGGGTTGCAAAGTTTAAGTATTTAGCTAAAAAGAATATATTCCCTTCACCCATACTAAACCCAATTATTTTTTAATATCTTTGGGTATTTTCTCATTTTTTGATAGAAGATGACTAAACAGGCAAGGGTTTATCTCCTGTCTGTATTTTTGTGCAGCACAATGCCTGCACAGTTATACCCTGTACAAAGATTATTTTGTTCCAAGTCAATGGGAGAAATTAGTTTAAATAATGGACCCAACTTTACTGCCCAGTTGAGCAACTTAAATTGTGGTCAACTATCCTGTATTCTGGAGAGGAAAGAGATGTAGGGAATGGGGTTTTTTTTTATTTTCTCGACCACTGCAGAACTGCTAGATACAGCCTATCTCCTTATAGTTTGGAGGCCTGAAGAGGTCTTTACATTGGATACCTACGCGCTTCCAAAAGCAGCATTTTTATAGGCACAGGAAAATAGATCTTCCTGGATGATGGGCTAATTCTAACTTAATGTTTACTTGAGATCCCAGATTGTAAAAATAAGGTAAACATGAAATCCCACTGATTAAACGTTTAAAATGTTGAATGTGCTTAGTGTTCAGATTAATAGCAGCTTTAGGCAGAGACCACTTTCCTTCTACAACACAGACTTATTTAGCGAGAGACTTAACCAAACTCGTCATATGACGATTTATTTTCCTGAGAGCTCCCATTTGGCTTTAAGAACCATTTTTGCTATACAACAATTTGACTCATATGATAAATATTTTCTTTAAAATGTCAGATAAGAATTTTAGCTTTTAGCTAAAAGCTAAAATTTTTAGGAAAAAGCTTTTAGCTTTTTCCTAAAAGTTATGTTTAATTACAACCTGCATTATTTCACAGTGATGAAGCTGGCCTTGACATTGAAAGCTAAATTCTTCAGGTCTGTCAACATCAGAACTACTTGACTGAACAGTTATGAACTTTACAGTTATTTTTGTGATATTGTTCATCAAAGCCTAATATAATGTATTCTCGATTGTCCATCCGAAAGAATGTGTCTATTTTAGAGCTGATTTCCTTAGAGATAACATCTAATTTCTAAATAAAATCTGGATGATGTTTTAAAATTATTTCTGTTGTCTGTTTTTATAAATAAAGGTGGGGTTTTTTTTTTCTCCTTCTTAATGTAAGGAAAAGATGCTGTTAGTTTTGACAAAGTCTAAACAACAGTGTTAATACTGACTCACCTACAACACACAGAGACGCAAATATGCACAAGGGTCAGCATTTGAACTTTGAATGACCTGAGGGGATCATATCCTCCACCAAAGTAACTTTTTCCAAGGGTTGAGCATTTTTCCAAATAAGTGCATTAGTTCTGATAGCAATGGATCCAAACTTCATTAAACATGAGCTGAACAGCCAGTTCAGTTTGGGCTACTTGTTTTGTGGTCCCCTGAGGATCCCCAGGAGGCACACATGGAGTCACCTGCGGGAGAAGGGCTATTTTAGTGTCATCACTGACTACAACAAAAACCTAAAAGTAAGTTGGGTGTCCCATGATTGCAAAGGGAAAACGGGGCAGACAGCATAATTGCACCTCACTCCAGAGCTCTCAGCTGTTCTTTTGCAGATGAGACTGAGAGGAAAGTACCAGAAGGGAAAGTGCTCCTTCTAAACACCTGAGGAAATGGCTCCCTGTTCATCTTGTTACGTGCTTCCCCACCGCTTCTCTTCAGCTTCACGCTATCCTACTAGATATACTGAGCCCACATGAACTCACAAATCCAGTGAGGGAGAGGCAAATTCCTTTTTCTACAACAAATATATATTTAATCTTGAGTACATACTGCTCTACAGGAAGGTGAGCCAGCAAAGGTGTTCCCCATTGCCCATCTCCCCACCTCACACCCATACCATCACATGCTGCCTGGGGTCCACCATCAAGACTTCCCAGATGTGCCAAAGAGCAGAAAAACAATTTTTAATTGCCACTATATATCCTTAAATGCAGAGCCATCTCAGGCAAGTTAATCCTCAGCCACACTGAACTTCACAGGTAGACAAGAAGCAGTGGGACTGACATAGACCTATGTGTCTCAGGTGGTCAGTACCACTCCTCATCATGCCATGACAGGATCAAGTATGGTGATAGGAGCAAATAAAGCAGCCTTTGTTGCTTTTCAAAACATACAGGGGGCTCCTGCCAGCAGGCAGAAGAGTAGCATCGATGCTACCCCAACAATAACATTGTGCATGCTGAAAAATCTTTGTGGTTGAATGCAAACGATAGAAAGGGCTGAGCATTTGTCACCATGGGCAGAGCACAGCGTAGTTCATGCATAGTGACTGCAAAGGACAATATGAAGGACATCCGTGGTAGCAAACAGCCTGGATTATTAGCATTACCCACAACCTTCCAGTCATGGGGGATGAATGATCCAACCAGCTGAAGGGGACATGCGTGAAAGACGCAGAATGCGGCAGGGCCCATGACCACTTCCAAACTTTACAAAAATGGTCTTACAAAGAAAGGCAATCTGCAAAGTCCTTTTTATGCACAGATCTGCACTTGAAAGTCCAAGATGCTGATGTCCTGTTGGACGATCACAGCAGGTCTTTCTGAAGACAAAGAGTGTTATCTGAATCCAGGTCCCTGCAAGTTTGACCCAATTGTTTTAACAAAATACTGCTCTGATCACAGAAACTCCCCAGGAGCAGAGTAGACAATTTCCAATAAGCAAACATCCCATTTAAGTATATTGTCCATAGGGCCTATCACTGTTGCTGCTAACAGATGCAATTTAACATCACATCTATGAGGTCAACAAGTTGGATATGTCCATGTACTTCTTGTCCTACTATGAATTCAGTCAAACGATAAACCTGTTTATGAAAAGTAGGATGACATACTTTTAAGTAAAAGCAGAAAAGAAAACTATTCTGTCTGTTTCAGGAACACAAAAAATGGTTGTTGGTGTTCTTGTTGCCTTGTTGTGAATGTAAACTAAATGTTTTTTCTGAGAAATCAAAATTAAAAACAAGACTGAACCATTCAGTGAAAAGGAACAGATAAGTGATGTATCTTGAAAAATATCAGACTGATTAACAAACCAAGAATAAGGTCATACAGGACCTGCATCCAATGAAAAGTAACTTCAATTTACTTCTTGTTCTTATTGAGAATACTGGACATCTACAAAAAAAAGGCTCCCGACACCATGGGAAGCAAAGATAGACTGGGAGTCAACCAAACAGTGAATACCGGGCTGGCTGACTGCTGTTGAACATGAGGCTGCATGGTACGGACCAAGCTGACCCTCCAGTCAGCTTGGGGCTGCTGTCTGGGCTGTGTCCCCTCTCAACCTCCTGCCCACCCCTGGCCAGGGCTGGGCCACCAGAGGAAGAAGCAGGGAGGACCTTGGTGCTGTGCAAGCACTACTTAGCATCAGCTGGACAGGACAGTGCTGGTGACACTAAAGACAGCCCCTTGCCAGCTGCCATGAAACAAATGACCTGTACCCCAGCCAGGCCCGGGGCAGAAACCCTCCTTTGCCCACTCCCAGTTCTTATCCATTGAAAAAGCCACGAAACACAGAGCGTTTAACTTCCTGCTGAGAAATCCAAAAACCCTCCCAATCTGCGGCTGGCATGCAGTTTTTCCTGCATGTCCTAAAAAGTACATGCTGGACAGTCAGCTCTGATTACTAATTTAGGATTTCAACAGAGAAGAGTGGTCAGGAAGCATTTAAAGTAACACCAGTTCTTTCATCCTTTCCTATCCCCATGCAGCTTCATGTGCAGCGAGCCTGTGCACACCGCAGTTCTGCTCAGCCCCAGGACTTTACCTTGGAGAAAGAGCATCACTGTGAGGAGAGACAGAAATGGGAAGAATATCATCCATCAACTTAATCCATCTCTTGGATCTCTTCCAGCCCAGTCAGAGCAGATCAAAGATACCTGCCAGCACGTCAAGTATTTTACAACTGTCCAAGAACACTCTCCCTCAGGGATCCCAGTGTTTTGACCTACAAAGGGTTGTCATCATACCCCTAGACAGATCCCAGTAGGAGCTGCATGTTCTCCTCCACAGGAGTGAATGCTCTGTGTCAAGCCAAGTAAAATTTACCATATTCACCATGTAAATATACCAAAATTTACACATAAATAAAAGAAGTCTCGATCTTAGCATTACTTTGCAGCAGTAAAGCAGTTATTCTTATGCATAAACATAATCACAGTTGTCAGATTGGGTCATCCTAAACTGCAGTGATTCAGCAAACACTGATACAAATTTTAGGCCCCAAGAATCATGTTTCTACTACAAAGCAGAAAGAATTATCTATATTTGCCAGAAAGTTTATTCAGCTTTTTTTTTTTTTCTGACCTAGAGTATTACAGTTCTAAACCAACACTGGCCACATATTAATATTTTTTTTTGCCTTAAAACAACTAACAATTATTGTGTTTGATCTCCTCACCAATTACAAACTCCTGGAATGACCATATGTATTCCCAGTCCAAATCCTGCATTTGAAATATTGAATATGCTATGTTTAGGTAGATTTTGTTTGTACTATTATACTTTACTGGACTTTAGGGGTGAGGCTAGATTTTTTGGGGGAGGAAATGTTTTAAATTAGCCTGCAAAGCCTTTCTTAACCAAGAGAGTATTCTGCTTGTAGTGGCTTTTCACTTTTTTTTCTTTGGCTGGAGCACATTATGAATTCTGTCAGTAATTCCTACCCATGAAACCTTTGATTGCCACCTAGGGATTTCTGCCTCTGAGAGAACTAGAAACAGCTTTGATCACAGCTGTCAATGCACTAACATTGTTTTTTCTCTGAGACCTTAACTCTAATCTTACATTATAATTCATTTCTGGATTTAAGCCACATGCTGATTCCATAAAGACTGTCAGCAGCTAATAGGTTGCCTCACAGGAACCAAAGGAGAAAACAGCATTGCCTTCTCTTACTCAGTAAGCATTCCCTTGTTTAAAATCAGCATTGTTTTTAACATGGACAGAAAACAGGTAGGACAGGGAGGATACTAACACTTAGACATAAAGACATGAAAAATCACTATTAGAAAAGTGACTTTACAGAGCTAAACATAGTAAAGCTTACAGAGATGTGAAAATGATTGTATGTGAATGAGGTAGATATTTGCTCTTCTTTCAGATATTGTAAATTATACAGCAACTTTGTTTTGCATTTCTATAACAATCCAGTGCAATTTTTTTCCCTATCAGAAGAGCATTCACCCACAGCTAATATTATGTATTTTGTTTATTACTAGCAAAATAAACCAGACCTCAGTGCAGTAGGAAATGTGCAAAAGACAATATTGGCTTCCCAAAACTGATAATAGAAATAGATGCAGCCATCTATTGAGAAAAAAATATATGAATAGTGCAAAGGATAAACACATAGTAGTTGGTTTTCTTTACTCCTCTTCCTTTTGTCTTTTGTATGTTTTCAGTGGGGCTACATTAGAAAGGTATAAAGCACCTTGAAATATAAGAGGAAAGAGAGGACTTGATAGCTCAGATGTGATGAAGAAAGAAGCTTGAAAACAATGGAGAAAAGCAGCAGAGAGAAAATAAAATAAAATTTGCACAAAGCTTCCTGAAGTTATTGATTTCAGTAAGGTTTTGCTCTCTGACCAATGATAACTTTGTCAAATTGAGGAAAAGGAGTCAACATTTTGTTTTCTCTCTTTCCTCTAAAAATCTGGATATATGGGTTAAGCGAAAAGCAGCCTCTGGAAATCTAGAAAGAAGGCATCAATCCTGAAAAGAGTATTGGTCATGGAGCATGCTCCATAAGCACAGTGCCGAGGTAAGGAGAGTGGAGCAAGTTGTTGAGGCGCCGTGCTGGCAGGTAGCACCCATCAGTGGTTTATGCATTTGTGTTGACCAATCTTTGTCCCCCAGCATGAACCTAGGAATACCCAATACACACTGTGCAGAAGACACTTGGTTGTATATTGCATTTGTTTAAATCCATGATTTCCTATGAAAAATGGCAAAACTTACCCCTCTAAAATAGTATTTTCAAATTATATACAACTTGCAAGTGCTGGAATCTGCACCTACTGTAGAGTAACACCGGGCACAAGTATAATTTGGGAGAGGAACAGCTGGAGAGAAGTGCTGCAGAAAGGGATCTGGGGGGTGCTGGTCAACAGCCAGCTCAATAGGATCCAGCGGTGAGCCATGGCAGCCAAGTGGGCAACCTGTATCCTGGGGTGCATCGAGCGCAGTGTAAGTGACTGGTCAAAAGAGGTGATTACCCCACTGTATTTGCATGGGTGCGGCCTCACCTTGAGCATTTTGTGCAGTTCTGGGTCCCATTTAAGAAGGGTGTGAAGGTCCTTTAATGTGTCCAGAGGAGGGCAACAAAGCTGGTGAAAGGGCTGGAAGGCACGTCCCATAAGGACTTTGGGCTTTGGAGAGGGAGCTGAGAGGTGACCTCATTACTCTCTACAGCTTCCTGAGGAGGAGAAGTGAGGAGGGAGGTGCTGATCTCTTCTCCCTGGGGTCCAGTGATAGGACACAAGGGAATGGTTAAAAGCTGCACCAGGGGAAGGTTTAGACTGGACACTAGGAAATTTTGTTACCAAGAGCCTGGTAGAATACTGGAACAGGCTTCCCAGGGAAGTGGTCAATGCCCCAAGTCTGTCAGTGTCTCAGAGGCATTTAGACAATGCCCTTAGTAACATGCTTTAGCTTTTGGGCAGCCCTGAATTCTGCAGGCAGTTGGACTAGATGATGGCTGTAGGTCTCTTCCAACTGCAATATTCTGTTCTAACTCCACACTGGGTAGCCCAGAAGCTTGCTAGTTAGACTTTAAATGAGTATTTCTCTCTTCTGTGCTGTAAATAGGAGCAGACAGTGTTGCGAGTTTGTTTCTAAGTGCCATATTATTATTTTGTTCTTTTTCTCTGCCCTGAAACTGAACACAGCTGGATAAAATTCAGAAGAAACTTAAGATTGCTTTTGGTTAATGTTGGCTCCAAATTGTTTCTGGTGAATCCACTTGCTTTCTTAATTTATCTCTGCATAATGAGAAGCAGATATTTTTGATCAAGCTGATAGCTGCTAAACTGTCTCCCTGTGGATTCCTTTTATGAATACTGCTACATTCTGTTGGGGGTGGTGGTGGGGGGAGGGAAATCATAATTATTACATGGTAGCTACTTGAATTTTATTATGCTTGATATCAAAAGGAGAATAATGAAAATATTTAGTGTCTCACCGAAGATCTGAAGGCATCTCACCAACAGTAATCAGTCTCTTTGATGGTGGTACAACTACATAAACAGAAATTCCTGAGTGTCAGGAATTTGCAGAGTAACATCCTATCCTAACACCTTTGACACACAAGCCCTAAAATACCCAGTATTTATTTTCCAATTTCCTGCTCTGATCACTGGAAAAGGAGTAATCTCATTCCTCTTTTTATTTTGCTGATGTTCTAGTTTTAGGAAAGAAATGCTTTTTCTTAAAATACTGTCTTTGAAAGAAAAAGAAAATATTTTCTTTAGAAACAAGTACCTTCTATAATTGCTATATATGTACATACATATACACTTCAGGATGAGTTTCAACAAGGCCAAGTGCCGGGTCCTGCACTTGGGTCACAACAACCCCAGGCAGCACTACAGGCTTGGGGCAGAGTGGCTGGAGAGCTGCCTGGCAGAAAAGGACCTGGGGGTGTTGGTCAACTATCAGCTGAACATGAACCAGCAGTGTGCCCAGGTGGCCAAGAAGGCCAACAGCATTCTGGCCTGTATCAGGAACAGTGTGGTGAGTAGGACCCGAGAGGTGATTGTCCCCCTGTACTCGGCACTGGTGAGACCCCACCTCGAGTGCTGTGTCCAGTTTTGGGACCCTTACCACAAGAAAGACATCTCACTCTACAACTACGTGAAGGTGGTGTGTAGAGAGGCAGGGGTCAGTCTTGTCTCCCACGTCACAGGAGATAGGACAAGGGGAAATGACCTCAAGTTGCACCAGGGGAGGTTTAGATTGGATACTAGGAAACATTTCTTCACTGAAAGGGTTATCGAGCATTGGAATAGGCTGCCCAGAGAAGTGGTTGAGGCACCATCCCTGGAGGTGTTCAAAAGACAGGTTGACATGGTCCTCAGGAATATAGTTTAGTGATTTTTATTTCTTATTTCTCAGGGGTCTTTTATGCGAAGGACAGCTAATACTCCTTTCCAAATGGTTAAGAAAGGACCTTCTCTGTGGGGAACACTCAAGGAGTGAGGCTGTCTTCTCAAACTGAGAAATATTACTTCTCAATTTTTGTAAGACTAACACAGAACATCTTCATATCCACTGTTTTCTGAATATATATGCTCAGTGAAACACTGTTAATATACATTACCATTTTAAAAAAGGTTATGTTTAATGTAACAGCACCACACTGGGAAACTGGACTATTCTGGATATTGTTGTAGAAGTCACTGAACTCCACTTTGGCTTCAAATTCCCATCCCTGTAAATTTTTTCCCCAGGGTGTTATAACATCACAGGAAGTCCTCAGATGTTCTATTTCCTTCCCAACTTACTGCTTCTGTAAAAGCTTAGGTATTTTTGAAGGTAAGTCATTTGTGGGAAAAAAACCTTCTTCCCTTTTTTTTTTTTTTTTGTAGCCTTTCTGCCTTGTAGTTGAACTTGGATTCCTTGGGATTTAACAGCTGAAGATACTTATGCTTGCAAAAGTCTATCCTTTGTGAAACAGTGGAGCATATGGATTTGTGAAGATAAAACAGCACAACAACTGGCAAAATCAGAATTGAATAGGGTGTTAAACCTTAAAACTCAAAAGGATTTTGAAGTCTCATGCTGACAAACTTTGATGCAACAGGCCAAATTCCACTTTTAGTTGTGGGAACTGAATTAATGTGAGAACTCCCTGCCCCTCTCCATCCGCAACAGAATTGGCCTTCTTATGGTAATAAAATTGGGGGTTCTGGTCTTCATTAGGTACATCATTGCAACACAAGGGACCCTTGGATTTCCAGCTTTCATTTTCCTTATCCTCTTCTCTTTTTTCATCCTTTTTACTTGACTTTTTGCATGTAGCTCTTCTCAGAGTTAGTCACTCTCAATTCCTTTCACACCTAATGGAAAGAAATGGCTATTTCAAGGGTGTGATTCATCAGGGATCTTTAAGATGTCTGACTGAGGTTTGGATGAATCAGGATTCAACTGACCGGGATTTCATTGATTGTAACAAGAATACAGAGTTGCTAGTTGTGATGGAGGTGTCCAAATTGCAGGCATCACCATTCATTGTGTTGAAACTCACCCTTTGTCTTTTTCTGCACAATGGAATTTAACACTGATATCGGAGAGCTATTTTTGTGGCACTTTAAGGAGTTTACTGAGGGTCTAATGACTTTTGAGCCTTCTGTGATTCAGGCTGCCTGTCAGCTCAGGAACTTCACATGCATTTGCCTGAAATTTGCATTTGGAAGTTTTCAGTAACATCTGAAAGGGCAAGACATTTACTCTAACTTTTTTGCTTTTGAAGCAGAGGATAACCTGGCTGTGTTATGCAAGCCCCATAAATTCAGTTAGGAGAGTGCAGCAGGTGTGCCCCATTTCAGGCTCTTCAGCAGCTCTTACTACCTTTGCTTTCTTCCCCTCTTCCTCTCCCCATGAGTCTCACACAGATCTGCATCTCCAGCTTTCTCTGAAGAAATACCCTTAGTCTTTCCTGACCGTGCCCATTAGGGACATCCAACTGGTCAAAAGGTCTCACATTGACAGCTTGGGACTCCTTAGCCACAAACACACTTCCCTGCCGCAGACCCTTGCTGGCGTCTGAGCCAGCTCTTCTCTTGCCTGAGTGCTTAAGCAGCCAGAGGAAGTAAAATCCAAAGCCTTTATATTTCTCCTGCATTGTCTTCCCACCCTCCAGTGTCTTCTCACTTCTCCTCTCCATTTCACTGTTTCATTAGATTAATATTGTTTCTTTTTTTTTTCTGCCTTTGTTTGCTTGTTACTCTAGATCATGCATCATGTAATTAGTACAGCTGTTGACTGGAGTGTGGAGCATGGTCCATGCCCCTTCTCCAGCCCTTCTTGACCATAGTTCAATTCTAGCATACTTTTCCTGAAGCAGACCCAGCTGTCTATGGCTAGGATGTGACAAGGCTGTTGACAGGAATAACTGGCTTCCCACTATTCCCATCTGAGCTGACTTCCCTGTCTCTTTTGCTTTTTATAAGAAGCATTGGGTCATTTGTGAACAACCCACTCAGTACCAGGCCAGTAAACTTATGATTTTAAAATAGAAGTCTGGTGAGTGAGCCACACAAAAGACCCTCTTGATTCTTTATGCTGCTACTGCTTTCCCTGCCATCACTATTTCCAGAGTGCATCATGCTGTTTTCTGAAAAAACAGAGCTAGAAACAAAAAGTAGGCTTTGGAGACTTTGCACAGCCACTGGCTCACCACCTTCCACAACAGAAAGCATATAATCTCAGATTACCCCACACAAATAAATACATTATAATCAGCTAGAGAGTTTTGTGGACACTCAAAACATGCACAGTACAAGCCACTACAAATCAACTTCCACCGCTAAAGGAAAACAGTTGTCCAGTCAAATGCTCTGTGTGGAAATGTTCTTCTCATACATGGAGTGTTTGGAGTGGTAATGTTTCAGTCTAGGATAGCATGCAATTACCTTGGAAAAAGCTATTGCATTTTAGCGTAATCTTTGACTTTGAATGACCTCAAAGTCTATGCAGATGATTTGCAGACTGCTTTGAGACACAGGAGATGGGAACTTCTGGATTCAGCTTTTTTTTTTTTCTTTAAAAGAAAATAAACTTCGTTATACCATTGTCATGAACCTTCCCTTAGACAGTGATGTCAGCAGAGATGACACAACCTATGGTTTTAGTTTAAGATTTTTTCCTATGATATCATGTTAAATTATTCAAAATAGCTCCACTGGATGTAAATATATTAATCCTGATTTACACCAGGAGAGAGAAGTGGATTTAGCTCAACCTTTCTGACAGTGGTCATTTCACAAGTAGTACAGCACTTTGAGATTTGTGGTAGGTCCTTTTTGTTTATTTTGTGTGTGTGTCCGTATCTGTTTTGGGAGCCTGCATTAATCTTGCTATAATCTGAAGTCCCAAAATACCACAAGAAACGCTGTCTTACAGTGTCTCCAGCCTAGCCAACAATAAATAATTCCTAGGAATACCACAAGGAAGTTGATTTATGGTTTGATTTCTCAAACAAAGAGCTCTGGACAAGGTTCAGATAAGCAAGTAATCTTACGGATGCTTATCTGGAATAAACTGGTATATCTCTGGGGCTTCACTCAAGATGAAAATGACCACAAGACAGAAAGCAGAGAAATTGAAAAATATATCTCATATGAAAGTACTGAAAGAGTTTAGAAACAGGCATGTTTCTCTTCAGGTCACCAGCACATTTCAAAAAGCCTAATTAATTTTAGTGTGTTTAATTGTTGTCTGTTCCCCTCCCTCTCATTTTTAATTTCCCCTTTATATAGCTTATGAGCCAAGAGTTTTTTAAGACTGTGAGGTTAACCCTGAGTGCATGGAATGTATAAACCAACTTTTCAGCAGTAGGATTTATATGAGGGGGAGAATGCAGGATTTGCCAGGTGCAGACAGATGTAGACGATGCCTGCAGAGCTTTAATACCCTGATGATGGTAACTGTAAACCTGAGGACAGAGACAGACAGTGAGAAGGGGCAAAGCACGGCACCAATCTGGGCCTTGTGGCATTCATGAGTTGCAGGTGACAAAATGACAATCTTTCTTGTGTTGCTACTGTCTTAACCTCTAGTTCTGACTAGGCATAAAAGTAAAATGGTTCTTGTTTGCCCATGAAGCTGAACTCTGCCTAATTTCTTCTCAGCTAACCCAGATGCAGTGAACTATTTTCAAACTGGTTTAAAGTTGTAGCCTAAACACCACCTATTGCTTTCCAAGGATAACAATGACTTGTTTGAATCTGAGTAATCTTAGGGCACCCGGGGGCATACATTAACTGGAATGAATTTAGTTGTGTTTGGCTATCACACTGTAGAGCAAACCTTGGGGAGTGCTGGGAGACCTGCTGATCTGCTGCAGAAGCTGGAGAGGCTGAGGGAGCAGCTGGGCTAGAGACAGTTCAAAGCCACTGTGACTCTTAAAAGAGTTCAAGATGGGTACATGGTGCCATCCTGTGCCTGAGGATGTGGTTGCTGGAAGTAGTAATCTGTGTATCTTTGAATTCCTAAGTCCGTGTATAAGGTATAATGTACTTTGTATGTATACTTACCTGTTCTAAGTATATACTGAAGTAGATAAAAAACCAGAGAACATTTTGACTTACTGCAGGATAAGACACATGGCATTTTGATCTAATTCCTAGCAACACATTTAGGTGTGTCCATCACAGGGATGCCTTTATAATTAAGGTGAAGCTTTGGATGCTTTCCTCCAGGGCATAGACTAGAACATATGCCAGTCACCCATATTGTTCTTACATCTGAAAGCACAGCATCTAAAGTTTAATAACTTACAAGACAAAACAGGAAAAACTAATCCTGTTTTTTCAAGAAAGGGATTGAAAAATAGTTCCTTAGAAATTACCACATTTGTTCAAGAGTTTAAAAACAGTGTATGCAGTGTGCTGTACAGGGAGTGAAGAGTGCTGTAGTGGAATGGTTTTATTAACATTTAGTTGATATGATCTGTATAATTCACTTAGGGCTTTGCTTCCTGTGATTAATCCCATGATTCAGTATGAATCACTGTAAAATTCTTTTGCTGCATGACATAATCATGCAATTCACTGTACAAATGAAACTAAAGGTCATTTCATTGTGGTGAAAACTGAAAGGTAATGTTAAAAAAACCAGGATGAAGTAAAAAAGCAAAAAATCTGAAAGATGGGAGAAAACACCTTAGTTCATTGTCCTCTAATATATATATTATAATATAATTTTTAATTTTGTGACTGCACAGTAATTTTTCCATTCAGTGCAAGGAACAGGCAGTTCTCATTTACTTAGCAGCTGTTTCAGTAGTGGTTTTATTTCCCACTGTGTCTGTTATTTATGTTCTCTTAGGCTTTTCTATGTGCTTATAACTCTAAAACACACAATTACTTTACAAACACTAGTGTATCTTCAGAAGTTCTCTAAGGCATATATTGCCCCTGCTTCACAAACAAGGAAATGAGACTTGTGTAGGGTAAGGTCGGAAATACTCAATAATTTCAGATGCCAAGTTAGAGGTATCTAGGACCCATTTTTTTAATCTATTATGCAGCATTTCCTATGTTTGACAGCTCCAGCTGATACGCACTGTTGCTGGGAATGCACAGACCTTTGTCTTCAGATTTCACTGTTAAGTAGGTGTATGCCTAATTGATGACCACCAATGACTATTTTGATTTATGGGAGCTCATTGGATGATCTTGGCTTAGGCAGGGGTGAGAACTATTCCTTACAACAGCATCAGCTGCCTTAAGTGGTCCATCTTGGTGACAGACACCTTGTGATTCTGTGCATATGAAGAAGAGAGCTTTCAAGATGCTTATCTTTCATTATGTAGTCTCATTGTGTTCTCTGTTTTGTGGGTCAATGTTTACTAAAAAGTGGGTCTATCAAGATGAGAGGGGGTATCAAATCTATTACTGGTATCTGCCTAGAGTAAAAGTCCCAAAATACAGCATTAGGGTACTAGAGTAGTAAGGACAGGCAGAACTGGCAAATCAAAAACCTGTCCTATTTCTGTATCATATATTTATATGAATCTGATGCCATGTAACACACTCAGCAGGGTGGTGAGAGGCTGTATCTCAAATTTCCTGTCACATCTGTGCTAAGAGGGAGAGTGATTTGGTGGTAGAAAGGTTAGCCAGGGACTAGGTAAGTCAGTCTTTTGATGCCTCCTTTGTCTCAGACATCTGTGACTACAGGAAACTCATTCCAATGGGCTGCCTACATCTCCTGCATGAACAGGACTTGTTGTATTCCCCTCACCTGTATGGATATATTTGAGGACTGCATTAAAGATCAGAAAGCATTATGCTGATACCCCAGTCATATAGATCACACAAGAAAGGCAGGGCTTGGCATTATGCAATTTCTCAAGGTTCATCCCAGCTTTAAGTTCACAAAATCTTAATGGTTGTGATACTCATATTACATGGGATATTAATACATTAAAATCTGATAATAAATATTTTTAACATGTATAGACATATCTAAGCTATCTTTTGGTTTCAGTGGGAAGTATCACTGGATTTAACATAATTTTCCAGACAAAATAATAAGTTCAATTTCTCCTTTATTTGACTTTCAGAACTTGGATTTGAGAATATATGTTTCCTAGGGCACAAATAACATAATGTCTGAAGTGAGGGGTGCTGGGATTCTTCTTTGTACACTATTGTAAAATATGTAGCAACAGAGGAGGTTTCACTTGCTACATGATAAAAATAACAGGAGCCTGAACTTGGGTCTTGAAAGGACTTTATAAGATCAATTTTAATGTTTTGAAATAACAGATTTAATTACATTTTTGATAATTTAATCTGAAGGGGTCATGACTTGATAAATGAGTATAATACAGACACCCAGAATTTCAGGCCAAAATTTGGCAGCTGTTTAGTAACTGCAGGAATGATTGGAGACTACTTCTTATGAAAAAATGTTCTACATGATATATAAATGGATGAAGCAGAAAGAACAACAGGATCTGCGCTTTTTCAGGTCTTGGCACTGAAGGTGAACTGGATATAACAAGACATTTCTGAACACCTTATCTGAACTTTAAAAATCTTGCCCAATTCCCAAATATTTTGAAAAGATTTTTGGTCAGATTCTTCATTTTTCATGACTTATTTCTGTACAATAAACAGTAAATGACTGATGATTGAAACAACAATCATAATAATCTTACCACATGGAAAAAGAACAAAACACTTTCCTTATATTAAGATACGGGACCAATAAAAAAAATTAATCATGAGAGTTAGACTGAAATTAGATTTCACTCAGTATTCCATTTCAGTCTCCGATTTTTCCTATGTAAATATGAACTCATTACTTTACCATGAGAGAAAGATTTTATTGTTGTCATACCTGGAAGCAATTCTTATCTGTAATGTACCAGGTCTCAGCCTCAATACAGTACAGCCACATGCTTGTCATTCTATCAAACAAAAAGAAGATTTCTCTTTTTCAGATCTATTGCAGTTGTGAAAACAGGAAGACATACAATGAGTAGCGTAGCAAAAAGTGGGGGGTGGGGGGTGGGGGGGGGTGCGGGGTTTTAAGTACTTGACTTGGCTAAGCCAGAATAAGTATATTGTGTGATACTGTACCCACTGAAATTCAGCTTCAAAAGAATGGAAAATCCAGATGTGGCGATAGCAACTACCCTTTCACAAAGACAAAAAACTAAATCCATCCCTCAGGGCAGAAGTGAGCCCCTGAACCACTTTGAAGCCCTATATCTCAAGCAGGTACTTCATTCCAGACTGGAACCAGAAAAAAGATGCCACTGACAGTGATGCTACAGTGTCCCCTAAAGTTATAGCAGAGATAAAATAATGTGGTTACTTAAGGAATTATCTCATCCACTTTTTA
Source organism: Gallinago undulata (assembly GCA_026546715.1). NCBI lineage: Eukaryota > Metazoa > Chordata > Aves > Charadriiformes > Scolopacidae > Gallinago > Gallinago undulata. The sequence continues at coordinate 112,064,548 of JAOTQQ010000012.1, forward strand.
GTATATGAAACAATGATGACATAAAAGTTTTCTGAGGATGTGGAGCTTTAGTCATACAGGGGCTTTTAATCAGTCTGAAAGATCAATTATTAAGGCTAGATTCTACTGTAAAAAAATCTGACACTGGATGAAATATGCCTCCTGTGCAAAGGACCGGTATGAGGTCTAAGCATCCCTTAAGACTCTAAATCTCTGCTGCAGGGCATGATTGTTTCTTAAGGATCCCATAGGCTTTCAGAACAAAGGTGAATTTTATGAGATGTGAACAAACCAGTTTTTAACAGTACTGCAGAAAGCAGTAAAGAATGTAAGAGGTAGCGATTTGTTCTGACTATTATTTCTAGAACACGAGCCTAATTTGTAGTGCAGGAAATCTGCTGTGTCATGGCTTTTCAGTGAAGTGAAATGAATATCATTGCAGTTTCTAAGGGAAGCAGCCAAAAAAGTGCAAACAGTATGCCCAGCTAGACTGTCAATTTTAACAAGGAAAACAAAACACAGAACAGGAAGTGAAGTGAATATTGTTTCTTGCTCATTGCTTTCAGAGACTGTACCTATAATGCAGAAAAATCTGGAGAAAGAACCACTTCCCATTCACTGGGGTCAGCACATGGGGAAATACAATGCCAGGAAAGTGTGTAGGTACTATAATGAAGAAACTTGAAATAGCACCATATCTAATATAAGCACTGTGAGAACAAGAAAGAACATCAGTTTATACTTCATTTGATTTTTTAGAACCTTACAGCACAAAGAGAATAAGGCAATATACAGCTTTACAAAAGCACAGTATTCACAGTGGGTCATCCTAATTGTCCAGGAGATGACTTCAAAACTACATTTGCCCTTTCTATATCCTTCTGAATCCCTCCTTTCTTTAATGCCTAGTTTATGACAGAAAACTGAACTGCTGTCCTGAACAACGTTCATAGCTGCCATTTGCTTTGTCTTGGATCTACACAGAAGTTCGCAGAACTCAAGTGAGGTAAAAATTTTAGTAGAGACACCCTGATGGATCCTGGGAAAGTTCAACATAAAGAAGAACAGGTCAGGTCGGAACAAAAGTCTAAGGCGCAGTGTTTGAAAGACCAAGGACCAGCTTTTAGTTGCAGAGCCCCAGTTCAGTGGCAAAAGGATCGAAAGTGTCATCGTGAGAGTAAGCAGAGAAAGTCTTCAGCATAGGACTTCTGGAAAAGCTTTTGATATTATGTGACTTCCACATACTTGGAGAAAAAATCTACCTGCTTTTCATTTTTACTGTGGTTAGGGAAATGGGATTATGTATAACTTGTTTGTACATAAACATCATTATAATTTTTCCTAAACCTGCAAGATCCTGAGCTTTGACTAACCACTTGGCTCTAGATGCAAAAAAACCCACCACAGGTAAAAGCAATGGACCACATGAAAACTAATAATAACAGAGTGAGTTAATTGGAATGTGGTAAATTGGGCTCCAACTTTATCATGGAAAAGGGGATTTTCTGCCGCTGAATAACCACAGATGAGATAATATAACTGCAAGGCCTCCTTAACATCTATGTAGACAGAAAATATAACACTTTTTCAAGCATGCTGGTGGGTCTCGATACAGGTAAGGGGAGGCTATTAAAGATGCTCATAGTATTAACTTACATTTGGAGGTCAGAAATTTATTCAAGCAGACAGACTTCTGTGGACAGACTGTGGAAAACAAGAGTAGGGTCCAGATGGTCAACTAGGGCACGTGTGCCATTTTAAGGACACATCTGGAATATAGCATCCATGCAGCCAGAATGCTCAGTCACATGTAAAACTCAGTGTACTGTGGTGACAAGAGCCACACTAAAACTTCTAAAGCTGAAGTCAGAACAGCAGCCAACACACTGGTCCTTCTCCTGTAAGCCTCAACTGAAGACACTCAGTGTGACATTTTTTAACAGCTTGAGCCCAGAAGCAGAGCCTGTCCAGTCCAGTTATTCTGAGAAACAAGATTCCCCCCCCCCCCCCCCCACTGTTCTGTTGCTTCTATTTTAACTTTGGCCAAACACAAAAATACAAGAGTTTGGGGGCTTGTGCTTTGTTTTGTTGTGAAATGTTTATTCAAAACAAAAATAATAGGTTTTATCTTTTCTCACCATCTGTTTTCTCATTTGGGTTGGTTTGAGATTTATAGGGTGATCTGCATTGGTGCTTGTTCATTCAAACTTGTTCATGTCTCTAATTTTCCATCAAACTTTGGAGACATCAGTCTTGTGATCTCAACTTGGATCTATGCACTTGTGCTAGCTGACTATGCGAAATGGGCAACTGTAATTCACAAGCCTTGTTTGTGTATGCAATTACTCATTTTGTAGATGCAGATACTGGCTGGTTCACCTCCAGTCCCTATACTAGAAATTTTAATTTTTTTCAATTGTTTAAAATTGATGGTATGATTTACAAGTCATGGTTAGTGGTTAATAAATTAATCTGGATGTAGTTCAAGTAAGTTATTGGGGTTAGGCTGCATCTAATTTGTCTGTCACTTGTGTTTAAACATAGTCGTTAAAACTTTTTTATTATCTTTTTTGCTGTGTTTAGTGAACCTGATCTTACAAACATTATATAATGAACAAAATACACTGCTGACAACAGATATGTTTGAGATGTGTTTTTTGCTTTTTATCATACTAAATGGCCTTATGACCAACAATAAAGGGCAAGTGAATTTCCTAATGGGTTAAATCCTCCCAGAATCTGTTTCCTTGCTTTTACCACCCCATTCTACAGATTTTGTCATTTTACCCTCTGAATTCATCAGAACAATAGAAGCCACAGTAAGTGTTCCCCATCAGGCATCTACATGTGGTATCCAGAGTTCCTGTTAATTTTAAGTCCCATATTCCTGATTGCCATGTAAAACCAGCATAACCAAAAACATTGCTTTAAATGCATAGCTCCAGTATGTGCATAGATGATGTTCTCAATCTTATTACCTACTCCATCATCTTACTAATAGCCTTATATTTAATCATTTCATAGTGAGCTGTAAACAGGAAATATTCATTTCTCAAATGCCTGCAAAGTGTGATGAATAGCTTGGACCTTCAGGTCCCAATAAATGTGAGAGACACTTGAGTGCAAAACTCCAGTCCCTCACCAATGCTTTACTAGCGAAGTACGGTCCTAATTGGTCCTAATGCTTAATGATACATATGTCACTAACTATTGCAATGTTGCATTGCATGCAGAGAAAAATAGACATTTAATTTTATTTCTCTCTTAAAGTAATCAAGCTCTCTCTATAAGAAGCGTGTAGTAACCAAAGAAGGAAAGAGAACAAGTATCCCAAATAACTCCCCGTTTCGACATAACCAGGTCTTTAACAAAACGAAAGAGTGCCCTCTGGTGTTCTCCTTCTCGTTTCCCTTCGGAGAAACGTTATTTTCCTGCAACAGAAGTGGCTTTCTTTTCAGTTCTGTAATTTAAGTCTTCTGGCAGTGTTTAGAGCAATGCAGTCATGTACTTTCAATAGCTCAGGTATCCGATATGCAATATCAGAATTTTCTTTTGAATTTCTGAGATGATATATACAGCTTTCCTCTCTGATGGAATCAAACCTGACATTTGCTCCCTTAAAGTCCAGAAGCCCCTCCAAAAACACACTGTTTAGCCCATCTGCCTGCAGTCAAGACAAGACAAGGCAACACTGAGAGCAGAAAGGGCGAGTATACAGTGGTTTGACCAGTGCAGTTTATTTACAAGTTCATCTCCCTAAGTTCACTCAGAGGAAGTATTGATGGCTGGAAACACGTCAGTAACATTTTTTACAGGAGCTCAATGCTTTTACACTGCACTGGACTTATTTCTTATTACTTTGCATATTGGCTACCTTTATCTTATAGTGCTGGCTATGTCATCTGAGTAACAAAGGTATAACTGACTGCAGTGATAAGATTTACCATTTGTGTAGGAAAATATCTGTTAATAGAAAGCCACAGTTAAAGCTGTCATTATTTATAGCTCACTCTGGAGTTGCCCCAAAATGTGGTTCTTGTACTTGCAGTAAGTATCTGCCACTATAAACAGGGTCACTGCATTCAGGTGTTTATTGGCAAGTCATAAATGACTAGTTAAGTCCAGGGTGTCCCATTGCTGCTATGATATACAAACTGACATTTTGTGGCTTTCCATCCTATGTAACATCTTGGTTTACCTGGGCAACCATTTTCAAGATTAATCACTTGGCAATTCTGACAGACTAATTCGGGAGCTAATTTGCCTTCTCTTTTATTAGACTGTGTGGTATCACAGGGGATCTGTAAATAACCCCACTACATCCACATTCAGGAGCTACTTTCTTACCTGTTAATGAGAGATTGTCTTGGTCATGCCCTTTTCTCGGCCCTGAGAAACAATAACAATAAACAGGTTAAGGGATAAAAAAATCTGAAAATGTCTGAAAATATTTCAGGAGCTACAGGTCTGCCCCATGCCATGTTGCAGAGATCCCAAAAAGTTGTCGTGGCTTCTGGTTTGCCTGACATATAGCCAAAATGAATTGGTGCCCGCATGGAGCCTGCCAGATAGGCAAGCGTGGCCTCAAAGACATGTGTCCACTGGCCTTCCGCTGACTGAAGGCTTGTAAGGCCATACCCTGTTACCATGTGATGTCCTGAGTTATAAACAGGTGAACATGACCTGGTCAGGACCGAAAATCTGTGACTTTCAGACAAATCTGTGGGAGGCTCTTCTGCATAGCTTCCCAAATATCTCCACTTGTGCCTTGCCCGTCTGAATGGCCAACACTGTCTCACCACAGGCACCTACCACCTCACCACAGTTCCCTATCTCTCTGTTTCACTCACCGATCTCATCCATTCACATTTTCCCTGGTTTGGCTTAAGCTGATGCCACCCATTCCTATTGTCGACATCTGCTGCCGCCTTGTCTGTGGGCTGCTGATGGCCATCCTGTTGTGTTTCTTCCACAGATGACAGCCCCAGCCCCTCGGGTAGGGGTCCAGGAAGCAGAAAGCAAACAAACAGGCCAACATCAAAGCAGCTCTCGGCAGCCTGTCCCCACCCCCAGCTTCCCCTTCCCATCTGCTGACAATGAAAGGAGCTTCCTCCAGGGAAAGCAAGGGCTTCTGAGCTTTACCCCCCATGGCTGGGTAGCTGCGCTCTCTGAGCCTCTGTTTTATCTTCCCTCCTGTCCTCTCTAGGAAAACAGAAGAAGAAGGAAGGATAGAGACATTTTGTTGGAAAAACAGGGCTGAGAGTTTACTGTGTGCTGTGGCCATGGCTTAAGTCCCACAGCCAAATGGGAGTCACAAATGCTGGGTGCCAGGCACAGTAAAGGACCTAAAACCCTAAAGCCAGAGAAAAGTCAACCCTATGCTGCTCAATCAAAGATCACAGCACTTAAAATTCCTACTCAGCTGCTAATTGTGGTGGTGCAGGTGTGCCACAACCACAGCCGTATGAAATGTGGCTGCCTGGCAGCCTGCAGTTGTACGTCCCCAGGACAACAACAGACTTAAGGGCTCTGAGAGGTGCCCAGCCCACCTCGTTGTCTGGCCTGATTGAGAGCTACAGAACATGTTTCATTCTAGGCTAGGGAACTCAACACACCTGGGAACATTTCCAGATGCTGTGATGAACCAGCACAGAGTAGCCTATAGCTCATGTTGAAGCTCATAAACCTTCTTAGGATCCAAAGCCCCATGGAGGTAGGAAAGCTACATTTTGGGAATGGCTCCTCCAATGCTCCCATTCCTGAGTGATGCATGGGGATATTTCTGGGCACCACCAGTCTGCCCAGGCCACAGCTGTGCTAGGAATTGTTTTAACAGTTTGACCCTCCACATAGATGACTGGGAGCATTTCATGGCATTGTTTTATTCATAATAAAATTATTGCAGGGGTAGCAAATGTCTTCTAGACCCGAAGTCTCTTGTTGGCCTTGGCTTGGTACCCACACAGGAACATACCAAGTAAACCATCCAGCCTCAACAGATGCTCTTCTATCTGCTAATTTCTTTTTAATAGAGTAGTCTTGTTTTATATGAACGTTATGTGTTTCCAGATACAAAGGAATTTGAGTTCTGCTTTCCCAGCCCCTAGGAGAAATCCTTCTGCAGGTTAAGTGGGAGTTGTGGTGGCTGATAGAAATTATATTTACAGCTCTTGGGGAAACTATTTTACTGTAAAGAAAAGAAATAATCATTAATGAAATAGAAACACTGAGTGATTATGTAAAACAGAAGAGCAGCCTGACCACACCACACGACACCGCACCATACTTTTCAGGAAAAGGTGTGAAACGTGGTTGGGACTTCCAAGAGTGCAGAGACATTCCCATGCAGCTTTCAGGATACTTCTGCATGCTGGAATTTTAAATATATCCTCTCTTAAGTCTCTGGTGGGCATCTACCTACTGTGCATGGCGACTTAATGCTGCCTGTTTTGAGCCCACTGGGGATCTTCTGAGTCTATTTAAATTCTGTAAGAAGGTAGCTTCTGATTTAATTTCTATTATGCTGCTATGGTCCAAATTAAGTGCTCAGATATTCAGCATTACAACACACTAGGTCCTTGGTGGATCTAGCCCATGTGACAGATACACTCAACCCCTTAACCAACCTAGCAGTAGTTTGGTACAGATTCCAAAGGAGGTAAGGGCCTGAGCCATAGTGGAGCTGAGAACTCCTCTAGTTTTAATATGTTCTCTGAAAACCCACAAAGGAGTAAAATGCCATGGTGAACATTGATGCATATGAGTATGGAACACCAATCACACAATTGACACATGAATAGCGTGTGACTTTCCTGAGACTCATTTATCAAGGAACAAAGAAGGTTGTTCTTTGTTGTACCTTTTCCATTGCATGTAATTTGACTGTGAGCCAACCACTTTATGCCATAAATATGTCAGCCTAAGTGAGCTCCCCCTTCTAGGCAGAGTCGCTCCATGGTGGTGATTTCCTCTCTCTCACTTGAGGTTGCTCAAGTTGCTCCTTGAGGCAGCGAGACCTTTTACCAATGGCAAATCTTTGGTGAGTGACCGATAGCATGCTGAATTAATACCAATGAAACTTTACTAATCCATGTAGCTATTAAATATTAACTCTTATAAACTTTGTATAGATAATTCCATTAGACATAAAGCGTTGTCCAATTCTGAGACTAAGATTGGACCTGGGCGTACTTAAACTCTATCAGGAGTTTGGAAAGCAAAGGGGTCCACTCTGAACCTCATGACTCAATGGGAGTGTCTTTTGCATCTCCGGTCTCTTTGTGAAATATTCTAACTCAGTTTTCCTCTATATGTTTCTTTCATGCAGTAATTAATAAAGTGAACCTTGCCATCAAACTTATTGAAACTTGATAAAGGTTCACTATTTGTTTTTTTTTTTTAAATTCCATTGAATTTATTGAACTCTGTCTAATTATCTTTTTTACCTCAAAAAATCAGATTGCTGCTTCTCTTTTTTGAGCAAGGTACATTCCACTAATCAGCATAGTTGGTAGGATCCTAAATCAGAATCCGCAACAGTCCTCAACCCCAAACAGAAGATAGGGGGAGCGATTCTGATCTTATTTAATGAGATTATAGTTTGACTCCTTGTCTTTTCATGGCCCTACCATACTGCTTATTACAGTTTTCACTCAGTAGGCTTAGGTAAACATCAGCTTAATACATAGCAAACTAGTTCTATTTTAAGAGAATAGCATCGATTTGCAACCTGGCTCATGTCTTTAAAATCTATGTACTTGGCACATCATCAAGTTTAGAAGGCTATAGTTAAAGTAAATATGAAGAAAAAAAAACAAAATTTCAAGAGGTCCAGAATAAGAACTCTTATAAAAGAGCTCCTATAAAATATCCTATTTTTAGTGGTAGTTTTTATCTCTGAAATAAATAAATGAATAAACCTGATCTGGTAGTAACCTCAGAGATAAACAAAATAGAAATTGAGGAGAGAGAGAGAGGTCTTTTGTCTCCTTAGGACTCCACTGTGGCTCTTTCCAAATGATAGATCAGCTTCAATCAACAGTATAGTGAGCAGAGCTTTGACAGTTTAAAAGCCCAAAGTGCTAATTTCAGACCCGTACTAATTTCAATGAAATTTTCAACTGGTGATGCATATTATGGACAGACTGGAATTTCCCATGGAAGCACAAGACAAAGCATAATCAACTCAGTCCAGTGTAACTGAAGGCCAAGTCAGACAGAACAGGAACTTGCATTTGGCCTTTCTACCCCACAGGCTATACTTCAATCCCAAAACTAAGTGCCATAGGCAAGCGTTTCTTTCTTGCTTTCTCATTTCTAATTGACCTTGACAGCTTTCTACAGGCTTCAGTTTTATCCCAGTGTAGAATGAACAAAAACAGTGTCACAAAAAATCAGTAAATGTTCCATTTTGAAGTAGGATCCTTGTTACCAGGGCAGCTTCCAGGACCATCTTCCAGACAGAATTTCAGCTACAAGTGAAAATGGAAGTCAGGTAAAGTGGGATTTTTTTAGTTTTTCATTAAGGCTGTGGAGGATCAGGATTTCCCCCCCCCTCACATTTTTAAGTCCCTCCTACAGTGGTTTAAGAAATTTAAGCATATGTTTTGTATTTCTATTCCCATACTGATTTTGTATTACTAGCTATTGTATCTACTTCTAGTGAAACATCTTCCTGCTGCTGTCATTCATTTATTTGTTCTTAATTTCTAGAAATAAAACATTTATCTTAAAGTTCACTTAATTGCAGTGACATCCATAACAGCATCATCCAAGGAAATCAATCTTACTCAGTTTAGGAAGAGTGCAGAATATGTACTTCTTGTTACAGCTGAAAAAACAACAAACCAACCCCAAACCCAAACCCTAGCATGCATGTCAGTATTTTGGCTTTCAATAATATAATGGAAAAAATAATAACTGTAGTACTAATGGACACACACAGTCAGTGAGACCCACACTGTGGACCATAGCCCAAACACAGTTTTTCCATAAGGTTGTAATTCTCCAAATGAGAAGCAGCAGATGGCTCAGCTTAACAATAAGTAAACCGAACCTGCCACCTACTGGATGCTTGATAAAAATTTGGTGAAAAATCTGATTAATTATAAATGTGATGAAAATGAAGCAAGATATACCTCAAAGTATTCACAATTTCCATCAGGATGATCAGCAGAAAGAAGAAAAGGTACCCAGAATGTTCAAAACATGTCAACATATTTTTTCCTGACCTATCATTAGCAAAATGAAAATACAATCTTGTTTATTTCAGGTGTTACTTAAAGTTTTTATTAAAGGTAAAATTGTGAAAAAAAAATACCAATTACATTAAAATACTTAGAGCTGGAAAATTTTTTTCCCTCTCTTACAGTTTTGTGGTTCAACTACCAAATTCCTATCCCCCTGTACTCATTAAACACTCTCCCCTCAATCTTCCCTAGGGTTTATTCCTGACTTCTATTCATTCTACCAGGTTAAAAGAGATAGTATATTTTTGCTATTGGAAGTGTTTCTGCAAAACATGAAACAACCCATGGTAATGCTTTCTTAGCCCATGATCAGGAGTAGTCATACTCTTAAATTTACTGTTAAATAAAGAGCATTTTTTCTGAATTTTCATTCAAGATGCAGAAGACTGACTAATGTTTAAAAAGAGCATGGCAAGCAGGTCGAGGGAGGTCATCCTGCCCCTCCACTCTGACCTGGTGAGGCCATATTTGGAGAACTGTGTCCACTTCTGGGCCCAGAAGAAGAATCCGGTGGAGGGGTTCAAAGATGATGAAGGAACTGGAAGTGTTTCTCTTATGAGGAAAGGCTGAGAGACCCAGGTGTGTTTAGCCTGGAGAAGAGAAAACTGAGAGAGGACCTCATTAATGCTTATAAATATCTAAAGGGTGGGTGTCAAGAGGATGGGGCCAGGCTCTTCTCAGTGGTGCCCAGCAACATGACATGTTTACAACACTCATACATAATGTACATACATAGCACCCAGGGAACACTATATTAGTCCCCACAAACAGATCTTGATATGACATCCCTATCACATAAATAACCTTGAATATCTCATTCTAAATTTATAGTCTTATGAATTTAATAGATCTGCATAAGCTAGTTTCAGGACACCTAGCCTGTTTCTGCTTATTTTATTTTAGTTTACTGTCAGGTCTTCATGACACAACTTCAATACATTGTCATTTTCTCCTCCTCCAATTCACCTTTTGTCTCAAAAAGAAAACATGGGTTTTCACATATGTCACTCATGCATACATATGTTTCCATGCCTGGATCCAGGCAACCTGCAGGTGGGACTGGATCAATGGTGATTTTCAACCCTGAGCCTAGACAATGAAAAGTGGTGAAAGAAGAAGCTACAGCAACGGGACACCGAGGTTGCAAGATAGTTTACAACAGCTATTTTGGGAGTAGGCTATGTTGCTTCAATCAGTGTCTAGCACAGCTTTCTGGAATGCAGTTGAGAATGAGAGCAGTAACTACTAAGTCTGTCATCCGTGTTACTTTAAGATGTCATGTGTGATCTCAAGGAAGATGCTAACCAGGGATGTTGAGCTCAATATGATACATTGACACAACTATTTCTCATATGACATGATTTGTGAAATTCTGAAACAACCTTGGGAGCTGTGTAAAAGGCAAGCAGGGTAATTTAATCTGAAGAGAACATGACAAGCAATGAGTATGCACTAAGATTATAGAAAGGGGTAAACCACAAAATCAGCCAAAAGAGAAAACTTTTTTTTAATTATAGAGAGAAACATAACAGTGCTCATACATTATTACATTGATTTTTGTAACTGTTTCTAATTTGCTAACCAAAATTTTAACCTCTCCTTTTCAAGAGTGAACTTATTTTCTTTTTCAAATTGATGCCATGTGAAAAGTGAGTTCAGGTAGCTCAAGCAAACACAACATTTGTTTTTCAGTATCAATATTGATAAAAAAGACAGCCAGGGCCCTTTCTGTAGTCCTATGGCCAACTCGCAGAGTCTGATTGTCTCCACACTGCTAAACATGTTTAGTCTCCAAAAAACTGCATGCATGAAAATGGGTGTTGGAAATGGTCCATGGCGCATATCCACTAACAACTGTCTGGGAATCACTTGTTGCCTTGACCCAGAAGTCTTCTCAAGTATTAACCAAAGAACATGAAGATGAAATATCCCTGCTTTTAGAAATAAGATTAACTATGTAGTCACAACAGACTTTTCATGTGATGAATATTTGTGTGCATGAGGGGTAGTAGCATTCCAGCCAAGCTTTCCATGTCAATAGATTTGAAGCTTAGCTTATTTTCAATCACCTCATAAGCAATAAGCTTGTAAAAGCTACGTGGCACACTAATTGTTGGCCAGATGGCTCAGCAGAGATCACATGAAAATGAGATTGCATTATGTGTCAACGTGGTCTACATATTGCTCCAAAGCCATATCTGGAGAAGGAGCTGGAACCTCAAGTGCTTCCTAGAAGTGAATCCAAACTTCTCGATTCATAATCTAACAATCACAGACTGATGTCATCACAACAACATCAATTTTTAAAAAAAGTTTCCAGGTCCTATTGGATCAGAAATGGTTGCTTTCAGATGTACTTAGCTACTTCTTTTTAAAAACTGGGCTGAAATAAAGGAATGAAGAGATGAAAGAAAAAAAAAAAAAAACAAGAAAGAAATTAACTGATTATTTTTAACTTCAGGGGAGGTTTTGTCTGAGTTTCAGGACATGGTTTCATTTAGTTTGAAAGAAATTTTCAGCCAAATCTAATGAGAAGAGAGTTTATATTGTTGGCATCTGCACAGGAATTTTACTTAGTATTTAACCATCAGACAATTGTTTTCTCATCTGGTTTACATTTGGGATTTAAGGATGGAGACATACAGCCTCTACTGGTGGTGTTTTATACTGTAAAATCTTCCTCAGTTGCTATATTTAGAAATGACTTCCATCACCTTGTTATAAGTACTTTCTAGTGTACACTGTTACTAGGACAGGGGGTTCAAGCTGGGGAATGTTTGAGGGCTGTTTCACCTATTCACTAAACATAGGGAACCATCTCTACCAGAAGACAGAAAGACATGTTGTACTGTGAACCCTTTAGAAACACATACTGCTTCCTTTGCTGCTATGAAACACCTAAACCAGGAGTCTTCTGACACTGAATATCTTGCAGAGTCAAACAAGGCTTTTGGGGTGCCTGAAGAGATAAAAAACTGTTGCTCAATTAAAAACTACTCAGTATTTTTCAGCCAGGAACATTTTTTATACGTACTCATGGATGTCTGAAAGAAAATTCTGGAGTACATCTGTAACCAGATGGCCTGGTTTGAGGTAAAACAGAAAGAACTTCCTGTTCAGTAATTTCGCCTCTTAGCTAGGCCTCTTCTAACTCTCTGAAATTAACAGCATATTGTGCAGAAAACTGTTCCTTCCCAGAGTTATAAGACCTGTGTTTATAACCAATGGCAGGGAATGGTATGTAGAGAGGCTTTTATTTATACTTACTGCTATAACAACCAAGATCAGCTAATTTCTTGCCCCATTGAAGGATTGGAAATGGAAAGCATAGAGGGGTCACAGCTGCAGGGAGGAGTGGTCAGGACAGATGACCCAAAATGGGGGTATTGCATCCCATCAGCCCCATGCTCAGGATAAAAGGTAAGGGCTCAAAGGGTCAGCCTTCTTTCTTCAATGGCCAAAGTCCAAGGAGGACCTTGTCTGTTCATCTGCCTTTGATCCTGATCCATGAGCTCCTGACTCTGGAGTTGGAATCCAGTTCCCATCCATTGCTGAGCCCAGTCTGGGACTTCCCCAGTGCCTGCCAGTGACATCATCCTGGGAGCTTGATAAGGTTTTGTATATATTCTGTCTATTTAATTATTTTCTTAATATTTTATTATCAATATGTCATTGAAGTAGCTTAGGTCCTTCTAAACTCTTTTTCTCTCCTCCTCTTTTCCTTGAAGTGAGAGTTGGGGAGAGGGGAGAGCATCTGTCACCAGTCATTGGTCAATTTGACCTAAACCAGGATGCTGGACAACCGAAATGTTTTGGCTGACAGTTTCTGTACTTTTCCTATACTTCATAACCACGTTAAGATAGTAAATGAGCACATATGCCATGTCACCCTTCAGCACTACCTGGTATAACACAACACATGCCTTGATATGGCACTCTAGCTTTGTATTTTAAGAGCTATGAAAGGAAATTATCAAATCTAGCTATAACATATCCTTTGAACGTAATTTGGTCAATTTTTTGAAATGTTGTCCAGATGTGACAAAAACGTTTTTGGGGAATTCTCACCTTTTCTTTATGTATGACTAAGACCATCCACCAGAGGGTACCCTGGATCCACGTCAGTCTCCTCCACGGATCCTACATGGACTTTTCGGTTCATCAGCAAGGCTACAGTGAGCCTTTCCTTAGTTACAAACCCAACCATGCATATTCCTTCAAGGTTATGATGCCAAATATTGAGCAAAATGAACAGTATAAAAAATTACAAGCTAAAAGAAGACAAAGCTATCCACGTCAAAGACAACCCCCTGAAATAGGCAGGCTGAATTAGACAAGCGGGACTGAGCCTCTATATGTGACATATTCCTATGAGACACAAGCATGACAGAGAAGCTGATTTAAAGCATTCAGTTTGTATTTTGGCTATTACAATAGCTTGGATATTTTCAAGTTCATATAGTAGTGCATTTTTCTATTTTCTTTTTTTTTTTTTTTAAATTATTATTTCTACTTGATTTCCAGGGTTTGATACATTCTTTTTTTTCAGTTCCTCTAATGTAAAACTGAAGAAATCCCATTCACTAACAAAGCTGCAACTCAGAATGAGTTCAGATCTGGGACCCGACTGCCAAATCTGTACACTGAAGATTGCTGACTATCTTCTCTCTCTAAAAAAAAAAAATGTTGAAGCGAACAGATTAAGCACTAAGAGCAAAAAGTGAAACTAAGCATGAAGTATTGATATGCATGATTGCTCTAAAGCTATTTACATCAAGCCCTTCCCACTGCACATTCTTCTTTTCTGTGAAGTGGATTAAATCCTTTAACAGGACTTTTGTCTCCTTTCCTCTTTCAACCTTTCTGCCAATGTCTGAGGAAAGGTACTTCTTTTCAGCCTGTGACAAGAAGCTAAGTATCTCTACAGACATAGTAAAGGTAGTGTTTTCCCCATCAGCAGGTACATACACTAGCTTGCCAAGGGGAGACCAAGTGCCTGAAAACTCCACAAGTTTATGAGATACAAGGCAACCTTAGGCAGCCTCCTTCACCACAGGGTATTTCTGTCCTGAACTCCCAGACTGAGATGGTGATACCTTACTTCTACCAAGAAATTCAAGCACTGGGAAAACATTTTCCCACCATTATTCATCCAACCAAAGAGACTATATCACTGCTCAAATACTTCATCCAAATTCTGGTCTTCCCTCAGACATTACAGGATAAATAAAAAAGACACAGCTAATTGCAAAATTTCATTATTTTGGTTCATCTACAAATGTACTGGATACACGCACCCTTCCTGCTCCAGCTGTGCTGGCTGAAGATGTTATTGTTACTAACTTCATGTCAGCTGCACAGCACCACCCAAGATCACCATGCCTGCAAATCTGCCAATCAAGTGTCAAGTGTGATATCTCTCTGCTCTACTTCAGTCCAAATAAGCCAACTGGCAGAGACACGATGTTGAAATAGTTTCAGTAGTTCTGGCTTATTTTGACTGGAAAAATCTAGGGAACATTTTTAACAGTTATTTTGTTCAGTAGAAGTAACAGGGGTCCTGATGAGTGGTTTAAGGTGGTCTGACAGTCAAACTTCACAGTTGCATCTAGAAAAGAACTTGAGTCTGAAGAGGCAGAATTTGCAAAGCCCATTGGACAAATATGGTGTTAATCCTGGGGGTATAAAAAGAGTCTGCTTTTACAGAAAAACAAGCCCAGCATTTATTAGTCCTACATTTAATGGTGCTGGGGGGAGGGAAATAAATTAGTCTTTACTATTATGCTGCAGTTTTACAGTTGAGAGTAGATGCTTTTTGTGCCCTTTCCTGAACTCATAGCAGAGGCAAGAGTCAGTTTTCCTCTTTCTCAAGAATGGCCAAGAAGGAGTTTCCAAAGACCTAACAAAACTTAAGTCACTTGGCCACCATATATCAGCTCAAACTGCCAAGAAAAATAAGTCTTTTTCAGTCAGAAAGAATAATTTCAGTGTTTGAATTAAGGAGGGAGTAGAGTTTCTCAAATATGAGGAAAAAGGTCTCTCAGGTTGTCACATAGAATGTCATATGTCTCGAGTGTCATATAGAAGTCAATATCAGATGTTTCATGAGTAGTTCAATTTAGGGATCATAATTGGTTTAAACTGATTCATTAATAGAGTTGTTAGTGAGTTTCTGCTCTTATTTATTCAAAAAATATGTTATGTTATTTTTTAAAAAACTCTTTCTTGTCTGAATACTGAACTATTTGGTTTGTGTTCATGGATCACTTTAGACTCTGCAGTAAACCCATGTGATTATAGAAAACAAAATCCTAGAAGTTTATGCTTTCCCCCTTGCTAATCATTTACAGAAAGAAAATGAACAAAAGCTTAGACTTAGTGAAGGTGAAATCTGAACTCTTCCAGGACATAAAATATGCTGCATTGTAGGAATGCCCTGCAAACACTGTGGGAATGACTTCACCCCTTTGAGGACATGGCATATTTGGCTTTTATCAGTAGACTGAAAGACTGCATGTGAGTCAAAACCCGAATTGCTCTGTCCCTGCTCTCTTATAACGTCATTAATTCATTTTGACCACATGTGCATGGGATCATATAAACAGAAGTTACCAAAAATTTTGGCTGCATCTTTAGACCAGACAAGAGATGAAAAATGGGGCTGTAAGTGGAGTAGATTGATTAGAGAACTGTGAGAAATGATCTTTGTTTGGTTCCCACCCACTGGAGCACATTTTCCAAGTGATGCTGAGCAGAAGCCTGAGGGGAGCAGAGGAGAGATTTTACCAAGCTGAGTGAGGCTGTTGGCTGATTTTATGTGCCAAGACCACGGCTTGCTGTAGCTAAAAGGCACCCTGAACCTTCCTTGCCTTGACCACAGCTCCTGGCTCCTTGCCTCTTGTTGGCCCTTGGCACCCACTCACCCCACACTGAGCAGGTGCAGGGAGCAACATTGGTTTTCTGCTTCAGTGGAAAAATAGTCCCACCCACAGATGAATAAATATTCTTCCTACACTTCTACTAGTGTAGGAAGGCACCCTAAAGACCCAGACACGTGCAGGTCTCTGTAAAGGGAAGCCAGGGGACAGATGACAGAGAAGAGTTGGTGGGACTAGCATGCTCACAAGTGAGCGGATGGGTTGGTGTAGCTATGTCTTCCAATGGTAGACATATGGAGGTGTTATTTTTTTGTCAAAAATGCTACTCATGCAACAGCTTCAATTCATTTTCCTCTCTCTGAGCTTTGCATACACAGTGGTATACATTTTGGAAGTATGCCATGTTTTTTTGGCAAATACTGAATTTTACTTCATATTTGTAGTAGAGGATTTTCAAGTTCATCTATTTACATTTCAAAGGTTTTCAGAGAAGTTTTTCTCCTTGTTCATCATTCCTTTTCTTGATGGGTAAGACATAACTGTTCTCAGACTTTGATCCTTAAGTAGACGAATTAAATAAAATAGAATTTGTCAGACAACAAGTTCCATATCTCTGTGTCTTAAGCGGCCACCACTGTCTCTTGTCCATAAACTCCAGTTCTATTGGAGGATATTCTAGAAATTGGTCCTCTGTCCATATTGCCCACCTGTTTGTATGACATGAGCACATCCATTACCTACTGAATGCCAGAGAAAAGATGAGAAAAACTGAACAACTGCTCTTCATTTCCAGTTTACACTTATATAGTTTACACTTGCAGAATACTCCACAGACTAGTTCCTAGTCCCCATGCTGATAATTAGGTAAGTTGAGCTCATGTAAACCGGAGCTGGTGAACATAATGTTATTCAACAGAGCTGATCAGATGCTTTTATGTAGTCAATTAAAGTGATATTGATTTGCGCTCTTGAATCCATGATGTTCTTCAGTGGGTACATGTTTCACAAAAGACTTGCTCGAGCTTAAATTTCCTTGCTCTAAACCTTGCATTCATTTCCTTTTCCACAGCAAAATTTTCTTCCTACAGCCCAGTCATGCTACCATCAATGAGTTTTTCCTGAGTGTCCAGATGGGAGTCCATATTTTCTGTCTTCAAGAATTGAATAAGATTGCAAAGAATCATAAGATCATAGAATCATTTGGGTTGGAAGCGACCTTCAAAGAGCATCTAGTTCACACCCTCTGTCATGGACAAGGATATCTTTCACTACATCAGGTTGCTCAGGTCTCCATTCAATCTGACCTTGAGCGTTTCCAACAATGGGACATCCAGAACTTCTCTGATCAACCTCTTCCAGTATCTCACCATCTTCATTGTAAAAAATTCTCACTTATATTCAGTCTAAGCCTGCCCTCATTCAGTTTAAAACGGTTTTCCCTTGTCCTGTCACTGCAGGCCTTTGTAAAAACTCTTTCTCCCTTTTTCTTATAAGCAGCCTTTACGTATTGAAATGCTGTAATAAGGCCTTTCCAGAACCTTCTTTTTTCCAGGCTGAACAACACCAACCCTCTAAGGCTGTCTTCACAGAAAAGGTGTCCCAGCATTCAGATAATTTTTGTGGCCCTCCTCAGGACCCACTTTAACAAGTCAATATCTTTCTTGTGCTGGGGACCCCAGAGCTGGACACAGTACTCCAGGTGAACTTTCATGAGAGTGGAGCAGAGGGGAAGAATCACCTCCCTCATCCTGCTGGCCAAGCTTCTTTTTATGCAGCCCAGGATACAATTGGCTTTCTGAGCTGCAACTGCACATTGCTGCCGCATGTCCAATTTTTCATCCACAAGTATTTCCAAGTCCTTCTTTCAGGGCTACCCTCAATTCTTTCATTCCTGAGTCTGTAATGATACTGGAGATTCTGGAGACTGCCCCAACCCAGGTGCAGAACCTTGCACTTGGTCTTGTTGAACTTTATGAGGTCCTTACAGGCTCATTCCTTAAACGTGTCAAGGTCCCTCTAGGTGGCATTCCTTTCTTCTAGGGAATCAACTGCACCGCTCAGCTTGGTATCACCTGCAAACTTGTTGAGAGTACATTCAATCCAATTGTTTATGTTGTTGATGAAGGTATTAAATAGTACTGGTCCCAGTGCAAACCGTTGAGGAGCACCATACATAACTGATTTCCACTTTGACATTGAGCCATTGACTATAACCTTTTGTACATGGCCAGCCAGTCAATTCTTTATTCATCTAACAGACCATCTGTCAAATCCATGCCTCTCCCATTTAGAGACAAGAATGTTGTGGGGGATCATATCAAAGGTCTTACAGAAGTCTACATAGATGAAATCTTCATCTCTTCCCTTGTCCACCAATGCAGTCACTCCATCATAGAAGGCTAATAGATTAGTCAGGCACTATTTTCCCTTGGTGAAGGCATGTTGTCTGTCTGTAATCACTTTCCTGCCTTCCATATGTTTTGACATGTCTTCCAGGAGGATCTATTCCATGATCTAACTGAGCATAAAAGTGAGGCTGACTGGTTCCCAGGGTCCTTCTTTTTACCCTTTTTAAAAATGGGCATGATGCTTCCCCTTTTCTAGTTACTGGGGACTTCACCTCACTTCCACATTATTTGAAATATGATGGAAAGGGTCTTTCATTTCTTTTTAGCCTGGTTTTCATTGATAAAATTTGCTAATTTAATCTAGATAATGGGGGTAGAATCAAGTGAATTTAGCAATTCTGATGTGAATTGCTTCTGACTCTTTTGTTATTCTTCTGACTTGACAAAAAAATCTACCTGTGATGTCACTGTTGGATGAATACCATCTTGAATTTCCACATTTTCCTAATGTAGCCCCAACTTCAGTTTCAACCACAAGGCTTTCAGCATGACTCTACCTGTCTTTACATTTCTTGCCCCTGCTTGGCTTGCTTGCCTTCTTACACTCCTCTTTGGCTTTCGCTAATATTCCAAAGGCCTTTGTATTGTGGGCTTTTCATTTTGATATTTTTTCTTCAGTGAAGCCCTGCATCTCTTTGCTTTTTCAGTCTGTACTCTTCCTATGCTAATATCTGGCCACCATTGTAGCCTAAGTAGTATTGGCTGTGACTGCTGCCCATTTTCTTTCAATTTGAGTCTAGTCTCTCTTTCCCGTGCTCCTGAAGATGCATCTAATCACCTGAGATTTGGCTACAATTTCTTATATTTGCTGCTTTTCTTTCAATTTTGCTGCTGTTTTTTACTGCTGATCTCTGTTCAGTATTGATCTTTCTCATTTGTACTTCTAGTTTGGCAAAGGTGGTGGTTGTGGCTGGTACCAGCAGCTTGGAGTATCTTAACATCTTGGAAAGATGGCCTGAGTCTTGACATGTTGAAGATGTGATTGATCGAACTTTCTCTGTAGCCACGTGGCCAAATCCATGGGTTTGTGTATGATTTTATGATGGAAGAGCTCCCAAAGAGCAGGGGTAATAATTTTCTGGAATGAGCCTTCTCAGTTCCTGCTCTTTCTGTTCAGCAGAAGAGACATCCAGCTTTAACAATGCAATCCTATATTGCAAAACCAAACTAATGTCCTACCATCTCTCAGAAGCTTTTAATAGGTAAAAAAAAAAAAATAAAAAAAATCCTATATTTTCCTTTAAAACTATGGTCTTTTCTAGTTTTAGTAATCTAATTACCCTTCTGACATATATCAATTGGTTTGTGTTTCATCAGTGAGTGTCCTTGCCCTCCTGGTGAGCAGCATTGTCTTTGATCATTTACTGTCTCTGACACAGAAGATGCTTCTCTTGCACAATACTTTTCATATTTGTATCTCTGAATGCACACCTATTGGCCATGTGAGTTTCCAGTTTATTCATAAATATTGTTAGGTTCTTATTATAGCTGCCATATGTAAAGTGTTTGCTTCCTGCTAATTTGACTCCGCTGAGTAGCCACATACACAGTCATTTTCAGCAGGAAACATTAAGCTGTTAATGAATTTTTCTGCAGATTGTTCAGTGCTGAACAGTAGCTTGATTCCTTTCCTGCAGAAGTGGTATTTTTATTACTTTACAAGACCTGGATGTAAAACACTATGCAGCAAGTAAGGTTCACAAATGCATAACAACCCACAATATCTCACTTTTCAGAAAAATAGTTTTAACTTTTGGCCAGATGTTTGAAATTTGACATGAAGGGAGGAAAGAAGGAAAAAATGGCAATTTATATTAGAAATTTCTCTACAGAGGGGAAATTGCTCTTCTTTTCAAGTGTTTTTCTAGTTTTTAATCTGCTTCTGACTTAATTAGGGATACCTCTTCCATGTTAAACCAGGAGAAAGGGGAAAAAAATGCGTCTTTCCAAATTTTTTTCCTCTAGTTCTTTAGGGCAACAAAGCTGCACGTAGTCCTTTTTATAAACCTAGATGTAAGGCTACAGCATACTGCAATCAAAAGAGGAACCGTAAAAGGCTGTTATCTTGGTTTTAGCTGACATTCATCTTGCCTCAAATTCTACTTATCTATTTTTTTTCAGTTAGCGCCAACAATGACACTTAAGAGGTTTGTCATTATCTTATATGTTTGTTATTGGATGCCTTATTTCCTGTGAGATGTTGAATGAAATCTCAGTATCTATGAATGATCCTTGATATAAAATCTTTTGGGATTTTTGTGGGCTGCTTTGTTTGTTTGGTCTGTTTAGTTTTGGTAGTTTTTTTTGGTTTTTTTTTTTTTCTTAAAGTGGATGGAGAAACAGGTTGAAGTATTCACCAGTCAAAAGACATGTACCAAGGGAAGATAATCTTTACACTTTTGAGAAACTCATTTTTGTGTTTAGATTTTAAAAAGGCACTTAACAGTGTAAACATCAAAGACACACCACAATAATTAATCAGTCTACTATTTTTGGATAATTTTCATTATTTTTTTTAACATCTGTTTTATAGCAATGAGTTCGCAGATTATTCATATTTCATGCTGATTTTTGAGTTTAATTAGATACCTTCAGAATGATCCATCAGCAAAGTATTTAAAACAAAATGTGGAAAAGCAATCAATCTCTCTTTTTCTGAGATCATCACTCTCCTACTGTTTCTAACCCTTCTAATTATTTTGACAGTGAGACTGTCTAACAAAATAAATTTGATGACATTCTGTTGGATACTAAGAGGCATGAATGCTATGCAACTGGGATTATTGCACTACAAATATTCATATTACAGATCTTGTTCTCTGCTGTGAAAAGAGAAACCAACAAGGCAAAGATTCAGTTTTAAATCTCTGACAAGTATCATGAGGTCATTCTTTCCACAATTTCAATCTTTACATTCAAACATTGCAGATGGAGACTCTGGGACCAAGGCTTCTGTCTAGAAGCATTAGATTATAAGACATTCGTAGGCACCTTGACTGCATTTTAAATTGTCCAATTGTCCAACTGTAAAAACCCAATCTATTGAGTTATAATACTTATAAACACTATTAAATTCTGTATTTGTAAACAGTGGACAAGGACTTCGATAAGAGCTTTTCATTTTTAGTAGTGAAAATGGCAGTGTTCTGAGTTCCATTACAAATTAATTACTTTTCAGAGGCAGAACAATTTAAAAATACTTCAAGAAGATGTGGACGTCTTATTTTGATTCTCAGCATCTTTTCATTTAACCTCACTTTAATCTTACAATAGGAAATATGTGACCAGCTCCTGACACTAATATACCGGCCTAATAGGTAATAAGTAGTGGTTCATAGGTTATTTCTCACACTCTGAAAACAAAAATGTTTTCCAAAGAGGTTCCAGTTTTATAAAATAAGGCCTGAATATCCTATAGAAAAGACTTCATTTTGGATTTCATCGTCTGCTACACTTGACTGTACAGGAGATTCAACAGTATACACTATAATAATACACTCCCAGTTGCAGCCAAAACTGATAAAGAAATGTTTACTGATGTATGAAAATGCTGTGGTGTGATTTTAATATACTCCAATTCCTTTAATCTCTCTCTATACATTACATTTTCTAAGAGGTCATTCTGGAAGTTGGTGCCTACACAGTTAATTTATTATGATAACTCGGGTGGTTTAAATCTTCCTTTCAATGCAGATTTGTGTACCCAAACTTATTTTTCTACAACAGTATTAAAAACCTTTTCCATCTGGCTTAAATTGATTCAGGAATAATTTAAATATGAAGAAAGGAATAGAAAAGGGAAAATAGACTTCCTGCCATTTTGCCAAAAATTATAGGTTACAATGTATATGCTTCTGTATATCACCTTAGGCATTATTTGGTAGGACAATTTGCCTTAACAAGGTATTGTTTACTGTGCATAAGTATAATGAATTATATATGTATATATATATATTTAATGAATTAGAAAATCTAAATATTTTGCTATACAGGCTTACTATTAGGACAACTTCATGCTATAAATCTTTTTAATTTCACAGCCTTAAAATTGAGATATCTGAAAAATTATGTCTACCAATATTTGTCTCAAAAAAGAAATTAGTATTGGATTTTTGATAAAATAGCAAAAAAAAAAAATCTCTAAAATAAAATGTTTTCCTCTTTGATACATTTATGCAGTTTGGCCTAAATCTGAGTCTCAATCTAAAACTCTCTGAAATAAAGTGAATTATTTATTGGTAACCTTGAGCTTTGAACAGGGCACTGTGAAAGCCTGGAATGGAATATTTGAAGACTGCCTAACTTAGAACTGAAATAAGTCTCCATTTTATCTTTTTTTGAAAGATCACAAACAGCGTAATGAATTCTTGGCTTATAATTCACTTTTTGAATATACAGGCACTGCAGGGTAATGATTTTTGACAGTACACATAAACACAGTACATTGTACAAGAGTTAATTAGTAGTTTCAGTTAAGATCCATTTCAAACCTAAATAGCCAGTAGAGGTTGCTCCAAGCTATTTCAAAACACAAGGAATTACGTTTCACTAAGAATTTAAAAAACAGATGTGAGGTTCTAGCCAAATATGTTAAGGTAAGTGTGACTTAGTTTGTTCAGGCAGCAATTAGATAAAAAGCGAAAAACCCCACTGTTCAGAACATTGACACAAATTCATATAAAATATAGAAGTTAGATCCTCTCATACTGGTCTTTATGTCCCCATTTACTGCAGTGGCTCTTCTATTACTCAGACTGGTTTTCATTCTCCTGCTGTGGGTAAAGGATCATCCAAATCACATTTCATAAGCAAAGTCATGGAAGAGATACATCAACAGCTTAAAAATGAGTTTTTCTGGCAGAAATTGGTATGTTTTTTGGCTTGTCAATTAGTAATGATTTTCCATGAATAGCAATAAACACTCCCCACCACTTTCTCAGACAGTGAGGACTAGAAGTGCCTTTCCCATGTAGGATTTTTTGCTTTATATTCTACAGATGTGTTATTAAAGAAGTCTTAACAGTAGCAATAGACTTGGCACTTATTTCTGCAGCCGCATGATCTGTCATTTATTACATATTACTTTTTCCATACGTCTGTTGTCTGAATTCTTAAGTCTTTTTCAATGACAGCATGCATGAATGGTAGTTTGTCATATAGCCCCGTGGAGAAAAAGAGATGTTTTCTGTGAAGTATACATTTGCTTTATTTAAGAATGTGAAAAGATCTAGTGAATTAATGGAGTAATCCCTCTTCTTTGAATTAAGTGGTATGTGCCAGAACCAGGAACTTAGCAGGAAAACCCAAATGTAAATTCTAACAACAAATCACACGAGATGCCAATTATATAGCTACTTCTTTATAAAAGCTAAAGGTCTAAACAACAACATGGGTGGACTAGGATGCCTACTTGTAATTGACCAGACAGACATCTCAGAAACTTGATGGAAAGAGGGCAATTAATAGAGCTCTGTAATATGGTGTAAATTACAAAGCAATAACAATATAGGTTTTGCCAGAAGAGGAATAATGTTATAGCTAAACGTAGCTTTTAGTAATTCATTATTCTTGTCAACAGACAGCACAGAATACTTACATCCATAACTACCTAAGTAGGGAAATAATAGTAAGACATGGTATTGAGTACACGAATGTGAAGGCGAGAGTGAAAGGGAAGCAGTGGCAGCAGAAGGCTTCATGGATCCCAAAGACAGAAAGGCTGAATATCATAACAGAGCACAACACAAACAATACATTTCAAGCTATCATTTTAAATTCTTTTCAGAGATAAATGGTCAAAAATGCACAGAGATAAAAGAAATTCTGGAAGTAGGCCTGAGCACCAGCCAGGTCAACCTGATGTTGACTGATCCTCTATTAGGATATTACTATAAAGAGTTTCTCTCTGGTAGTAATTGTAACATACAGATATTGAAAGTCTTTAAGGAAATGAATTATCCCACACACAGTAAAATATCACTACAGTGGCAACCGGTCATGAGTGGTGTCCCACAGGGCTTGGTACTGGGAACTGTTCTCTTTAACATCTTTGTCAAGGATCTGGATGAGGGGATCGAATGCACCCTCAGCAAATTTGCAGACGACACCAAGCTGGTTGGCAATATTGACCTGCAGGAGGGTAAAGGGGCTTTGCAGAGGGATCTGGACAGGCTGGATCCATGGGCTGAGACCAACAGGATGAAGTTCAACAAGGCCAAATGCCAGGTCCTGCACTTGGGTCACAACAACATCAGGCAGCGCTACAGGCTTGGGGAAGAATGGCTGGAGAGCTGTGTGGCAGGAAAGGACCTGGGGGTGTTGGTCGACTGTCGCTGAACATGAGTCAGCAGTGTGCCCAGGTGGCCAAGAAGGCCAACAGCATCCTGGCCTGTATCATGAACAGTGTGGTGAGTAGGACCCGGGAGGTGATCATCCCCCTGTACTCAGCACTGGTGAGACCCCAGCTTGAGTACTGTGTTCAGGTTTGGGCCACTTTCACCACAAAAAAGACATTGAGGTGCTGGAGCAGGTCCAGAGAAGGGCAACAAAGTTGGTGAGGGGTCTGGAGAGTAAATCTTATGAGGAGAGACTGAGGGAGCTGGAGTTGTTCAGTCTGGAGAAGAGGAGGCTGAGGGGAGACCTTATCGTGCTCTATTACTACCTGAAGAGGGGTTGTAAAGAGGAGGGGGTCGGTCTTGTCTCTCAAGTCACAGGAGATAGGACAAGGGGAAATGGCCTCAAGTTGTGCCAGGGGAGGTTTAGATTGGATATTAGGAAACATTTCTTCACCAAAAAGGTTATCAAGTGTTGGAATAGGCTGCCCAGAGAAATGGTTGAGGCACCATCCCTGGAGGTATTCAAAAGATGGGTTGACATGGTACTCAGGAATATGGTTTAGTGATTTTTATTTCTTATTTCTTATTTATTTCTTTGTCAGAGTTAGGTTGATGGTTGGACTAGATGATCTTTAAGGTCTCTTCCAACCTAGACGATTCTATGATTCACTGAATAAGCACCAAACATAGCACTAAGGAGAACCAGATTGATATAAGGCTCTTGGGATTTTGGAATGACTTTTGACATGATTGTTCACAAGAACCTTAAAATCTGAGGCAAACTGTGTGTAGATGAATCCCAAAGACCTGACTGAGTTGCTACGGGCTTTTTTCACATGTGTTCCCTAGCACATGAGAAAAGGCGAGAAAAGGGAAAAAGCTAGAAAAAGTCTTGTTCTAAACTGGAAAGCATACTTTATGCTTGTAATTCATAACAGAAAGGAAAAAAGTTGTTGTGGTGTACATGAAAATCTGAATTTAGATTTATAACTAATGAAAAGAAGGAGAAAAAGCTACAGAGAAATTGCTAATTCTCCCAATGGCGACATTTTATAGGTATAATGTTATAGGGAATCAGTGAGAGTTGTATTGTTGAACATGCTAATAAACAACAAGAATAAGGAGATGCATAGTAATTTAATATTTTGCTGATGACACACAGCATCAAGAAGAGTCCACAAAAAAATATGGAAGAAAAATTGCCCAAGGTTTTATTGCACAAAAGTTGCAGACACAAGCTTCAGTTAAGGAAGTCTGTAAGCAACAGCCTGTTGAAACGCCACTATTTTTAAACTCTTGCTTTGCTTGTATTTGGCTTTAGAAGAATTTATTATCTACCATTTGACTGAGGATACTGTACCTGGTACATGACTCATCTGCCCTGGGACCTTTGTTGTTATTCCTGTGTTCTGCAGAAGGGGCAGAGTGGAGGAGCAGAAAGATAAACTAGTGTCTGCTCAGAAAGTAATATCCACCTGCATGACTACCAAAGTCACAGAATCACAGAATCACAGAATTGTGGTGGTTGGAAGGGACCTCAGAGATCATCGAGTCCAACCACAAAAAAA
>JAOTQQ010000012.1:112095746-112125512 GCA_026546715.1 Gallinago undulata
CCCTCTGATCATCTTCATGGCCCTCCGCTGGACCCATTCCAACAGGTCCATGTCCTTCCTGTGTTGAGGACTCCAAAGCTGATCACAGTACTCCAGGTGGGGTCTCATGAGCGCAGAATAGATGGATAGAATCACCTCCCACAAGGTAATTCTTCTTATAAGTACTAAAGTCACAATGATATACTATTAAAGATTTATTCATGACTTAATATGTGGTTGGGACAGGAGGAAAGACAAAAGAAAAACAAAAGACCCACAGTAGGAGTTTCAACATTCAAAATCTGAACAGCAACGTTCTCTAGGATAAAGGGTGCATCGGGTAAAAAACAGGAGGAAGCCTAAAATCCCAATGACTCAGATAAAAGTCCTATTATCAGATTAAAGAAAAAGCTAAAATACTAGAGTTCTTTTTGGAGGAAGAAAAAAATGAAAAGCATTGCATCAAAGACATAGTCCGGATGCTGTTGAGTATGGCAGTTGGAATAAAAGAATATGAAAGGTATAGACTTTGATGGCAAGTCCAACAGCTTAATGATAATAAAGAGTATACACCTTATTTTCCAGTTATTACCAGTGGAACCAAAAATCTGATGAGTAACTAACCAGCAATTTCACTATATAAAAGAATCTACTTTACCTAGCTCTACTTGCTAAGAAACAACATAAATGGTACCAATGTTAATTCCAATATTTGCATTCTATTTGGCTTTACAAGAGATGCTAAAAATATTTAGAAGAAGCATATTTTCATCTTTTACAGTTTACGATATCTTGTATCTGACAAGGGCACTTCTCAAGCACTTGTGAACATCAGAGTTCATTGTAAAAAAGATAGAAAGGAGACACACCAAAAAACCGACAGTGAAACAAACCAAAGAAGAATAGTTCCTTACTCTGTGAAATACTAAAGACTAAATTATTTCAGTATGATAAAGATTTTATGGCACATTAAAGTCATATTTCCATGTTATATACTGGCTTATTTCTTCTTTCAGAAAAGACTGCTCCATTCTTCCTTTTTCCTTTTCCTCATTCTATGATAGAATGATTCTATGATTCTATGATTTAATATTGCTTTCTACTCCCATTTTTATCTCAGGGATGACCTGTATTTAATTCAACTCTAAGACAAAATTCTCCTGTGTATTTACTTTGAAATGCAAAGCTTCTCTTCGAATCCAAAATAAAGATTTCCTTACACAAAAGCTTGTCTGTCTTTGTAACTCTACCAGTTATCTAATAAAAAGAGTCTATCTACAAATAAAAAACTATTTTGTTACATCCAAAATATGAACAGGTTTTTTGTCATGAAGCACGAAGATATTTGTCACGAATAGTGACAAACTGAGGAAAGAGGGACATGTTATGAGGTTGTGTCCATAATTTGCCCCTATTAGAGCTATTAATATCATTTTCACTGAACTTTTTTCCAGCGGAGAACAAGTGCTTTTCAGAGAATCACAGAATGATTGAAGTTGGAAGTGACCTCTGAATGTTACCTGGCCCAACCACCTCTGCTGTTATTTAAAAATTTTTATTATTGTATATTGCACTAGATAAAAAATAGTTGAAATAGTTACAGCTGAAATAGATAGTTTTTCAGAACTCATTTCAAAGGATAGAAAACGTAAATATTTATTTTTTTATTTTCCTTTATAGATGACTATTGTATTTTGTAATTTCTTGCCTCATTAAAATGAAAACAAGTATTTAAATCCTCAAAAAAGTCAATTCTTCCGTCTCCTCCCAAATTTAGTATCTACATTATGAAGTCACATGGAACACACAATTATGCCTACATAAGGCCTTCCCTCTCTGCAAAGTCTCCCTTTCCTAACTCTTTTTGTCAATCTTTTTGTTGTCCAGCCAGTCAACTCTTTGTACATTTTTTTTTCCTTGGAAAGCAAGGATAATATTTCTGACTTTAGGCCGTTCTTGGAATTTTTATGGCAAACATGGCCAAAATCTCAGACAGAGCAGAATATATTATGATTAGCAAATGAAAGTGAAACATATTAGAAGGAGCCTTGAATCAGTTTTTAAGTACTATTTCAATATTTTCACTGTCATCATTATAAAAGTTTGCATCTGTATTTTAGGTGTATGCTCAGATATACACAGCTGAGCATAAAAGACGATTTGTGCTGCATCTATTAGGGAGTGAAGCTAATGAATTATAAGGATGATACTCTGAAAATACGGTATTTTTCCCAAATCCCAAAGTTATCATTAATTTTCAAATTAGTTTTCAAAGGAAATATTCAATGATTAACATCTACAAATACAGAACAACACATCAAAAGTAATTTTGGTGTCATTTGTTTTACTGAACATACAATTTCCTTGTTTTGGTGTAGCATTGTGTTTAATTTCTTTTTATTATTCAGTTTTGTAATTCACATACCTGTGTATTCAGCCTGCCATACACTTTTTTTTGAGGGGGGGCATGGGTAGTAAATGGAGTTGCTTATTTATTTGGGCATTTATTTATTTGGGAATACATTGCCTTATTCACTTAATCATTTGTCATTTTTTTTTCAAAAAAAATAGTTAATTTTGTACAATATTCAAAATAGTTTCTGGGGAAAAAACAATGCATGCTCATAATCTCATTGCTAGTTTCTTCTCCACTTTCAGTGTTCATTTGACATCACTTTATGAAAAGTAATAGTTACTCTAGAAAAAAGCATTTAACAACTAGAGGAAAAAAAAAATAATTCATAATACCTTCTACACCTTCCTCCCTTTCCCCACAGAGTTATTACTTAAATAAATGATTCTGTTCCATGTTATGAACCCATTTATAAGTGACAGAGGAAAGAAAGGATTTTAGGTCAAGTAACTGACTTGACATTGCTCATTATTCCACTGAATGGTAACAGACTTCAAATAAATACATAAAGAAAAAA
Organism: Gallinago undulata; assembly: GCA_026546715.1. NCBI lineage: Eukaryota > Metazoa > Chordata > Aves > Charadriiformes > Scolopacidae > Gallinago > Gallinago undulata. The sequence continues at coordinate 112,098,656 of JAOTQQ010000012.1, forward strand.
CGTATAAAAGAGTGTTTTCCATCTTCTTCATAAGCAAGACTTAGAAGGCTTTCTAAATAAATTTATAATTTTGTTGATTACATGTGGAAACAAAATAAATTTGTTTCACTGATAGAATTATGTATGCCTTATAGAAATCAGAATTTTCAAAACAAAAAAAACAAAGTAAGGCTTGAGATGCCTGGACTTACAGGGTGACAAATGAGGAAAATCAGCCACAAATATCAAGGTACATCACTAACACCTAACAGGACAAATTGAAAATTTCTCATAAACTGCATAGTAATGTGTTGGAAAGTAAAAAAAAATCACAACAAACCAAACATTGTTGCAACTTATAGAAAAACAAGAGGATGCCAAACTGTAATTAAATTACAATGGTAGTAATTATGGCAGTAATTCAGATTTCAGGTTGCTGACTTACTTTTGTGCCAGATATTTGTGAGGGACAGAGGGATGGAGGGTGTTGTCACCAACCTTCACCTTTCTTCATTCCTCCAGAGGTGGGGCAAAGAAAGAGGGTCGTTAACCAAATCCCTAACAAACCAGACATCTGCCTTTGAGCAAATCACCTGAATATCCTAAATAATCAGCGGGAGGGAATCAAACTTTGGTGGCTGACTTACCCTGCCCTAAACTAGATATCGAAAATAGGTTGAATGTGTGTCTAGTTCCAAAATTGATATTGCCTAAAAATCCCTGGATTTCTCCACTGCCTGTAAAGAGTTCTTAGCACCTCTAGTTTAGGTGTTAATACCTAATTTGTTGCTGGATGAGGGAAATGATTATGCTGCCAGGAGCACTCAGCACCTGTAGGAGATGCCTTTCTGTAACTCTTCCAACTTTGATTTGTAACAGGGAGACTTGCAGAATCCCTTGTAGAAGGTCTGTTGCCAGCAGGAGTTAAATGCAAGAAATTTTGCTTAACTAATGTAGCCAGATGGTTTCCTGACAACATGCCAGTTCCATTCTGACAGCATCCAAAACTATATGTGCTACTTAAAGAAAAATCTCAATTCAAAATCATCTGGGGAAACCACACCTCCTGTTTCTTGGCACAGAATTTCAGTTACAGTCCTGAAAGATCTCTCATAATCTCCTCTCCTCACCAGCCTCTTTTTAATTATTTGAAAAATAAAATACCACTACTATTCGAAAAATAAAATTACTCTTAAATCTTTGTCATAAAGTAACATATTATACAACTGTCAATTGCTGTGGCTTCTGAGCATTATTAGCAAACTTTCTATCATAATCTCTGAAATCCATCAGTTTACTTGAATGTCTCCTTTTCGGAGCCCAGAAGCTGCTCTTGAAGGGTTAGCTTTGTGTCAGAAATCATGAGCACTGTAGTGGCATGAACTTGCCACTGGGTCCCTCCCTCATATTTAATGCACTGGGAAATTTAACACGTCTCAGAAATCCACTTTTTTTTGGGGGGGGAGGGAGAGTAGGTGAGAGAGGAATGAGTCAATCTGTATTCTGGTACTCTCCTTTTATGCTTCAGTGGCTGCATTTTTATCTACATCAAAGGGCTTGTCTTTGCGTTCTCACCTGGGTTCTCTCCTCTTTTGTGCTAAGGTGGGAGTGAAGAATTCAGCATGCTGAGAAGTGAACTCCAAAGGGAACAACATCTGTTCTTTTAAGTATTGGTAAACAGATTCCTATTAGAAACATTTGTACATTTTTCTGCTGCTTTTTAAGTGCTCTGAGCAAAAAATAACTCTTTGTTATCATAAGCAGAATACATAGTCAAAGAAGCAGATAAAGCATAAAAAGTGGGTGTAGTCTTTCACAAATAGGAAGATTAATTAGGTGATCAGAGATGGGAGTTTTACTTAAATGATGGAAAGACTTTTTGAAACAGAAAACTTTTTTACATTGATTCTCTTCTAGCAGTCAGCGCCTGGATTTGTCACCTCTGTATACCATCAGTTCTACGGCTGCATCTCAAACAATTATACTTTATCCACAAGATTTCGTATGATTAATCCTGCTTAATTAATGCTTCATATGATTAATCCTGCTCCTGATTAATCCTTAGGAACAAAATATTAATGTTTTTTTCCAAGTTGCTTTTTTGTAGTACAAAAAAAATCTATTTTTGAAAAATGTAACCACTTGTTCACCTTTTTAGGCTGGTTAAAGATGAAGTCCAAGTTCTATAGAAGACTGGCATATGAATTTCAGTTTCACACTCTAATACGTGATGCCTAACATGAACTTGTCAAGAGTATAGCTTGCCAAATGTTCGAAGTAAGAGACCTTGTGGAGGGGAAAAAAGCGAAATGACTACATATTGCAGTTTTGCTACAGCTCTTGACATAACCTTCAGATAAAAGTCACATGCAGTCTCAGGAAATGCAGCCAGGGTTCCCAGATTTTGTTTACTGTCAGTGATTTCTGCTTTTGTGCCCGCTAATTCCACTCTAGGCCAAAAGCAGATGATCCTCAGGTTCTTTTTCACCTCCAAAACCTGTGAGTCACCTATATGGTTTACCCTTCTCAAGGTGTCAGCAACAACAGCAGCTCTGTGATTTCTAGAGGGTTATGCTAAGGCACACGGAGGAGATGAAGAAACCCTTCTTCTTTACTCAGCATGACTGATGTCTAATTAAAGTGCTACATAAAGCTAATTACGGTATTACATAAAGCGATTGTTAAAATTCTAGAGAAAAATACGAAAGGCAACTGGAGGCCTAAAAACCACATCCATTTAGAATATACTGAGTTTATAATCCATGAGAAAAAGAGAAAGAAAGAAACAAAAAAGCCAGCTATGTTGGTACTGTTTTTTGAGACGATATTAGAAAATAAGAAGGCTGGGGATAAGTGTAGTATATTAACCTTCAAAATGGAAAAGATCACCAAAAAGCAAACAAAACCCAACAATAATTGTTACTCCTAATTCCTGTGGCTAGAATAAAAAGTAGTCTTAAAAGCATTAGACTAGATTTTCTAGGTTGGGAAACCTCCATTCGTAGAAGTTTTTTAAAAAAAAATAAAACAAACTTCAGTGAACCACTGTTTAGATACAGACTGTTGTTTTCGCTCTGCACTGGCTTTCTCTGTGTTGACTTTGGTAGCCCTGATTCTGCTCAGAATCAAAATGTGAAATCAGTAAATTAAACTCAGACCCACAAGGCATCCTAAATGACTCTACTCCCTGCTAAGTGGTCTTTTCATGCCTGCGTGATGCCCAGTTCATCATGCACGCCATGTGTAGCATTATTAAAAAATAATTTCTGCTGCCTCAGGACATCAGCCACCTAACCATAAAGCAACACCCCAGCACTCCCAATAAGGGTACATCCATTTCTAGAGCATCTTACCTGGTCAGACAACCAGTGAGCAGACCTGTCTCAGGAAGAGCCCCAGTAGCAGGTAGCTTCAACCCAGATTCCTGAAAGCTTTAAGTAACAGTCCCAGCTCCTGCAAGTGAACGGCGACCTCCAAAGCACATTGTCAGGCGGCCCTCCATTTAATTGAAAGCCCCGTGGCCTGAGTTACTGTACACCTGGGCACCTTACAAAATCTCCTCCATCGTTCCCCTAGTAAACAAACCACTGTCTCTACACCCTCTTTATGGGTATGTGATAATGTATGCACAAGAATCTGGGGCTTTCTGTGTGCTCTGAAACTACAGAAAATCTCTGAAATTACTCCTCCTTTGTCATACAGCATCAGGCAAGAAGGCTGTTCAGTTCTGCTCAGTTCACAGGGAGAAATTAGAAATGGTTGCCTATGGTAAGAATGAAGGCCAGCTTTGAGACTGTGGACAACTGAAAAGCATGAACATCTCCCATTGAGCTCAAAGAGGAGAATTTGAACAATATCACAAAGAAGGAAGCATGTTGACTCATATAAAAACAGGTATATAACTGAGTAGTATTATTAACTTTAACCTTCCCAAGGAAGGAAGGAGAGAAGAGAAAGAGGGGAGCAGAATAACAAATAATAACACACCAAAACAAACAAACAATAACAAACAAACAAACAAGACAGTAATGGGCAGCATTTTTGAAAAAGCTTTAGAGTTTTTAATTGAGATATGTGTTTGCCATATGTTTATAGGTGTTATCAAAATCTATAAAAAATCACGAGTCAGTCCATCACATGGAAGATTCTTGCAATTAAAATGTGAGTTTGAGCAATGTCTTCATTCTGTAAAGCCTGTATTTATGAGAACAAGTAAAACTGAATCAACTGTCTATATTATAAATATTGGACATAAAATAGATGATTACCATATAACTTGGAGACAAATTTGAATTAAATATTGATCCGTCCAAACTCTTAACAGCCATAAAAAAGCCCAATTGCCATGGATATTGAAGACTCTAATGGTTTAGATGAACACTATAACACACATAAAGACAGATTATACAGTATTTAAAAAATAGAACACAGGGTTCCAGGGTTATTTGGTGAAAAATATAGTGACAGCTGTAAGAAGTTAAAATCTAATATATAATAGCTAAGTCTGAGCAGCAAACTCTTGAGACCAGCGATTAGCGCTTGGATGAATGAAGCCAATTTCTAATCTTTCTGGTAGACATGAAGTGCATCAAGTGAACAAGATTACGCAGGGAAAAGGTGACAGCATTATTTTGTTTTTTTAATTGATAGCACTATATGTGGTGGGTGTTTGATGGGCAGTTTTGCTTTGTGTTTTCTGCAGAGCTTTGAGAATAAACAATTTAACCATAAGCTCTCTGTTTAGCCAATGCTATGATAGAAAATATATAACAGAAAACATAGTCTCTCTTGTGCCTTCCAAGGTGTACTGCAGATATCCAAAAATTGAAATAACTTTCTGAGTTACAGGAAGGCTCTTCCTCTGCCTGCATTGTTTCATTTCCCAAACACTATATAACAGGAGGGTTGCATGTTCACTGCTATACTAGGCTAAAAGGGACTTAATTTGACCTGCATTAAATAGTCAATTTTTCTGTATTATCAGGAGCCAGCAGAGCCAATGTAAATATAACCATTTCGAATCACAGTGAAGCTGAGTTGAGGTAAAACAAGCCTGTGTTGCTGAAAAGTGTCTGGGTATAACTGGTTGAAAAATCTTTTACTTTCTCAATGCTGTGATGACAAGGCAGGTAAATAAGCATTCCAGTAAACTACATTCACAGCTCACTTTTTTTTTTATCCCACAGCACTTTAATCCATAAATTCATTGGCTTGAGAATGGCTTTTGCTGCTGATTTCTAACACCTTGACTTTGACGAAGTGCCGGACTGAGAACAAACTTCACTCACATTATCCTCCTAGCTTAACAGCTGACCACAGAGAGCTAAAAACTAAACCAAGTCTTCCAATGAGGTGATTATCCATCAGTCAGTTGTTTTATTTAGGCTTTATTTCTATAGCTTGCTTGTAAGAACATCAGATGAAAGTGTGTGAAAGAGTGTGAAGTTAAGGTGTCATCCATTACTTCTGCTCTAGCCAGAAGTACTGACAATGTCACAAGAAATATGTTAGCTGAACCCTAATCAGTAGTTGAATAATTTTTTCTTATCCCCTACATTCTTACAGATCAACTATTAACGTAGTTGCTTCAGGGATTCTACTTTCTGGAATGTTGAAATTAGCCCAATAGGTACATAGTTCTGAGAGTACCTCTTTTTTCCAAATAGAAGTGTGTACATAAAAACCTTTATATCTTTCATGTTCTCCACAATTTCTTGGATATTGTGGTTAATTATTCCACATCATATTTTGGCTTAACTTCTTTAAGAGCTCTGGGATACATGTTCTACAGAACACCATCAAATTTGTCTGCTTACTATCTTTGATCAATTGTTTCCCTAGTCTGGTATATGTGCACATGCCATCACTATAAAGCGTATTAAGCTTTCTATCACAAGAAGTTGAACCTAAATGCTTTTCTATATTTCACATTTAATATATTAAATACATTAATGTTAAAACAGTCTTCAGCAGAACCTGAAGTGATCAAAGCTTTTATATCTCTGTTGAACAGAGTCAATTAATATGGCTTTTTACACAGAAACTGTGGGTGTCAAAGTTGTCTTGAATAGTATTTTGCCATTTGTGCATGATGTGAAACAGTGCCACTGATTCCCCTGAAATATAAACTCGAGCAGGAGTAGTTATGGTTACTGATTAAAATTTTAAGGGAAAGCAATGAAAGCAGAAGCAGAAAGGACCACTTTATGCAACCTTTTCTCAAAATTAAGCAAATAAGCCTAAAACACAGACCCAAGTTCATTAATCCAATCATATTTTTCTGAACTGCATGATTTTCAGTAAAAGAAAAGTATAAACTAAGTGTGTCAGGCTGCAAATAAACTGCCTGGAACTTGAATATCTTTGAATATTTTGACTTTTTAATAACTAAAAATCACAATTTAGCTATTGAGGGTCATTAGAGTGAGAGTTCTGATTGAGTTACGGGTTTTACAGATTTCAAAGCCCTTCAAAGTAATTTCTTGAAATCTTCAAAATTTGGATATTATTCAAAAGTCTGTAAAAACAAAAAAAAATCTGGCTGCAATAAAGCAACAAAATTAATAATACAGCTAATCTATCGATACGTGTTAAAGCCCTATGCAATAATAATACTTTTATTTATCTTGCCAATTAACATTATTTATGCTTTTAATACCACAGGAATTTTTAAAAACAAGTTTTACCTAAGTGGGTTGTTGTTTTTTTTCCTTCCTAATGAAGCTTCTTTTCTAAACATTACATTAAAAAATCACAACATGATTCACATCATCTGGTAAAATTGATTCTGGGAGGAATAAGTTGGATTTGAGTGATAAATGTTTCATTGCAAAATAATTCACCTGCTACTGAAACCAATGTGCACTGTCCTATCTGAAAGAAATTAAAGTAGTATTTCTGTAGTAGGGTGGATTACTTTTTTCTAAGGTTAAAATGCTGTCGAGAACTGAAGCTGAGGGCAATAATTGTTTGGATCAGATTTTCATCCAAGCCATTTGCATACACATAAGAAACCTCCTGCAGATCATCTTCATCACTCTTCATTTTTGAATTATCAGGTAGAAACTGGTATTTCTAATTTAGGTTCCCTACTTGGTCACAAATTGAAAAGTCTGTGGGTATTTAAAATAGCCAAGGCGAATGATCATCACTGTATTTGGAAAAAGAACACATTGAGCAGCCTTCTTTGCTCCTGAAAAACCAGCACTGCAGCCCCAAAAAACTGGTTTTCCAAGAATCATGTCATAAAATCCTTAAATATGGAAGTTTTGTTTCTCTCATGGCTCTCTTTTATATTGGTATAAAATTTCAAAATAAGAATTAAGGTGTTTACTGTGGGGTAGATAATTCTTTAGTCCTCAGAGTGGAGAGAAATGTACTGAGTTCTCTGTATAACTAGGGAATATATTTATGTAATTATAAGAAGGCTCATAAAAGCATCCATGTTAAAGAAAAAGACTGTAATGTGAGAAAAAAATAGTACACGCTTCTGGATTTTCCAGTTCTAAATACATGCATAGGTTCCTTCCATCTTCTGGGATAAACTTGAACATCCTTTTCCCAATTTTTTTGTATGTATTTATGCAAGTATATTAAATCTCTTAAGTATATTTTGATGTTAGGTTTGGCTTTGGATGTTGGATTTTGGTGGGTTTGGGGTTTTGGTTAGGTTTTGGGGTTTGTTTTCGATTATTTTTTTTCTGTATTGATCAGATTCAAAGGACAGGTTAGCTTTACTCTTTTTAAACAAATGAGTTAATGAATGCTGCTGTTTTGTGACACCTGATGTCTTCAGCTTTCAGTATAGAAAGATCAGATTTCTTTTATCTGTCACAGTTGCAGCTGGGACAGAGTTAACTTTCTTACTGGCAGTTGGTGTAGTGCTACGTTTTGGATTTGGGATGAGAATGGTGTCAATAATGCACTAATGAGTTTAGTTGTTGCTCAGCAGTCAAGGCCTTTTCTGCTTCTTATATCTTTCTGCCAGCAAGCAGGCTGGGGGTGCACAAGAAGCTGGGAGGGGACACAGCTGGGACAGCCTGGCCCCAACTGACCGAAGGGGTACTCCATGCCATGTGGCATCATGCTCAGCATATAAAGCTGGGGGAAGAAGAAGGAAGGGGGGGACATTCGGAGCAATGGCGATTGTCTTCCCAAGCAACTATTATGCATGATGGAGCCCTGCTTTCCTGGAGAAGGCTGAGCACCTGCCTGCCCATGGGAAGTAGTGAATGAATTCCTTGCTTTGCTTTGATGTGTGTGTAGCTTTTGTTTGACTTATTAAACTTGTCTTTATCTCAACCCACGAGTTTTCTCACTTTTACTCCCCTGATTCTCTCTTCCATCCTACCGGGGAGGAGTGAGCGAGCAGCTGCGTGGTCCTGGTTGCCAGTTAGGGTCAAACCATGACAGTTCCTGAAACAAAGTGCAGGATTTACACCTACTTGGAAATGTTTGTCTCCTTAATAGAAGCATGTTTTTAAAAGAGACTCTTGACCTTAAGTTTTAACAGGAATTTTCTCCCATATCTTAATTTGGAACAAGAAAGGTGTTTATCAGTCTACTGTTCTATAAATAAAGAGAAAAAGAAATGACAGTAGCAGTGATTATCTTTTGTGTCAATATAAAATGTCTTGAAACTATGTGGGAACACGAATAGAGCAGAGATGTGCTTTACTGTGATCTGCCAAAAAGAAGACAGACTGCCACGCTATAAAGATAAAACTATGATTTCACTTCAACGGATGAAAACAGTTTTTAAAGGTTATAAAATAGGAGCTAGATAGTTTCTTATGTAGATATTATGCAATTAAACACTTATGCAGTTCTAGCTTTATCTCTTTACTTGATTACTTCACAGGCATACCACAGGGGAGAAGATGGCTTCTTCTTCTTGAAGAAATAGATATTTCAGAAAAGACTTTGAAACCAGTGTGCTTTTGTTCATCTGCATATCTGTGCACACACATCTACTATGCATATAATTTATTTTTTTTCTCTGACCCCACTTTTACATGTACCTATTCATTTACAGAATCCTAGATGGGTTCCAGTATTTGATCACTTCTGGAGCGTGTTAAAATCAGAAGACATTTCTTACTACACCAGGTGCTATAAATGCACATAACAGGTTTAATGTTCTAATTCTTTTATAAAATGCTCTCTCCTTTTCAGGACACTACTGTATTCATTAAACTCTTGTGCTCATCATCAATTATGCCATCACTTTTGGATATCTGAAATCCAGTAGCAGGGTTATCTGGTTATACTTCCTGATGGATGCCAAGCCAGCATTCATTTGCCAAGTTTATGAACTAGCATTCCAAATCTAACTCAGTTCCTAAAATAGCATGGTCATTTTTGCAAAGCAAAGCAAGGTCAAGTCTTACCAACCCTTAATTTGCTCCCTGCAGGGGCAGTTCAGGTGCCTTCCTGACCCTGAAACCATATGAAGCCCTGACAATACACACAGAGTCTCATGCTCCAGGTCTGGCAACATTTATTTGGCTGCATGTAGCAGGTACATCCTACATGCTGAATCCTATATGCTGGATCCTCTGCTTCCTCTAGCTGCTGATTCTAAATAACGGTACAAGAGTCAGCTTACACCTAGCAAGGCATCGAGACACAATGAAAGGGCTTGGGTGGATCCCAAATTATATGCTGGGATGATAATAAAGATAAGCTTCAACTCGCCTAGCTTTGGATGTCTGCAATACTGATCTTTGCATTCAGAAATGGGAAACAGACTTCAGATCATTACCCCTGTCATTCTGTAACAGCAGGCTATAAACAAGAAACAGAGATAGGCAAATCTTAACAGCGTTCTAGGTGTTGCTATCGGTGAGCTAGGCAAGACGCATCCCAGCCCACATTTCTGCAGTGCTTTCATGTACTTCCTAGTGAAAACTCAGAGCCTTTGCTTTGCATCCATTTCAACTCTACAGGATCTTAAACTAAAGCTGCAATGCCCAAAATATTGGCTTATTATTAGTTTCTAGGAGATTAAAAAAAAAAAAGAGAGAGAGAGATAAAAAGGACATGGACCTGTTGAAGTAAGTCCAGACAAGGGCCACAAAGATGATCAGAGGGTTAGAATGTAGTAATATGACAAGGGGTAATGGTTTTCAACGGAAAGAAGGGAGATTTAGATTAAATAGCAGGAAGAAATTCTTTGCTGTAAGGGTGGCGAGTCACTGCAACAGGTTGCCCAGAGAACTTGTGGATGCCCCATTCCTTGAAATGTTCAAGGCCAGGCTGGATGGGGTTTTGAGCAACCTGGTCTAGTGGGAGGTGTCCCTGTCCATGGCAGGGGTGTTGGAACTTGATGACCTTTAAGATCTCTTCCAATGCTAACCATTCTATGATTCTGATTCTATTAAACACTGCAAACATTGGATGTGCTGGTAAAAAAAAAAAAAATCTTGATTTCTCATTCCAGGCTAACAACATGGTTTGGGATTAAAATACTATCAGTGTCTATAGGCACCAACAGGTATCAATGCGTATTGATACCAAAAGATACTTATTGGAAGGCCTCAACACTTATCAGCAGCTATGGGTACCAGTACTGACAACTATTAACAACTATCTGCAGGCAATGTCATTGTTAATGCCCGTGGCTCCATCTCAGATAATTTTGACCCATGTAGTCCTGGCTCTGTTTAAATTGAAAGTCTTAACTCAAGTCTCAAAAATTAATAGCATTATTTCTTAATAAGAGTTAATAACTTTTATTACTGAATGCAGCTGCTTAATCTAATGAATACACTTTCTTAAAAACAAAAAAAACCAATGATACTTATTATAAGAATCATAATTTCTATTGAACAAGGATCTTGGTTATATTCAAAGATACATGAAAGCATAATGAGACATGTGAAGGGCACCACTGTTTACCAGGGCTGTACAGCATGGGTAACCAAAAAAGCAACCAATAGGATGAGCCAATTGTCACTAATTGTAAGTGACCTGTTCATGTAGAGTTTATCCTTCAGGAAAGAAAGGAACTGTACTAACATACCACAAAATAGTAGCTGAAAATACAAAAGAAAAACATACTCAAGAATTAACTGTGGCAATTTTGTTCTTTTCTCCTCTCTACAAAATATCTGTTAAAAACAAAACCAACATCAACAACAACCAAAAGAAACCCAAAAAAACTATGCAGTCCCAGGAAATTATTTTTTTTTTGTGATGGTTTGGTCATCTCTACAATACAATTATTTTTTTTTAAGAAGCAGTGCCTAGTGGTATTAGAGAAGAAAAATAGTTTTTTGAGGCAAGCCGCTTTCCTTCAGCAGTGCATTGTGTGCTGGTCGTTTCAGAGCATTCACATCCTCTTCTCGCTTCAGATTGAAGGGAGTCATTTATTCCATTGTAACGTGGCTCTCTCCCGCCCTCCTCACTTCCTCTTTTGCCCTTTATTCTATTGAGCCACGCTCCTTATATTTCTATTTAACGGCTGTAAGAAAGCCTCGATTGTCTCCTTTAATACGCCTGCCTGTTGTGAGAGCTGGATGGGGCAAACCATCTCCCCGGGAGCCACCTGCTGCACGAGAAACCGAGCAGGAGGAGGCCAACCTTTAAACCACAGAATGAGTCTGAGTGAAACCTCCACTCGCAGCTCCGCAGCCCTGCCGAGACACAGTGGGTCCGCTCTAAATTTGGCAGCAGAGTCTACCAGAAGGTTAGCGCGCTCTTGCTATGCATCCATTCTCTGCATTGTCTTCCTATAGAAATCACCTGTATTATCCCTTGAAACAACCGATGCCACCGTGCTTCAGTACAGCTACATCTATATAGTGCATACACAAAGAATAAGAGCCTACCCTACCAGGCTCTTGACTCTTGTGAGCTAATTTACCTTCGCTTCAAAACAGCTGCAAGCCAAATTAAAGCCGTGTTACGGTAGAACGGCCCTCGTGTCTGAATATCCTCGAGTGAGAACAGAGCAATGTGAATTCTGGCTTTTAACAAGGGCTGTCTGAAAGAAGCCTGCTTCTCCCTGCATTAATCACTTGTACCTACTGACAGTGGCATTCAGAGAAATTAACAATTAGGAGGATTAGGAAATCTGTGAAAAAGACAATAGCACATTTTCGGATCGAGGCTTTGCAATTATAACGTACAAGAATGTCTAAGCTGATTTCTCGTTAAGAACAACTAAAATAAAAGTTTAAATGGTTTTAGAATAGTCAGTTCCAACTGATCATTTTTATATTTATCTGGGTTATGTTTCAGCAAACTTTACAAAGAGAAAAATATAAGCACATGGTAACAGAAACCTTAATGGGGAAAAAGCATTTAAAGTGCAACGTTGAAAACATGTTCTTCAGTCAAGGCAAATCAGAGATATAATGACAAAATTTCACAGTAATGTTTTTCTTTTGATTGCAAACTTTTAATGATTCAAGCGAGATGAAAGCAAAACTAAAGTTATTTTGTAAATATCCTAAATGGTAATTCCTCATTCTCTTTGACAAAACATTAGAAATGCTTGTGAGAGAAGAGGTTGCTGCATTTTGGTACCAGCACTATTCAATTAATTTAGTGATTATTTTTTAACCCCTTTCCTTTTTAACAAAGTGAGTGAATTGAACGTTTACATTTATATATCTGCATGTATTTGAATATCCGTGTCTCATAATTTGCATTTCTACCTGTGTTTGCTATAGTGTGAAAAATGCAAGCACAGATATAAAACCCTCACCAGCTGTATCAGGGGAAAAATTAAGCAGACTTCCCATCTAAAACCACGGGGGTCAGCATTAGCTGAAATGAGCGTGTGTAAACAAGCTATGTAACACGTTTGCCTGCAGCCTATTTTTATGCTATGCTCACGTTTACCATTAAGCTTGTGTTAAACTGTGCTTCGGATTGATGTTTTTTTAAATTTAAAAAGTCAACTTTATACCTGAATTTACTGATTATTGAAACTTCTTAAATATGCCCACCTTTAACCTGCCCTTCCTATCCTGTTCCACTCTGGAGATCATTATTTCTCTTCCTTATGAAAACATAGGTTAGAGAGAACAGAAAAAGGGAAATGGCAGGAGGGTATGAGAGAGAAAAAGAGAGCAGCCCAGCACCTTGAAGTGCTGAATCCCTCCTTTGAACTTCTGTATGTTCATGGAAGGACCCAGTGGCACGTCGGTATTGATGTATGAGTCTTAACAGGCTGGAATTGAAACCGCAGAGGGAAACTGGAAGCATTAATGCGGCCCAGGGCTTGGTCTGAGCCCTGAACTCCAAAGCATGGGCCCATGTTTCCCAAAAGAACAGAGACACTAGGCATCTAAACTCTTCTGAACTCTCAGTTTTAGAGCTTCTTGTCATGAAATTACAGAAATTAGAAAATAGCCAGAGATAAAAAGGGAACTGAAAGAGATAGGGGAATATGATTATTCATCTTATGTGCATACTTCTGTCACAAAAAAATTTGATATGGCATGCCATAAGATGGCATCCAGTGCTCATACTGTATTTATAGAATTGATGTTCAAAGAAATCAGCCTCAGTTTTTTGTTTCTACCTAATAGTAAAACCAACATCAGAATTAAGAACAAACACTTGCACATTGACAACTCATAAAACTGTTGACCATTTCAGAATAAACCAATTTAATAACAGTTTAATAACAATTTAATAACAGTTCCACCCTGATTTACTTCTCAGTTCAGGGTTCTGGTTTCTAGGAAAGTGAAGTTGTTTGTTTGCTTCTTTCCTGAAGATGATAACATCAGTTGATTCTGAAAATTATCAAAGGCTCCATTAATCTTACCATCATTCCAAAAATATCCTTCTTCGCAGTGGGAACTCAAATACCACATGATACTGATTTAACACTTAGAATAAATTCTGCAATGATAACAAAAGAGGTGAAAGACAGAGCGTATTTCATTCCTGGAATTGTTGCATAGCCTAACACAAGAACAGGCACACCTGAAAGTGCACTGGTCTCGGTGAATTAAGAGTGAGAATTCAGGAACCATCTCTCTTAACCACAGTTTAAAGAGTCTATCCAGGCATTTCCGTGGAGAAATGTCCTGCTTTGCCAGACCCCTCCTGGGGTTTGCATTCACCAGCCAGCACCTGTGAACGCAGCTCCCCATCACTTGTGGGGAGCAGTTGAGCCCTCTTCCTTTGCCAAACAAGCCAGACTGTAGGAAGAGATTTTGTGACTAATTTCCTCTTTCCTGTCACAAGGTAGATGGGCTCCAGTCCAAATTAAAGTATAACCTGGTCTCTGTCTTGCACGTTCACCCATAGCCAACAGTTCACACATAGCCAAGGCTAGCTAAGTGTCTCCCAAACTCAATCAGCCTGTGGCAAAGGTGGACTAAGATTCTGAGAGGTCTGCGTTGCTTTTCTTGGAAAGATATCTTGTGCCCATGAGCTCACTTTACTCTGTCCCTTGGCTACGACAGGATTTGTTTCATGTTTTGTTTTTAGGATTCAGACATTAAAGGTATCATTTGCCTCTGGTTTAGTTCCTCAGTCTAATGTGCTGTTAAGAAGAGATGCTTCAATTTTCTTTCCACTGCTAATGAAATAACTGAGTATTTGTCTTGCTTCTTCAATCAAAGCTCTAATAATTGAAAGGAAGAGAACTGAAAAATGCAAGAGAGAGCTCTTACAAGATGAATGTCCTGGCACATCCCCAACATCGTCGTTTTGTAAACAAGTTAGTCAGGTTTTACTCAATATCAATACAACTTCTAACAGAATTAATTGTTATTAAAAGTGAGAATACCTTTGTCAAAAGTTGTGTATGTGCTTAGTGTTTGATCACTACTAGGGTATAAGTCAATTCTACCTATGGAAAAAAAATTTTGAGGTTATGACACTGATGTGATGAAACCTGTCTGTAATAAGAATTGCTTTGATATATGTAACCATCAGACTGTAAAAAGAACTTTGGCAGAGGCAAAGCAAGGGATGGAGAACAGTTGACCTCAATGACTGCAGTCAAGACAAGTAATGAATCAAATGTAATAGAAATCAGACTTTCCCCAGCTGCAGGTAGAGAGACATGGAAAAAGCAAGGTATTTTCAAGCCAAAGCAAAAGTTCAAAAGAGGTTCAGGAAAGGAAAAATGGTTTAAGGTCACAGAATTACACAAGAAGCTTTGTGAAGAAAAAAGGTTCTCTTATTCTGCCAGCTGCACAATCAGCTGCACTCAGAAAAGGAAATCTGAATCAAAGAGAAGACCACGTTTATGTACTTCTCTCAATAATATTACATAAGTGATACCAATACAAAATTCACAGGTTATACAAGAAATAGTTTATTACTAAGAATCTTTTTCACTTTTTTTGATTTTTTTTATCTCTTGACATAAAAAAACACTACAAAAAGAGGTGAATGTTATTACAATTTAAATGCAGAAAATATTTTCTTCCCAGTGTTGATTTTCATGGCAAACTTTTATTATGTTGTTTTAAAAGATAAAATAACCTTTTCTCCATAACACCAGACTTAGATTCAGTCTACTACAACTACTTTGGATACTCTGGTAGTTGAAGTTACCTCGATTTCCTCTAAGTGAGATTACAGGGACCGTAACCACCCAGGTAAGCAATGTTGTATATGCAAGTGGAAAAGAAAGGAAGAATTAGAAGATTATTTAAATTGTATTCTGAAAGAGATGAGCCTTCTCTCAATACATTTATGGGTCTTGTTAAGAGCTGCAGTTTGCAAATGTAAGAATGCAGAACAATGAGTGAAAAGTTTTGGTTAAAACGGTCCATATGAAGTGGTACTGTTTTCAAAATCCAAAGAGAAGACAGGTCATCTGGAGACATAGTACCCCAACAAGAGACTGTGACTCTAAAGAGGTCCCAGCCTGTTTCATTATGTGACCAAGTGAAATTCAGATTCTTCTAAAATGTCTGCAGCTATTTGGGCGTAATTTAAAATTACTGATCTACAATGAGTGATCACAACCAGCTCCCACCAGCAGCTCTGAGTGAAGGTACCCTTCTACCTCTGTCTCTGCACAGTTTTTTCTCCTTTAGAGAGAAGGAGGAGAGTTGTCTCCTTTAGAGACAACTAGTCTGGAGAGAAAAGTAGGTGTTCTTTTACTTGTACAACTACTACTGTTTTGCAGTAGGACAGGAAGAACATGTAAAATAAACCAATCAACAACTTGTACCTTTTCCATGGATTTGCTGAACAGTAGATCTATGGCAATAGGGAAATTACTTTTGTAGATTGCCACATTCATAAATTCTTCTTAAATCTGGCAGAGAGCAAATTTGTTATTACCTCAGACACAGCCATAATATGTTTTCTATTGCTTCATAGAAAATAATTACATATGCTAAATCTCTATGTTTGCATATTCTCCTTTTGGCTTCCATTCAGACATATGGAAAAGATTTACAGTTCAAAACTACGAATTATCTTCTACTGTGCCAATAACAACACTTCTGTTAAGAAAACAACTGCAATCTCTCTGATGAGATTACAGAATAATACACTCACTTCTGGAGTCAAAAAAAAAAAAAGTCAGTCACAAAATAGCCATCAACTAAAAGGTCATTCCTATTTTTCTTCACTCACTATTCCTCAGGCAATAAAATTTCATTATAATAATGCATTTCATTTGCACATTTTACCACCTCTGCTCATGTATTTGGCAGTTCATTTAGAACTGAATTTGGATCAACTCTTAGCTTTTCATAAAAGTACTGAAAAAAACAGAATATTGGACAAGTTCCAAGCAAGTTCAAGTCATGTTGTGTTCCTAAACCACATCCATAATTTTGGCACCAACCAGATTGCTGGCAGAGATGTTTACTCTTATAATGTCAAGTAGTCATAACAGGAAAAAAACCCTCATTTTCATATCTTTACTTGTGAGTCTTTCCTCAAATTCATAAGCCTCTTCTTGAAAGAAATATTTACAAGAAATGAAAGCACTATACTGAATTATAGCAATAAGTGTATTTTTTTCTAGAAATCAAGAAACTCCCTTACATAGTTCTTGACAGTTATAAGCAAAGGAGGTCCCTGCTCCAAAGTGCTGAAGGTCTTAAGCTTATTGAAAATAGTGCCAAAAATTGTCACTGAACTGGTAGACAATGGAACAAACCACTATAATCAAAACTAGACTAAAATATAGAAAATTGTGTGATGTATTGAATGCAGCAGAATTTTAGAAAACAGCCTGCATCTCAATAGCTACAAATACTGTCCTCTCATGTTTTAATCCTTATAATAAAAATAAGATGATAAGATGAGCTACAAAATAACACGTTACAGAAGGGGATAAGGAGAGCCAATGAGCAGATTGCACTAAAATGATACAACACTTGACAGTAAATACAAAAAAAAAAAAAACCCAAAATATATTCTTTTTCTATAAGCCTCAAGTAAAAAGAAAAAAAAATAGGATGAACTTCATGCAGGATACAGAGACTTGAAATGAACCCTTACTAAGCAGTTCTGAGCAAGGAAAGGTAATATATAAGCAATGTGTAGATGTCAAGGTGTCAAAAGGCACGCATTACTCCTGAACATGAGAGCAAAACTGCTACTGACACAATAGCAGATCTTATGCCAAAAAGCATATCAAATATGTCAAATATTGTTACAAAAGTTGTAAACTACATGACTCAAAGCAGTGATGGGACACAGCAGGACAGTGTGGCCAACCAGCCAGGAAATCAAAGAATCATAGAATTTTTACGGTTGGAAGAGACCTTGAAGATCAAGCCCAATCACAAACCTAGCACTTCCAAGTCCACCACTAAACCATGTCCCTCAGCACTACATCTATAGGTCTTCTAAATACCTTCAAGGATGGTGAGTCCACTACTTCCCTGGACAGTCTGTTCCAGTGTTTGATTTTCAGTGAATAATTTTTCCTAATATCTAGTCTAAACCTCCCCTGGCAAAACTTGAGGGTGTTTCCTCTTGTCCTGTTGCCTGTTTCTTGAGAGAAGAGATGGATGCCCACCTCACAATGGCGTCCTTTCAGGTATGCCATTGGTCTCCCTTAAGTCTCCATTCTCAAGGCTTTCAGCTCCTCCTCATAAGGCTGGTGTTCTAGACACCTCACCAGCTTTGTTGCTCTTCTCTGGACATGCTCCAGTACCTCAGTGTCCCTCCTATAGTGAGAGGTCCAAAACTGAACACAGTACTTGAGATGCGGACTCACCAGTGCTTAGTACAGAGAGACAACCACTTCCCTATTTTTTCTGGACACTATTTCTAATACAACCCAGGGTACTGTTGGCCTTCCTGGCCACCTGGGCACACTACTGGCTCATATTCAGCTGGCCGTCAACCAGTACTCCCAGGTCCTTTTCTGCCAGGCAGCTTTCTTTTCACTCTGCCCCCAGCCTGTAGCATGATATGGGGTTGTTGTGACCCAAGTGCAGGACCTGGCACTTGGCCTTATTGAAACTCATCAATCCAGCCTGTCCAGATCCCTCTGCAAAGCCTTCCTATCCTGAAGCAGGACCACATTCCCACCCAACTTGATGTCATCCACAAACTCACTGAGGGTACACTCGATACCCTCGTCCAGATGATTGATAACAATATTAAAGAGAACAGGCCCTAATACCGAGTCCTGTGGAACACCACCTGTGACCAGCTGCCAAGTGGATCTGACTCCGTTCACCACAGCTCTCTGGACAACACAGAAAAACACATCAGGGACAGCTGCTAAAAGTCAAGAACCAGCAACAGCATTTTAACATGGTCCATGAGACAGCTTAGTTCCAGCCCACTGAAGTGGAGAGGCAATCAAAACCACCAGCCATCAGTCTCCCACTGTTCAGAAGGAACAAGTGATAACACAGTGAGATACTTCAGGACATCGATAAATGGCAGTTATGACAGGAGTATGAATACTTTGAAAACTATGTATTAAATGTTGATTTCTTAGAGCAGATTGTTGTAATATACAGACTGGAATGCTATTGTAGCTGATGCTTAGGGAGAAAAATTACAGGCTTTTGAAACTGATATGTTAATCAGGCTCACATCTTCTTCTATGTGAGATCCTAGCTGTCCAGACAAGAAATGCCCTGTTCTGAAAATCACTTGTTCTCTAGGTCCATAAGAACCTGACTTTCTCTTTCCAAGAGTATTTATGCAGGCACAGATAGCAGAGGTGGAAGACTGAAGACCGTGGGACCCAGTCAGATTGTATTTAATTTTAATCAGAGATAATTAGTATACATCATCTTCTATTAATGTGTTCCAGTTGTTATCACAGGTGTTTGTAGATGTTCTCACAGGTGCTTGTAGGTGTTCTATACAGCCAGCGTAGTTTCTGAGTATGTTGAGATAATGTTGAATTCACAGAAGAATTCATAACGTATATAAAATTTATTACCTTGATTAATAACAATTCATTATACTTTGTTACAGGATCCAGGAGGATCAGGATACAGGATACAAGAGGTCTTGTTACAGGATACAGGATTCAAGAGGTCTTATATACATTGTAAGATATGTATAGACAACGAGTATCTTCAAAAATTCCCATGAAATGAATACTAATTTGTGCCCATGATTTTTACATTTTTCTTCCTAACTTGTTTAGTGTTATGTTTTTGAAGTCATAAACTGATTTTTCATACAGGAAGAAAATAAAAATGAAAACAGGTAACAATCAAAATAGAAATTGAACACCAAAATGCATTGGTTTTCCAAAAAGCTGAAGTGGCTGACACATGGGGAGCAGCACTTAACTAACAGCACTTTGGGAAGAGCATCCCTTCGTTAGCAGAACCCCTGTAAAGCAGGGGGTTAATTTACCCCTTTAAATTAATCAACTTACTGTCTCAGTATGTACAATAATATTCTGCAAGCCATCACCAGCTGTAATTCTCAAATCTGTAAAATAGATATGAGATATGTCAACACTAATGTGCATAAATGTTCAATAGGCAACTTGTTTCCGTATGTCTTAGTTGTACCGGAGCTGGCACGTTGACAGTTCTGCACAGACTGGCATAAAATGAGTTTACTTTCTCTTTTATACCTCCTCTAAAATCTGTTTTCCGAATCCTTAGAAAAATAAATAATAATCATCACTTTATTGTTATTTGCTTTCCTGTTTAAGGCCTAAAGAAGCAGTGATAGCTGAAGAGTCAATCCTTTGGCTTGGAATTACTCCAGACCACCTGGCACCATCCCAAGTCTCTCTATCCTCAGGGATATCCTCTCTATCCTTAAACAACAACTGAGCAGAGCAGAGAGGGGGAAAAAAAGTACAGAAGACTCATGAAAACAATAAATGTGATGGGACTTAGAACACAGTGAATTATTACCTGAAAATTAATCTTATCTGAAGGTCAGAGCAATTCTACTGTTTGTAGATCACGTAAAAATTGATTCCAGTTTCTGTCAATTTGTTATTCTACGTATTCTCTGAATGAGCCGAATCATTTATTTTCTCCTAATAAAATTTTGTCTATTTGACTTATTACAAGTGGGGTCTGACCTGGGCAGAACAGTGGCTTGCTCAGAGACAGATTGACTTTTGGTATTGGCAGTCTCTTTGTCCATAGGTTGCTACTTCTGCTGTCATAAAGACCTTAGGCATGAACTTGTATAAAATGACTGTTCTTAGTTTGTGCTATGTTTACAAATGGAAAGATAAAATATGTATGAAAGAGAAAATGCTGTATAATTCAAAGGAACACTTGCAATAGCCTCTTTTCAATAAAGTAATAACCTGCTTTACTAACGGTCTGAGCTGAAAAAAATGAGGTGAGAAGTATTAAAAGACAGGCATACATATGCATATGTATAATTATTTTACACACAGACACATTAGAAGGAAGTTATTTTGCTTTCAAAAGTAAAAAACAACACTTAGAATGTAAAAAAAAAAAAAAACCTGAATTTTGGATTGGCAATGTCAGTTTTCCCTATATACATACATTATGAATACACATAAACAGAGTTTCTCTCTGCCTTCATTAAAACATCTGTATTTTCCTGAAGACCTCTCTTCCTTCTGACAGGAGAAAGGTAGTGGAAGAGGTCAAATTTTAAGCGTTTTTCTCCATTTGTCAAATACTGGAAAACAGACTTAAACCCCCTTATTGTCAACTGGAGGTAGAGGGAGGGATACCCTGCACAAAATTTTGTCATGTCTTAATTTGAATTAAAAGACCTTTTAAAACATAATAGTTACATATATTAAAAATACAGGTTCTTGGGATCCCTATAATACTGCGTGGTACATACTGTCTGCTGCACAGAGCTTACCCTCAATTGATGCAGAAGTCAGAGGCATGGTGGATGAAGGAGAAGGAAGGGGAATGAGGGGAACTATGCTCGCTTATGAAAGGATTTGGAATAGGACCCAAGAAGGCTGATTTCTACCCTTGTCACCTTTAGAGGTTTGGGATTTTTTTTATGTGTTATTGAAACCAAGAAAAACATTTAAGCAAAGGACTGCACTGAATCTACATGGGCGGACTTGACTCTGCTTCTTGAACTTTTCTGCACAGTAACTGATTGGATTGGACCTTTTACCAAATGCAAGTACTATGCAGATTGCATGTATGGCATTGACAGTCAAAAATTATCACTTTTCAGGGTTTATAAACCACATATAATTGTCTCAAGTAAGCATATGCATCAGAGAGAATTTCCACATGCTTTCAGTATCAGTCCACATAAAGTGCAAGAAGAACAATAAATCAAAGGACCAGCTCTGCAGGTACTATCTGAAGTATGACTTCTTGTATTTGCAGAGACTGTTTCAGGGTATGAAGCTGATTTCATTTGATAACTAGTCATTGCAGCACAGGACTGGAAAAACAAGGCTTCCCAGCAGTAAAATCAGAGAAGTAAGCAATAACCAGATCCAGAAATCCCTGCTGTGCACATTTTTAAATTGCTAGTTTAAGAGATGGGATCTTCCAGACAACACAGTGCAGTCCTACACATTTGTACAAGAGCCTGGGAACAGAAATACTCCTGCAGCAAATAGATAGCAGTTATTTTCCTTTGTAGAAATTTTTATCTTTTAAACACACTGGGGAAGAAATCCCTAAAGTCAAATAAACAAAAAGCTATTTACCGTTTAGACTTATCAGTGTTTACCTGTAACACCACATGCTCCGGTTTATTTCCCATTCCACACAGAGCACTACTGCTTTGTGGCAGCCCAGACTGCCAGAGCAGCTTTTCTGCCTTCACACTTTGGACACATAATGTCTGACTCTTACTACAAGCATTTTCATTGGTTTTGGACACTGTCTACGCAGGATCAAAATTGTAATGGAATATAGAAAATTGATTTCTTAAAAGTATCTTACTACCGTATCATTAGACACAGCTTTGTGTGGGGTGCTCTTTTCCTAATGTCACTGCCTAAAGGTTACCATGTGGAACTGAGAAATTTTAAATTTAATAGTTATATATATCTTGGAGAACTGAACTTCAGAGTAGATTCTTGGTATTCAGTAAGTAAAATACATCTCTGATAAGTCTATCAACATTTTCAACTTA
This sequence comes from Gallinago undulata, assembly GCA_026546715.1. Classification (NCBI taxonomy): domain Eukaryota; kingdom Metazoa; phylum Chordata; class Aves; order Charadriiformes; family Scolopacidae; genus Gallinago; species Gallinago undulata. The sequence continues at coordinate 112,121,126 of JAOTQQ010000012.1, forward strand.
TGGTTTTTGTAAACCAATCCAACTATTCTTCCAAGTTTGCATGGAAAACACTTGCAATCAGAATTACTGAATGTCTTGATTGAAATGCTTAAACATTAGTAAATTTGTACGCCTTTACCTCCATCAGTTCTGTAGATATTTTATGAGCAAAATGCATTAAGCATTCACTTATATGAGTAAACAACTGATTCCTTGAGCCATCACAACATATGTCATTCTTTCATGATCACTTTATAGAGCAGTCTGGACTTAAAATATAAAAGATGTTACTCTACTGATCTTTATAATCTACTTCCATCTCAAGAATGTACATTTGTAACATGCAACTTCCTCCTCCCACTTATTTGTAACCTAGTAAAGCCATCACATAAAGGAAAGTTTATTTTTCCCAGCCGCATCAGTAGGTAAAATAAAAGGTATTACCTACCTGAATAAGCTCTGTTATGTCCTTAGACTACCATGACCACAACATCCACCTTTATTCTAACAAGTACAGTCGACTTGTAAAAATAAATGTTGTTTGTTTCTGTTCTACAATGACACCTTGAGGTGTAAAGCCAGTTCTGGTGAAGGAACCAAAATAAAACTCTCCTCTTTGGTAACTCTAAAAAAGACCAAACACTAACCTTCATTAAAAATGTATTCAGTTCTCATAGAATTAATATTGCCGAGATAAGCTGTCCTGCTCAAATCCCTGGTATTTTGATAATGCTACCCTTTTTCTTCTAATATTTATATTTCTTAATGAAAATTAATCACACTTCATTCAAGAAGGCTTATACAAAGTTACCTTATGCTAGTTGAAATTATTCTTTCCAACAACCTTTGCTATGATAATAGAGTTCAGAGAACACTTAATGGTTCCCAGTGGTAAGAACCACATCACTTGTCCATAGTATCTAGAGAGTGTAGGCAGAAATTTGCTGTCACCCTTCTGCACTTCCCCTGCCCCATTCCTTCCAGTGTTATGGGGGACCACAAACCATGACACAAATTTGTCACCGAGGTTCTTACGAAGTGCAGATCAAATCCTACTGAACAAGGCAAACTCCTGGTTCGCTTTTCAGTGAGATAGAGACAATTTTTGTGTCAGGACAAGACTAACCCTCACCAAACAGAAAAAGGTTTCTACAGGTTTAAACCTAGAACTAGCTCAGCCACATGGGGCGGAAAGGGGCAGTGGCAGGAAAAAGATGAGTGCTAGTGTTGACCAAAAGGAAGGAATGGGAAACGATAGAGGAGTAGGCAGAAGGACCACACTTCTGAGTGGCAGCAAAGTGTTTACATCAGCTCAGCTCTATGGGCAAAAGAGCATTCCCGACTGAGCAACAGACTGCAAGTGCTGGAGAACTACTCTTTGCTGAAGTACAACAGCAGTTCATGGTCAACACTGGCTAGAAAAAGATGAATATCTAATTGTGGATCAATTTCTATTTTATCCCAGTACAAACATGCAAATTGGTAGATAATAAAGCAGAATTCCTGTATAAATGAACCTGGGGATTCATTCTTAAGGTAAAAAGGCAAGTAACTTGCCTTTTTTGAGGTTCTAGCTTTGTCTTAGTTGCACTTGTATGAACTTTGTTGTGCCTCAGACTCCCACTTTTAAAACTAAGCTGATATTTTATACTTTACTATTTCACTAGGAGTATAAAAAAATTTTCTTTCTTAAAAACAAAACAAAAATGAAAAAAAAACACAAAGAAATGGAGCAATATTTTAATATCTTATGTCAAAGACTGAAGGAAAAATCTGGGGGTTGACACATGCAAGCTGAGCCCAACTTGTAAAGACTATTTAAATATTAATCACAAAGTACTAGAAACAGACCAGATGGCAAAGTAAATACCCGCTGACAAACACGGTTTGAAAAGCCTTCACTTTGCATTTCAAGAGTCTATGCAAGCTTGGCAGAAAAACACATGACAAAATCTACTGATACTTCTGGAGCAATGGTATAAAGGACCAAAACTCTGGCAGTTCAGATAACTTTAGAATGGAGCCATGAAGTTGGCAACAACAACAAAAAAGCATAACAAAAATGCATAAACTGCTCTGAGATTTTGTTTTATTGCCTCCTGATCAGTGGGAATACTCAGCTGGATTTACTGGTGGGGAACCAAAATCAGAGTTGTTTCAACATGAACTCTTCTACAAGACAGCTCAGATTCATCTCCTGCAAAGCCAAAATATATCCTGACGATATCTAACACCCCTGAGGCAATGTGTTTTCAGGGTCTTCTTGTTTTCTTACCTTAGCAACAGTAGACAAGATTTTAGTTGTTCACTGGTGACTGCTTTGAAAGGTGGAAAGTACATATGGTAGTTTCTACCTCCTTGGTGCTGGAACAGTTGAGAAGCACCTCAGTCTTTGTTACTAGAAATTTGTGCATTGAAGTGCCCTGGCAGCAGATTAGGAAAGTTCTTGGTACCTCTGAAGGTGGCTGCAGTGGCCTGTCAGCATCATGGCTCAGCCCCACATGGGGACTTTTGACAATAACTGGAGTAACTGTTTTCCAGAGTCCCTGACATCCCAGAACAGATCCAGAGGTTTCAAAACCTCTTGAGGTAAACACATTCAGGCCAGATGGAAAGAAAAGCCCAATAGTAACACCACCCTTCTCCCTTCTTCATATTTTCAATTGTGGTCAACCTTTCCCTCCCTTCTAGATTCATACCTGTCCCTGTGGCCAGGCAGCACCTACAGGAACTCATCCCAGGGCATGATACAAGGTTTTGGAGAAGGACCACTGATGACCTCATTGCCAGCACCTGTGGGGCTTTTAGGCTTTGGAGCCAGGACCTTAAGCTCTTCCTGCTGAGTCCTTTACAGGGAGCATCCCTTCTGGCTTGTGGACCCAAATATTATCAATGGGCTGTCACAGAGCACAACAAAACAATACATTTTCCTTTAATGAGCTGATTTAATAAGAAAACATGGCAACAAGATGAAAGTAGATGATTTGGAAAATGTAACATTTAGGGACTTTTTTCTTTACAGACCTTTTAAAAAAGATATATAAGACTTGCAAAAGCTGCATTTTATATACAGTTAGAAAGGGAGTGATTTTAATGGAAATTTTCTAGCAAGTAGTTGATTTGCAGAATGCTGAGCATGTAAAGCTTCATCTGAGATCAATAAAGACTTCTGGTACATCCCATTTCAGGTAATTAAACGATGCATGACTTCTTTGAGAATATTATGTGATGCTTTATTCTGTTTTCTAGTAGTTTGCAGACTATTGCAATTTCCACAGAAGTTGTTTTTGGGGTATTTGTTTCTTTCCACCAGCCACTCTGAGAAATTAGTTTTCAGGCTTGGGTTTATTAATAAACAATTAACATTTCCATGCAGTTTTGTGTGGAGGAATCTAAAAAGTAAGAGGCTATTTTTGCTGTCACTTGGTTGGACGAAAGACCTTTGTCCTGAAGAATAATAGTTGTCAAATATCTAATGGAAAATAGCAAGAAATGAATGCTGTGCTTTCTACATAGGAAAAATAATCCTAGAACTTACATTTGAAATTCTTTCCAAAATAGGGACATTTTACAAATAACTGGCAATTGCCTAAGTAGCTGGGCATAATAAATGATCTGCAGAATAACAGTAGAAAATTCTTCAGTTTTCTTTGCAGATATATTTCAATGTCTGTTGTTGTAATGCTGACTGTTAAAGTGGAATTCTGTTATATTCTTTCTACTTTGCAGTTAAAAAGAGCAGAATAAACTATTGACTAAGTTACAGCTGATCCAGTGTCCTCTGAGCTGTTGGAGAGACTCCAAATACTGTCTATTGAAACTGGCCTTTAGTATCCAGTGGAAAATTTAAGAACAAAAGTTACATTTGTCAAGGCTACCATTATGGGCAAAAGACTACCACAGTGAGGGTTCCTTAGAGTCTTGTAGGATTTAGGTGAGCTGAGAGGTAACTTCTACACCTTGGTCTGTGTGTGCCCCACACACGCCACGTGTTGCATGTGATCTTCTGCACAGTATGCCTGGTGCGTGTAAGCTGGAACACACGCTACATGTGATACAGCAAACACCAGACCTTTCTTTTTGGCCCTTCGAAAGTGAAGAGGCCTGAGACAGAACACCCTTGTTACCTGCTTGCGTTCTCAGCTTACTCCTACCTTGTTTTCTTAAAACTTCCACCTGACAACTTAAACATGGACTTTCACAGATCACATTCACCCAGCAATAAACAAGGTACAACCAGTTATTGTTCATAATAACAATATTAGGAGGGCCATAAAAATGCACAGGGGGTTGGAGCCCCTATGCTCTGAGGACAGGCTGAGGGAGCTGGTGTTGTTCAGCCTGGAGAAGAGGAGGCTCCGGGGAGACCTAATAGCGGCCTTCCAGTACCTGAGGGGGCTACAGGAAG
>JAOTQQ010000012.1:112128419-112182308 GCA_026546715.1 Gallinago undulata
TGTTTGTTTGTTTGTTTGTTTTAATGTGGTTGGACTCGATGATCTCAAAGGTCCCTTCCAACCACTAAGATTCTGTGTGATTCTGTGTGAATTCCAGCCAACTTCCCTCTCTTGCATTCACCATTGGATGCTGCTATGTAGTTTTGTTACCCCCTTTTTATGCTTCTGTGCCAGTATTCGTCTCATGTAACAGTATCAGCAAATCTGGATTTTTTTATTATTTTTTTTTAGGATTCATGTGTACTTTGGAAGGCACACATTTTTTCCCTGCTGAGAACAGTTTTCTCCAGTACTTTTCATTCTTCAGAAGAACCTCACACATTACTCCAGTTGTATTACATTTCTGATTCAGTATTCAGTAGAACAGTTTTCTAAATCTTAAGGATAGAAGTAGTCTTGTTAGAAACAAATGCTTTGAGTAGGGCACACCTAAATGTCAGTTAATTGGGAAAATGTACAAGTTTATGAGGTCTTTAATAGCAATTTTCACCTGAAAACGGATACTAAAAGTCTTTGCATACTGTTCTTTGCATAGTGTCTTAGAGAGCCCTTTAGCTAGAGTACTATTCCAACCATAATATAACCTTGTCCTGCCCTCCCACACTGGAAATTAAACATGGAGAGGAGGGGAAAACCCTCATAGCACTAAGTATTTTCCTTTTCAGAGCTCAATCTGGTGATCAAGGGAGCAGTGATATTCACCTGAGGTCCCTGTGACTAGGTGGAGCCACGTAAAAGGCAGACCCTGAGGTATTGCCGAAAACAGGCTTCTCAGTCCTACTCTTTGCTATTCTCCAGCTCCAACCAACCATCCATACGTACTGCCATTATAAGAGGTCAGCGGTGAAGATGCTAAGAGACATGAAGATGCTAAGGGAATGAGGATGTTATAGGACATATTATCATAGCTGGCATACCCTAGCTACATGCACAGTTGTGCAATTCCCAGGTGACAATAAAATGAGGATTATGTTTCATTCTTAGTCACCTCTTATTCAGGACCCTATGAGACAGAATCAGGAGTATATTCAGGCTTACTGGGGGCAAAATAACTAACCAAGCAAAAATGTGAATACACTAAAAGTTAAAGCAAGTTTCATAAAGAGAAAAAGTTATTTTCTAAAAACTTGAAAACTTATCAATTTATAAGTATAAATTTAGGTTTATTTTTTTTATGTTTATATATATTGGATACAAAGAAAAGAGATATGTGCTCAAAGAGGGCTGAGAGAATAATTAGCCTGTTTTATACATGTATTGTTCGTGAATTGAAGTGCTAATTACAACAGAAACCATAGACACCAATAGCAAATCACAGGCTCACAGTGTTCAAATCCTCTAGTTTCTGCAAGGTGCCTGATGGGATTTCTCATATCCTATTGAACATCAAATTTGTTGACAAGAATGAGAAATTGACTTTTTCTTATCTTCCCTTCATAAGAAAGTGCTGGGGAAAGGAGGGAAGCAGTTGGTTTTGGTTTAGTATCTAATGTGCTTGTACTTCCTGTCCCTTAAAATGGAGAACAACATGCTGATGATAAGAATAGAAGAAAGAGAAACAGCTGCACCTGATAGAAAAATCCGTATTCTGGTAATTAAATCCTCAGTGTTGTCTGCCAGAAATTTCTCTTCTTCATTCCATAAAACCCCTGTCTTTCACAGCTGCTCAAATGCAGCTGTACATATACAGCTATCATGGCACCATCTGCACAAGGGAGTGACTTTGAAATATTATTTTTCCGAAACATCACAAATAAAAGAGGAAAATATTAAGAAGGTATATAATGTCATGCATCTTTCGGGTAGGGACACCACACAGAACACCTACTGCTCATCACAACAAATGAATTCATCCTCACCTCTGAACTTAGATGCATACAAATTAGAGTAGCAAACCTAGAGCCTGGAATACTTTATAATCTGCTTGTAATGGCAATTGGAATTAAAACTAATTACAACGATGAAATACAGAGCTAGATAAGTGAAAACTGTAGGGCTTGTGGGTTGCTCGTATGCCTAGACAGCCTTGAAAGGGTGTGATTCATTACTTTATTCCCTCAATACTATGTAGGAAAAAAAGATTGACAGTTCTATGTTAACCTTTTTAGATTAAACAAGTTATTATTAAACCTGCTTATCTGGCAGCTCATGGTCACAGCTTGAATAAAGGTCTCCTTTCCACAATTTCAGCTAATCTGTTGTTTGACAGAGAACATTTGTGTGAAGTCAAAGAAAAACACAATTCTGCTATCTTTTATCCAAATCCTAAAGAAAAATAAAATCTGCAACAGAATTGTACTTAAAGGTTAAAATGTCCTTTACTTTGCTTCTCAAAAGTTGGCATTAGTCAAAAGGTAAGGAATTCAAATTGATCCTCAGTACCTCAGAACATCAATACAGTGAATAGTCTTTGAAATATTAGCAGTCTACAGAACTTGGGAAAGAACTCAGATTAATCATTAATGCAGTAATGACCCAGCTTATTAAGGGGATGTATCTTTCACTTCCTCATTGGTTTTCTGCATTTTTCACAAGGGCGGGATTTTCTATTCTTACCTGACTGTTACTGGAAGAACTGATAAATCTCAGGAGATTCTTCACCAGCAGAGTGAACTCTGACAATCCATAAACACAGCACAGTTCTCAATCATTAGGTGCAGCATGAAAATTCAATTTTTAGGGGAAAACCAACTAGAAAACTCAAAAAGCACTAATTTGTTACTTTGAGGTTACTCAGGTCATCCCACAAAACTATTAATCCTGCTAATTACAGGAACTTGTAAATATTTAACAGAGTTCATATACAACATCGTTTCCATTTCATTTCCCAAAGCCATCCCCCAAACACCAATTACCAGAACACTGCTCTGGCTGCTACTCGTTTTGTAAGTATTTTGTGATTAAAATAACAAATTAAGAGAACAGCGTATATTACCCTTAATAAGTTACTCAAATATATGCTATAAAACAATAGAAACATTTTTATTGACTTGAGCAGGCACTGTCTTTTTACATAAACGTGAGTAAATAAAATCACATTTCTAATGCATCACTTAAAAACCTTTGAATTTTTGGTCAATGACCTCTCTGCATTTGAAGCATGTCTTTGTTTATCCTAGAAGCCTATGCATTCCAAATAAAATCTCTTTGTATTGTCTAGGTTTATTTTTACCATGCTGTTTCTCAGAGACTACTGACAATTAACACCTTCAGTTATTTCCAGGTGAGCATCTGATATCTTATTTGTGACCATCTGTGCCTTTGACCCTCTTCACTGGCATGTTGAAAGATTTCAGGTTATTTATCACAACTTAGAAAAGTGAAGACTAGGGGATTTTTTGCATTTGTTTCTTGTCTAAGTCAAAATATGCTTGTCAGATCTAACAGCTCTTAAATCAGTTCAAAGAACGAACACCATTTTGAAGCATCAGTATCATAGAGCTTTTTTAGGAACCGGGACTACCAGCACCTTAGCTATCAGAATTCATGAATCCTTTGGAAAGATTCCTGGTGCATAAATTATCTATATAGCACCACATTTACAGAAAGCTTTTATAATACACACACGTAACTGAAGACCTTCATTGGCACATTACATTATTTTTCATTAAAAACATATTTTTAGAAAAGAAAAAGCAAATATTACGTTGAAGGTGGTGTTGCCTCTGAAGTACTCAAGTACTGATTCTTCCCTTTTGCCTAAAATAGGTGGTTATTCCCAACAGATGGCACTGCAGAACATATGTAATTTTCAAAGTGAGAGTGTTTGTAACTTCTTAGAAAGTCAAGGAGAGGTTGCCTACTCCATTCACACCATCCTTGCTCCCATGAGACACCTGATTCAGCCTTCCATCTCCATCCCTTCACCTCCTGTCATCTTTTCAGGCTGGACTCCAAAAGTGTTATTTATTATTTTGACTGCTAAATTAGCATACAGAGCAATCTCCTTGTAAGTCAGGACATGAGACAGAATTTAATAAAGATTTTCCTTATTAATTTCAAATGAAGTCAATCCTTTGCCAGAAGTAAGTCAGCTTGCAATTTAGGGAATTCGTCATTTAGGCAAATGAAGAACTTACCCTGAATCATGTAAAATTAAGTTCCCTAATTTTAAACACTTTGATAATCTAATGCTCCCCAACAATATTAACTTGATAAGATATTCTGGCAGGGTCAGAATTTTTTTTTTTTGAAGGAGTAACTGAAATACAATTTTGTTTGTAAAATACATGATATTTGTATTCATTAGATAGCATTTTCCATCACAATGTCATGCATGGGAATACCTGTTACCTGCTGCAGGACAAAACTGCAACCTACTAAAGAATTCTGCAGCCTTCTCTATCCGTGAGATACCATTCTTTTATTTTCATTATTATTCAAACAGCAAGAGCTGAGAGCAGTCTCACTGGAATATTTTTGAACTAGGAGGTCAGCTCACTCTTAGCTTCAAGAGAACATATTTGTCTGACTTAAAGGCATGAGATAGTGTAGGCTCACAGCATACAAGAATCTGAAAAGAGTACAACATACAATCAGAAGAGCATGAAATATAAAATTCCCTCAAGACAATCAGAAATCCAGAGGGACTTGATGAGAAATAAGTTGCCGTATGGGTCAGAAGGAAGTCATTGGTCAGTTGGAATTTTTGTAGGATGCAATAGCAAGTTTGTGTTGAAGTTTTAAACCGTGAATCTTTAAAGACTACAAAGACACAAACCTAAACTAAGCAAAATATAAATATATAAAAGGAAGTCTTCCTGACTTACTCAAATGTAATTTATAAGTATTTGCTAGGAATAAAAAAGTAGTTGGTGTTTGCAGAATAAATTTTTTTCCATTTTGTTGCTTCCCTTTAGGAAACAAGGCTACCAGACATATAACTCGGGCTGTACTCTAAGTCTTTCCTGAGAGCATTTCCTGATAAATTTTGTCTTCCGATAAAAAACTTGGTAACTGTCAAATCATAGCTGGGTCCTTTTCTGTAGTTATGGAAGTACATATTAATGCAAGATTAGAATAAATTCAAAAGACCTGTAAGGTTAAACAGTGTTAACCCTACCTTATATCACCTCTGACTAGAGCTACAAGGAACAACTGAGATACCTGAGCCATGAAGTGTGGTTGTACAGAAGTGATGATGTCAACAACAATGGAAAAAGAAGTTCGTAAAGGCTTTTGTCACATCTATATTTCATAAGTCAGACAGTCAGTTCTACATTAATTTTTAAGTAGTCTGTACTTGCCCTTCCACAGCTTTTAGAGTATGAATGCAAGTAGCAAATAGAGAGGTAACTCATAACTGCTTTTGACAACCCTAATTTTCAAATACCTGATGTATGTGATAATATATGTGACACATCTAGTCATATGAACAGGCCTGCGAGGTCAGAGTGTCCAGAGGCTGCCAGCTTAATTGACAGCTTCATTGTCCTTCCTCGTGTGTTGCTGGTTTTATTTTGGTTTGGTTTATGTTTGGTTTTTTCAATTAGCAATTCAAATAAAGAAAAAGAAGTTAATATCAGAATTATAAAAGGTACTTCTTTTATACAAATATTATATACTTATACCTTACATTTATATATATATAATAACTTTGATATAAATATCTTTTTTTTATAGTAGTAAAAATCATTACCATTGTTTTAGGAAGTCTTCTAACCTCAGGCCTGTCTATCTTTCTAGAAAAGAAACCAAAGTCTTCTGTGCCTACTTTGCATCTCTGGATAAGTGTTGTATAAATTTTGAGGTGTCTGTGTACTTGCAAACTATCTATATAAGTACCACATAACAATTTCCATGATGTTTTAAAACAGTCTTTTCCTGGGAACTTGTTAAACTACTCGCATTTCAATTACCCAACTGTTAGGGAATCAGCTTGGAACATCGGCTTCTTAGATGAAATTTCTGCTTCGCTCAGCTTTTGTTGCCTGACCATGTGCATATTATTTATTCTTTCCATACCTTATACCTGTATCACAGGAGAGCTGCAGTGAGAAAAATATTCAGATTTGAAGAGCATAACTACGGTGTGGTATTGAACACCTGTGATACACACTTAAAACCAGTGTGGAACAATCTGTATGTATTTTCCCTGCTAGCAAATCAAACTAACTCGCTCAACTGTGAAATTCACTTAGTGACTGGGATTAGAAAGATACTAACATCACATCATCAAGCAGTCGAGTGAAGAGCACTGTGGTAGCATATTTATGCTCACAAAAGCAAGAGGGCTTTAGATTTCAAATCTCTGGTATCTTGAAGCCTCAAAAGAAAAAAGGAGTAAAAGGAAAGGCTTTTCCTGGGAGTACATTTTTTTTTTTCACTAGGACATGTTCAGAAGCCAAGAGTGCTGGTGATTCTTATTTAAGCAATCCAAACCTCTCCGTGTTGACAAGGCAGCAGGACCGCAGACACTCACTGTGTGCTCAGCACAGTACTTAAGGGGTCTTTTCTATGAGTACCAGCCTCAAGTCTGCCTATCACTCATCTAGACTAGGACAACTTATTTGCAAGACTGGTGATGGCTGCGTCAGGTGCAATACGGAGCATTTTAGGCAACCATTAGATTTGCAACCAAGATCAGAAGAGGCATCTTACTCTTGTGTATATGAGAACTACCTGGTGAAGTCTGATGAACAAAGAAAGATAATCATGTGATAAAATTGCCAGAATATTTGTCAACATTGACTTCATTGTTAGATTTTATGTCAAAATTTTACAGGATTAATTAGCAGCATAAGGGATTGCAATGTGTCAGAGAAGTTGCAATCTAACATGACTAACCACTTTTAAAAACATTTGTAGTGGCGAGACCAAGATAATCAAGCCACACCTGACACGCTTTAGGGTCACAGGACTGCTAACAACACCAACTCTGACAGTGTTTGATGTCAGCTGATGGAGACATGCCAAACCTACAGCAGGGGTCACAAACAGCCAGAGGACCACTCCTGCATATACCTCTCACTTATGCAAATTGGTAGGCATGAGAAGATGAGAAAGATAAAAGGGCTACTATTCAGATGTGACCTGGACTCCATGAAAAACAGGAAAATGCATTCCTGTCACACATTCTGGTGACACATCAACATGTATCATTTTACCACAAAATGATTAACTCATGAACTGATGTGACAGTCACCTTGAGAGAGGTTATACAGGTACATTTTGAAGCATTTCATAGAACCATAGAATCATACAATGGTTTGGGTGGCAAGGGACCTTTAAGGGTCATCTAGTCCAGCCCCCGGGGACATCTTCAACTAGAGCAGGTTGCTTAAAGCCCCATCCAACCTGACCTTAAATGTTTCCAGGGATGGGGCATCCACAACTTCTCTGGGCAACCCATTACAGTGTTTCACCACTTCTTTCCATCTGGTCTGAATCTACTCTTTATCTAAAACCACTCCCCCTTGTTCTATCCCAACAGGCCCTACTAAAAAGTCTGTGCCATCTTTCTTATAAGACTTCTTTAAGAATTAAAAGGCTGCACAGGAATGCTATACCAGGTGCTTGATACTTGCTCTGCATTTGAACAAGTGCAAGTTTGAAAGAGAGGGAACTAATTTCCTAAGCTACTTCACATCCACAGCCAGAACTCACCTTGAGAAAAACAAGCATGAAGAACTACTAATTCTGCCGATACCACTGCACCAAATAATCATTATTTCAGTACAAACAATTTGTTAGGTAAATTTGTAAACAGAATGACTGTGCTCCAGCAGAGCAGATGTATGGCCCACATCCAACAAAACCAAGATGATCTTCAAGTTTATTCCTGGCTTGACCATTTTCAAACCTGAGTAAACCAGCAAACTCTTTTCATTGGAAAAGGAAAGCTTTCTATGAAAACTTTGCATTTTGTGTATGTCCCAGAAAAAGCCAGTTTAAAATAAATTAAAAAAAAAAAACAACAATAAGAAAAAAAAGGCAACCAAAACTGATCTGTTTTTTCTATGGGAAAAATTATTTGGAATTTACTGATTTCTTTCTTATTGCTTACCTCCTTGTTGCCTTTTTATGTTTTTCTGCTAAGAAATCAAAGAAGGGCTGAGAAATCAGAGACTGTAACAAGGTGTGTTTCAAAATTCTTTTATTTAAAGAAGAATAATTTAGAGAAAACATAAGATAAAATAAAATATACATTTGAATAGCTAGTGAAGTATTGATTAAAGCGATGTAAGATCAAGTCACAGGACAGCATCACAAACCTTTCTCCAAAGGCAAAAAAAAAAAAAAAAAACATTCTACATAGGTACACTAACATGTCCTTGGAAAGAGGCAAGTTCCAGTGGCAGATTAAATTATTTGGGAAAATTGCTGGGGATAAGATAGCAGTATGTTGGGAGGAGGCTTCTTCATTCCACTAGTCACTTCTAGACAAGTAATAGAACTGTTACATCTCTGAGATGTTTTTTCTTCCCATGAAGGTTGCTACCAATGGGAAAAAAGAAAGCAAAAAGCTTTAAAAAGTAGATTAAAATAACTCTTCAGGCAGCTCTACAAAAGGTGCTTATCTCTCTTCTTTCATGACATTTTTTATTCTGGACGTACTTTCATAAAAAAAAACAAACCAAAACAAATGAAAACAAAAAACCCTTCTATGCACATGTGGCTTAATATAGACTAGTTCAACAAGTATTTTCCTTTCCCCTTAGATTCAACAGTGAGAAAGATACTTGTTTGTTTGATTAAAAAGTAACTGGTGAGCTTTGCCTGCTTCACACTTGCAGGTAAAAGTGACTTTTGATATGTGTCCTATGATCGTGCCACCAACGTTTCAGCTATGGGCACACATCAGTTCCCTTTCAGGTAACAGCACCCTCTTTTGTCCACCAGTATGAGAAACTCAATCTGTCTCTCTAGGAAAGAAAACATAAATAAATAAATAAATAAATAAAAGCATAAATAAACATTCTGTTTATGTAGAAGAAATAGGGACATCACAGATAGTGGAATTTCCATCAAGTGGCACATTTAGAAAACAATACACAGAGGTACAAGGGAGCCATCTTAGTCATTTTCATGCTTATATTTTTAATATAGTTAGAAAAAAAAAAGGAAGAAAATATTTGGATGACAAAACACATCATCTGGAATCCACAATTTGTTGAAATAGCACACATAAAGATGCAGAGCTCCATGATAAAAAAGTGAGAGAGAAGAAAAGTGGGCATGAAGTGCAACAACACAGCTAAGAAAAAGTCATAAAGGCAACAATGTAGCAAAAGCATTTATTGTGAACATTAAAGAAATGTTACTCCTTTTTGAAGTTATTAAGGCCATTTCAGCTTTGCCTAATTGCCCAAATACTCTGTCTGTGGCAGATGAGAGAGATGATTCATTACTCAGCAAAACTTATGGCATAAGCAGGAGCAGGTGAAATACTGTGGAATTTGAACCCTCTTGAGCTTTAATAAGTATTTATAGTTAAAGAGTATATTTTGAATAAATTTTAAAGCAGGGGTGGGACCTAAATCTTACTAAAACTCCAACATGTTCCCACAGCATTCAGAGGTGGTAAAAAGATCACTGATCTCCATAATTTTAGAAGACTGCTCTGAGCCATCTCTATTTCCTTAGTTCCCTGAACTCCTTCTTACTACCATGCTATCCTAAATTTTTCATCTATCTGTTTCCTCTTGAAAGAAATACTACTTCAGTCTACTGGTTTGGTGTTTGTTTTTTTTTAAATACGTGTGTATACTTTGACAATTTAGAAGCCTGCTGCTACAGGGCTATTAAAATGCATTGGATCTGAAAGAATGCAAAGGCACAAACACTGCTGTCCCATCCCAGGAAGGTCAGCCATGATAAATGGGTACTAAATTCCCCACAGAAATTTTTTTTTTCAGTTCAACTGCATCAGCTCTTTAAACTCCTTACAGCAGAGATGCCTCAGAGGAGACTGGGGTGTAGAAAAAGTACATCCAGGTAGTACAAAAATATCATTACCATGCACTAGTGACTAATTCCAGTAGAGCCTGAGGGATGTTATCAAAAGGGGAGAAGTAATTTTGAGTAAGTGTTATTTCTTCAGGAACTCGGAGCAATTGCTCTTCCTATGGCTGCTCCCACTTGGAAAAAGCAAGGGAATGCACAGGGAATGCACACCTACTCCCAGAAAGGGATAAAGGGGGAGGTGTCTGGAAGTACTGTCATATGCACAGAAAAGATGAAAGCTGTGAGGAAGAAAAAGACTGTGGATATCTAAGAGAGACTTTTGAGTTTTTGACTGTATTTAAAAAAAAAATTGTTCCTTTACCTTTCTGTCAAGCAGGTTTCTCCTACTTTCAGTCTTATGTCAATAATGTGGGAGATTACCTTCCTTTCTCTTTCCAGAACAAAATAAGGGAATAAGGGCAAGGGGAGATTTCAATGGGATCAAGCATATGGCTGGGTAGATTCCCTATTAAGGATCTGGTTGGTATGTACCTTGTGGCTTGTGAACCATGTACTTCTCTCCATTATTTTCTACAGCTGTAGGAGGGAGGGTGCAGAAAAAAGTTAGAGTGCTTGGGCAGAATGAATTGTAACACACTCAGGGATGCTGCTGGAGGACAGGCATGGCAGCTCTCAATGCCGTGCCAAAGAGCTGTCTGGTAAAGTTCAAAGCAAGACAAAGACTGATCCCTGGGGCAAGTTTTAATCTTAACTTGAACATTGGATTCAAGTTTTATTGAAGGGATGCAGGAGTAGGATCACAGGCAGTTTACCCATTCTTCTTTGAGAAAATCATGAGCTCAAATCTTCAAATGCATTTTTCTCTCTCCACTTAAAACATCTAGAAATGGGAACATAATAAAATCTAGTTTCCTTCTAGTTTCCTTCTTGGGCTGTGAGAGATGACAATAAACCATCAGAGAAATCATATAAAAACTTCCTGATGATAATATTCACCTATCCATGAGTGTTAACTCCACAATTGTTTTAGGATAAAAAGTCAAATACAGTCAATACAGAGAGAGAAATGTTACAAATGGGTTTGGTTTAAAAATATTTTTTCTTCATAAAACATATAGAAGTCTCAAGTCAATTTGTGCAAGAAGCCTTTCTACCACAAGGCTTATTGTTCATAACTCACTGCCTCAAAGATCTCCTCCCTTCTTGTACAGGGATTTCAGCCAAGGCATCATCCTAATGATAATAAAGGATGTCAAAGAGTATCACAGAGTGATTTCCAAACAGTGAAGCAATGAAGAGGCAGGAGCTTCTATCTTTACATAAAATACAATTTTTGAGGTTGTAGGCATTATCAGGCTTGAAAGGCAAAAATCTTAAAGTGCTTCCTGTTAAGTGGACACTAATTTGATGTTCATTGTCTTGTTGATGAATGCAGCTGGTCACAGAAGCTGTATTTTCCTAATTGCAGAACCAATAGTCTGCAAACAACTCCATATTTTCTTTCAACTTCACTTCTTCCTTACCAGAAAGCCAAAAAAGCTGAGGAAATAGGGACTCTTCAAAAAAAAAAAATCTTCCAATTTCAGATATGGAATTTCAGGCATAATAAATTAGAAACAGTCCTGCTGAGAATAGCTGTGACCTCCGGATCACCTAGGTCCTGAACTCTGACAATGTACAAAACAAGTTGCATACACAGGAGAACACAGAAAGGGTCTCATTAGCAAATCAATACAGCAAATGGATGAAGTTTTCTGACTTTAAAATTAATGATGGAAATCCACATCATTAACTTGGAATGTGATTTTCTATGGTCTGTAGTCTCAAGCTTGTCTTCAAATGTACATCAATAGTCGCAAAGAAAAGCTGAAGGTCAGTATACAAATTTTAACCCGTTATAGGCACGTCCAGCTATATCACTGATAACAAAGAATACCTTTTCCTTCACTTTACCAACATAGGAAAATACACGTGACCCACTCCTATTTCAGGTATGAATACCATAGCAAGACTTTTACTAATAAAATGTTAGCTCCTTTCATTACAAGATGAAGGGTTTAACACTTCTAAAGATAGTTCTAAAGAACTATCAGTTCTTTACTTGATACAGAAATTATGCTCATCCTTTATCCTGTATGTTGCTCTGAGAAATAGAAATATTTTCAAGCAAATGTAATGTTCTAACAAAGAATTCACGTCACCACTTACCAAATCAGTCCATGCAAACAGTTCAACTGTAAAGCTCTAACCAAAAAAAGAGAGACAGAGGCAGAGAGATTTGCCCCTGCATATATAAGGAATTATCAAAGTCAGAAGCAATCTTTAATGCTGAAGTCACACTCAAGCTCCATTCTTGGATCCTGAAGAAACTGCTTTGAAGTTAAGATGTATTAGACCGTGAGGACCCAAAGTAGGCACTGGGAAATGAAATTGCTAACTCCAAGTTATTAATATGCCACTTTTCTTTAGTGCAATTCATTTAATGCTTTCTTTTTAATATAAATACAAAAGTTGAAATAATCCCATCATTCAGTTAAAAGAATAAAACTACAGCAGTTTCTGTAACTGATTTTTTTGCAAAACTATAAAAGAAAGGAATTAAAGAAATATCAGGAGTTTAAAAGTTCAGCAGCTTCATTAAATTTCTGAAGTTGGCACAAAGTATGTTTTTATCCAACTGACAGTAATTACTTCAGTAGTCATTTCAGGTTCTTCCACGATTCCACTACTGTACCACTGCTCCACAAAATGTTGCAGTTATTACATGATCAGATCACAAAGGAACAGTCTCTTAACTTCCAACACCGAATACAGAAAAAGAGCTAATACATCAAACAGTTTTACATCTAGTAAAGACAAGATTAGGATTTGGATATGCTTCTTAGCTACTTTTCATCTCATACCCATTGGAAAAATTCCATATAGGATATAAGAAAATGTTAACAAATTGCACTGTATCTTTATATAATTTGTCAATCTGTGCATAGAGCTCTGCATGAATGCTAGAGATGAATGCAAAGATCTGAAGCAGTGGGAGCTGCATTTGGGACCTGCCCCAAGAAACCCAGGAGAGCACTCCATGCAGAACAGACCCAACTGTGACTAAGTCTGCAATAAGACTATTTGAGTTATAGATGTGGAGATTCTCCTTAAAAATTGTACAACCTTCACAGTTACTTTTCAACACTATACAGCCACCTTACTGCATAAACAGATTACCTATTAGTTACAGAAAACTAAGAAAGCCAGTGAATTAAGGCTCTCATCAGCAGTACTATTTTATAGCAACCATTTAAAATAAATTTCACTAACTCAGCTCAGCAAAATCAGAGGTTAAATCCAGCTCTTGGATCTAAGTCCAGACTGGATCTGCCACAGGTTCAATATCTCTACTTACAGAAAAGCCACTTTGCCTCACGAAAGTAATTTATTTATGTCAACAAGAATATTATTAAGTTATTGTTGACTCATCTTCCAAAGGGGCTGGGAAGTGAAATAAGCATTTGTGAGGTACTTTGAGATCATAAAAAGATGATCTAATATTCTAATTTAAAATATTTAGTGCTCACTCTGATCTATGCATCATATTTTATACAAATAAACTCATATAAATATATAAACTCCTGTCTTTTATTTATACCTTCAATTGCATACTGCTAAAATATATATGGCATACAGTCTTTTCTCTAGGCAGTGTGGAACTGCATGACACAATTAAATAGCACCAGGCAAACAAACAGGTAGAGCTAAATACCAAGAGCAGTCGGTATGTCATATTTATTTTACTGACACAAAAAGACAGAGAGAATCACCCCTCTAAAAGCATCTCATTTTTTTTCTTATCAGGGAATGAATTTTAGCTGAAGTTGAAGAACATCTGAATACTAACAGAAAAACTCCCTACCTATTTAACTATTAAAAAAATAACTTAAAAAGATCATAGAATCATAGAATGTTTAGAGTTGGAAGGGACCTTAAAGATCACCTAGTTCCACCCTCCCTGCCATGGTCAGGGACACCTCCCACTATAGCAGGTTGCTCGAAGCCCCATCTAGCCTGGCCTTGAACACCTCCAGGGATGGGGCAGCCATGACTTCCCTGGGCAACATGTTCCAGTGCCTCACCACCCTCACAGGAAAGAATTTCTTCCTGCTATCTAATCTAAATCTCCCCTCTTCCAATTTAAAACCATTACCCATCATCCTATCGCTGCACTCCCAGATAAAGAGTCCCTCCTCATCTCTCCTGAAGGCCCCCTTCAGGTGCTGGAAGGGGCTATAAGGTCTCCCCAGAGCCTTCTCTTCTCCAGGCTGAACAACCCCAGCTCTCAGCCTGTCCTCATAGGAGAGGTGCTTCAGCCCTCTGATCATCTTTGTGGTCCTCCACTGGACTTGTTCCAACAGCTCCATGTCCTTCCTGTGTTGAGGACTCCAAAGCTGGACGGAGTAAAGGTCATTACTTACCAAAGAACACATGTAACCTTCAGGGGACTACAGCAAATTTATACAGCTACATACACAACATGCCACATGGAACTAATCCCATGAAAATTTTACTAAAATTAAAATGAAATATTTCAACAAGAGATGTACCAGGGGGCATTCACTAAGCATTCACAAAATATGTGTTACACATATAATCCTCAATTTTACAAAGTAATGTAAAAATGAATAAGACAAAATTGATTGACCCTTGTTTTGGGGACAGAGAGCACTAAGGATTTTCTGGTGTGGAGCAGAATTTTCCTTTCCCCGCCCCTCCTCACCCGCCCCCCCTCCTATCCCCATACTGATAGCTGGGCAGATGGGCAGAGAAAGGGGGGGCATTATGGCTTCAAGTTGCACCAGGGATGGTTCAGGTTAGATATTAGGAAATATTTCTTTACTGAAAGGGTTATCAGACATTGATTGGAATGGGCTGCCCAGGGAGGTGGTTGAGGCACCATCCCTGGAGGTATTCAAGAGACGAGTTGACATGGTGCTCGGGGATATGGATTAGTGTTGGGTGGTGTTTTGTGTGGTATGGGTGGTGGGATTTTTTTGGTTTGTTTTTTTTTTTTTAATTGGTTGGACTAGATGATCTTAAAAGGTCCCTTCCAACCTAGGTGATTCTGTGATTATTATTTTTTTTTCCCCCTGGATTTGCATGCATACACACTTTTTCATACTTTGCATAGGGAAAAATCCTTAGAAGTTGAAAGACAGTCATTGAACAGAACAGTCACTTGTTCACCTGGGAGTACCAACTATAATTACCCTTTTTTTACTAGTTATTTATACAACAAGAACTATGTTAACTACAGTGTCTGAGGAATATCCACTTCAGAACATTCTACAAATTAGCAATGAGTGTTTATTTGCACATTTTTAGAAAAGAATATGGAACAGAGCACCCTAAACAAACACTGCAGACATTAACTTCAAGAAAAAAATGCAGTTCTCATCCCTGACATGCCTTCAAGGACCAAGCAGTATCCACTTGTTGATAGACACCAAGCTGTGGTAACCAGATCAGTCTCCAGTCCCTGGACTAGATAAGACAGGGCAGGTGCACTAAGCCCTGCAGTATTTCATAATCACAAAACTCCTCATTTCAAAGGTTTTGTTTTCTGCTGATATAAAGCAGTGAAAATGTATTACAGGACAGCAAACCTATGTCTACATCTGATCAGAGCAATGTGATGATTCATGGATGCCAGGAAATCTCACTATTGTGCGCCATGTAAAATTTGCATCATTTTTCATTTGCTCTCACACGTACCCTAATAAGATAATTTCTGCTTCAGTTTCCTGAGTGGGAGTTCCCTGTGGACTGGATTTCATTATCAATTTTGATGGCTGAATGCTTTCAACCTTCAGCTTACATCCGGACAAAGCATACAGTGAAGAATAATACAATAAATGTCCTGTCATCACTTACGGACAAAGTAGAATGATCTAGTCATTGTATGCTTTTCAGTTTTACAGAATACTTGGTTATGTCATGCATCACGGTCTTTATTTTTCATATTTCTCATCTCAGTCATTTGAAAACCATTAGCCAAATCCCCACACTCCTAAAGCCACTTTAAAAACAATTATTTTGGAAATAAATTAATTCTAAATTCCTTCTATGTGCTTGTGATCTGTCATGCCTTTCAAGTTCAAATGTCTTAGGTTTTACATACAGACACAAGGGTTTCATTTAAAAAATTCAGAGAGTCTGGGGACTGGGACTTCAATAAAGACCGTAACTGTCCTTTTTAAAGGACAAGGCATAGGGACAATTGCCTCTTGTTTCTTTGCTCACCCAAAGGATTCCTGTCATGTGTAGGTTTAATCCAATCAAACTCTCAATGAAGTAACAAAATTCAAAATCAGAGTGCAGCCAAATGGCAGAGTATAATCGCATACAAGAAACTCAGGAGACAAAACCCATCATAAAAAATAATGTCCAGAGTAAAACTGAGAAACTGTGAGTTGAAGCTATAATTATTTATGTATGGAACAAATACCTTTGATGTTGTGAGTGTAAATCATTTAGACACTCAAATACGAGGACAAGGAGACAAGAGTCTAAACACATGCATATGTTTCCTCTAAACTTTTGCATATTTTTCAAAAAGAAGATACTATGATATGTTCTTTAAATAATTATTTGAATTTGTGAATAAGCTAACTCAAAATATTTTAGCCCTTAAATTTTGAGAGGTAGGTATTGCTCACATACCCAAGAGCACATTAATCTGGACACTGACCTCAGAAATAGAGGTCTGTGCTCCAGTTCCTCCCCTGACTTTGCCCATTCTTGCATGTGAAATGTCTCTCCCTGTCTCTCTATCCCCTCTCATGAAAAGCCTATGCTAGAAAAACATTTTTTTAACTACAAAATTAAAAGAAACAAACAAAGAAAAAAAACAAAACATGAATCCCCAGTAAGTTGTACAAAATAGAATACTTGTCCTGGGTATATAAGTAACTTTTAAAAAGAGAAAAGAGTGCATCTCTTTTCCAGAAGTCATCTTTCAAATGTTTTTTCACCACAAAACAATCTGATAAGAAACTAGAAAACTTCAATGAAAACAGAATTATACTGTTACTATAAAGAGCAATTCTTCAGTGGCACTCATAATATTCATACTAGTAAATTTAGGTGATCTTGGAAACATTCCCAGACGCTTAGGCCAAATGGTCTGGAAGAGCCCAAACCTATGCTTATGAGCTGCCTTAGCATCCAGAAGTGAGTGGCTTAATGCCTACACCATTCCCACTAGGAATTGTCCCTAGAACATTTTAGCAGCTGAACTATACACTAAAGAATTATTTGTGAGACTTGTTTAAACAGTGTAGAACTACAGTCAAGAATGATCCTGGTCACTGTTTCCCCAGAGCAAATCATCCCACTAAAAAAGGACCTTCTACACATGGTTTCTGGGATTAGTCCACCTGGAGCATCATTTCCCTTTTGGGCTTTGCTGTGAAGAAGGTGGTAAAGCAGCAGAACAAGGTCTGAGAGGGGCAATAAGAACAGTCAGACTTCAAGAACAGAGTGCGTGAACAGATATTTAAAGTGTCTGGGCTAGAAAAGTCTAAAAGGAGACATCGCCGTAACTTTCAAGATGGACACAAGCAAATTATGTTGCACTTTGCTAGGGATAGGTCAGTAAGTAGTAGGTGTAATTTCTGAGATGATAGAAGATATCTAGGCTGGTCATTAAAGAACAAAAGAAGTCTAAAAAAGAGGGTTGCTAAACACTTGTCTAGAAAGTAAACTTATTGACAGATTAAAATCTTTCACTGGAGGTTTGTAAATAAAAGGTGAGGTGTACATTCATTGGGAATTATTTAAGTAGGCTCATTGTTACCTTTAGACAGGGTGATGGACTGCACTATCTTCTTCAGCTCTACTCTACTCCTATTTCTTATGATCTACTTTGCACTTTTTTTACCCAGATTCTTAGACAAAACTGCACATAAAAGATACAGTTAATGTCACTGCAAAGTCAAAAAAAATTAAAAATCTATACCTGTACATAATTTTTCCTTTTTTTTTTTGGAATTAGAACTCCAAAGCATATAGCAAGAAATGAAGAAAACAAAAATCCAACTACTTTTCTCAGAACAATGCAGTATTTTTTTCTTTCTTTTTTTTCTTTTTTTTTTTTTTTTTGTAAAGAAAGTTAACTTCATTTAAGTTTTTTAATTCTCCTTTATAGTTTGGGGACACATACCTCCCAGAAGACAAACCATCTGTCCAACACTGGCAGCACACATCACCCTTACAGTATCGTCCTCTTTCAACAAAGTTGAATAAACAGAATGAATTACTGCAATTTTTTTTTTTATTCCCAAGTCTTAGGGCGACCCAGTGTATGTTGAAACAAGAATTAAATTAACAAGAAAAATACCATCAGGAAACTTTTCCAAGTACATTTGTTTTGCTGAGGATATAATAGAGCAAAAATGCCAAAAGACACATTTCATCTTTTGTATTTCTGTGCAACTCCTCTCTCCCTTTCTAGCTCCATCTTCTCCACGTTCCCGACCCACAGTGTAAACACTTGCTGAAGTGGGACAATCTTGTTTCATCTACACACTTCTCCCGCTGAGCTTGCTTGACCTTGCCCATTTTGCAGATTTATTTCTGTTATTTCTAACCACAGAGCTTATCTGCAAAGTTTCCTTACTAAGATTTGCATCTTCAATGTAGGGTAGATTTAGGGTAGCTGCTTAAAACTGAAGAATTTCACTCCTCTTTGCATAGCAGTCCCCAAAAATAAGGTACTGTATTTTTTTAAGGAGTTATACATCAATTTAATTGATTGCCCTTATGTCTCACCATTTTCTGTGCATGAAAATCAGATGAATCCCTTGGTGAGCATGAGTTCCCAATGTTTCCCAGCACTATCATCGTTCCACTGTTGCAAAGGCAGGAGATCAATGAAGTGCACCTGGTTGAAGGAGAACATATCTCAGCTCCTGCTGCCCAGCAGCTTCATAACTTGTGGGCTGAGCTAAGGATATTCTGTCAAAGGGGTTGGCAGAAGCTGAGGACAACTGAGATGAGCAAGTGACCCATAGGCTTGGAATACAAAGGGACCAGGATGCATGACCAGACTGCTGTTATCCAGGGCACCCTTTCATGCACCCATTTCTCTTTGCTCAGTAGCCTGACTGCTCCCAGGAGACTGAAACCAACTGCATAAGGTTCATAAACCAACTTCCAAAGACTGTAGGGCTTTTGAACGTGCTCAAATAAAATCCCCTCCAAAGACAAACATCAGCCAACATGAAAACAAATGTATATACAGTATTGTTCTTGGAGAGATTTTTGATCCCTTGGCCACAGCTTTGAAAATTCTCAATAATTATGCCATATCCCCAGAATAAAATACAGATTATATGATAAAAAGTTATCATCATGTAGAAGAGTCAACACAAATCAGGTGTAAGATCTTCACAATATTTTCCGTGTACGCTTCAGACACAAAAAGTTATTTTAAAAAACGTTCTCTTTGTCATTTCCCTTTTTAAAAATGAACATACTGACATTGACAGAATTAGAATCCAGCATCAATTAAATGTCTGACCTTGAAAATGTTACAGAAGTAATGCCATGAATATATTAAGCCTTTTTCACTCATCTCAGCAGGCATGATACTATGAATTATGTAAAAACAAGTATCAATTTTTCAAAGCAATAGATGTGACACCACTATATGGTGAAAACAAAGTACTTACGTTAAACGAGACATGCAGCTGGACCGAACTAATGTGATGTAGTCTTCATTTAAAATATTTATCAGATAGAAAAGATTCCATAGCTACATTTTGCAGTATGCATTTTGTAAGCAATCTTTTTCCATGGTTTTTTGCATGGTTCTTCTGATGTTAATGGTTTAGCGTCTTGACAGCCAGGACAGATTTCACCGTTACTGAAGTCAGGCCACTAATGTATCTGTGTTTGTGTAAACTGTGTGCATTTCATAATTGTATTTAATTTGCAGGTTATCAGAAGTATAAAAAAAGGTATTGAAAATATTGTCACAGAACTTTTAACCTCCTTTTATCAGTTAAAGAACTGTTTAACAATAATATTCATTTTAAAAGGTACTTTTTGTCACTAAAATTTTACTAGAACACTGAAAATATTACCTAATTGACAGCAATTTTATATTCATGTTTTAAGCAATAAAAACTACATAACCACTATATTTTCTCCTTTCTTTCTCAGGAGCACCATCTCACATCACAGTGAGGGCAGTCATAACTACCAAGCAAAAGAAACAAAATGGAAAATAGGTCTCAGAAAATTTATCTTCCCTTCATAGATTAGGGGCTGGTCTGAAAAAAAGTGAGAATATGGTAAAATCTTAGCATTATACTCAAAATGGCCATCACTAAATAGTATCCAATTTCTAAGAAACTAATTTTTGTTTAAGATTGTTTTATACTTTGGAGCATGTTCCCCAGCACATATGAAAGAAAGTAATTTTCCAGCATCATTAAAAATAACAATTCCACTTTCAAAGGTACCTTGGGCATTTAGAAGAAATTATCTCCATAACTTAGATGTAGGCTATGCAGTTACTACAGTTATCATCAGTATCTTACCCCAAAATAATTTATGATTTTTCAAAAGTGATTCTTGTACTTAGGAGCCAACAAAAGCAAAATATACTACAGCTGAAAATAAGTAAATAACACCATACTCTGCATTTGGAGTATAAAATAATACAAATGCTTACTAATAATTTGATTAAAGTATGTATTGACTGATCACAGATTGCCAGGATTTACATGCTAAATTTACAAATAAAAAAAAAGAACAAAAAGAATGATGTTATTCCATTAGGATAAATTTGAAATGAGTACAGGACATCACCAAGGGACAACAAAGTTGTAAAACTTTAATGAAATGTGAAGTCAGATATCATGTAAAACACCTCTGAATCAAATATTGGTTTATCAAGAATTCTGGAAAACAGGTGATTTCTCAGATGAACACTAGCTTTATTTTCAAGTTTCATGTAAAGAAGCAATTGCATCTCTGCATTTCTATATAAACATATATAGATATATTAAGAATGTATTTATATACATATATATACAATTATACATGCATATCCACAATATGTACACAATAGACACACATTTACACAATATACAATTACGTATAGTCCCCATGCAACAGATAGCCATTCAAACCCAATTACATTTAAGAAGCTGTGATTTACCAGGACTGTTTATCTCAGAAAAGAGAAAGCTTAGGGGAGGATCTCATCTATGTATATAAACACCTGTAGATATTTAGCTGCAAAGAAGAAGGAGCCGGGCTCCTTTCAGTGGTGCCCAGTGATGGGACAAGAAGCAGCACACACCAACTGAAACACCAGAGGTTCCCTCCGAACATCATGAAACAGTCTTTGACTGTGAGGGTGACCGAGCACACGCTGCCCAGAAAGGCTGTGGAGTCCCCATCATTAGAGATATTCAAAAGCCCTCTGGACATGGTCGTGGCCCTGCTTGAGCAGGGGGGTTGGATCAGATGTCCTGCAGAGCTCCCATCCAACTTAAATCATTCTATGAGTCTGTGATTTGCAACGTCTTTTGCGGTATCAAAGACAAGGAGTACCTGCAGTACAATTCCTATCCGAAAGAAGAATAGATCCATCAGAAAAATGTTCAGGGAGGATACCACTCTACATGGAGGTCAATATTTAAAAAATGGATCTATAAGTCAGAATTCTGAGAAACTTATTAACTCTGTAGCACTAATTACCGTTTTCATAGAATTTTATAACACAATATGCTTTTAATATGAAGAAGCGATCATGTTTAGTGTTGTTAGAACACTCAGGCTACATGCCCAATTAAGAATGCAATACACAGAAAAGTGGAGTAATAAACAACTTTAATGGCACATATTTGTGTAGTTAATGATAGCACTGATTTTCAGTAGTTATGTTTTTGAGGGTAGGGCAGCTGAGTTACTGTTATGTACAGTTTTAGCACAGTGCTAGAGATATTCATCACAAGCAACAAGCAAAATAATTAGTTTTGAGACAGAAGATTTGAGGCTGTAAATATTGAAGTAGCAGCACTAGGTTTCAAGAAAATGCCTGGGGCATACGTAACACAAATCAACTTCCTGGAAATTCTCATCCAAAACCATATTCTACTTCTTGTAATGTGCCAAGCCCTCTCACAGAGACTCAAGATAGGAAAAAAAAACCTTCCAGTACATATCTGGACAGGAATCACTCAGTTTCTAAAGAACAGACACACACTGCTACCCATATAAGACAATTTTTCTTCACTCATCCTCCCATCTCTGGGCCCAGGTTGCAAGATCACTATCATGTTGCTGAACACTACCCTACCATCCAGCAGTACTAATCTAAATTGATAAGGCAGGCTGGGAGGGCACAATTTAATTCTAACAAAGTATCCATAGTACACTATGTTTTTAAGAAAAAAATGATTCTTTCTTGTCATTTTTTATATTACCACAGGACGATGATAATATAAGGATTTGAACCTGGGCCATGGGCCTGAATTATTGCCCAGGGTATGATGAAGGTGAGAATTCCCACCCAGTCTTGGGATACTTGTGCTCGTACCTTGTGGGAAGAGCAGCCAAGAGACAGCTAATGTAATTTTGACCCAAATTTAGTATCTTGCCCACTTTTTTCAGCTGGTCTAATTAAGAAAGGAAGAAAGAAGGAAAGCATTCTGCTTCTGCTAATGTATAGTTACAGTAAAAGCCTCATTTAACCTAGACACACACACACAAGGTATTAGCATCCTGGGGAAGGCAAAGACAAAATGCCTAAAACCTCATTAATCCTCTCTGCCAGTCTGTATGATGATCAAAACAAAATTCTAAAGGTTAGTGCAGACAGGCAGAGAACATTTTAACAGGGATTTTTATTCTCTGTGCAAGAACATTGCATTGTTTTGGTCAGAAGAAATGCTCTTCCCATTAAAGCAAGTCTTTGAGATTGTAGGGGTAACAGCTACCATACGCTTCCTACCAACACTGAAGCCAACATGTAATATTGAATCTTGATTTTTTGCCCCATGAGATACTTCCTGATGGATTCTTGGAAGCATTAAAGGAAAACCAGAAGAAATGAAAGTACATGGTTAAAATCAAAGGCAAGATTCTCAATGATTTTCACAAAGGCAGGATTTCAGTCCCAGACCTCTGTTCTGCCTTTGGAGTATTTTCTTCTACATTTTTTGGACTTAATTACACACACACACATTCAATTAAGTTAAATTTGAAGGAATATTTGGGAATTTTAGCCCATTTAATTTACTGTTCTTCTGTTTGCCAGCTGCAAAGTGCATTGAGGATGTCATTTACACTTGTACTGGATACTTTGCCAATTGTTTTTTATAGTTTTTTCTAAGCGACTACACTGAGCCATGTGTAAACTTCCACAGTTTTAGAAAGCATCCTCTGCTTTGCGTGGATGCATTCTTTAACTGAAAGCACTGATTTAAAGATAAGTAGAAGTTACAACTAAATTCTGGAAGGGGTCGTAACTGGGAAGAAAAATGAGCCTTTGTAGTCCAGATTGACACATTTAGGACCCCAGGAGCAGCCATAAAGTTAGAGCAGGCAAAGTGCTAGGAAGGCAGGGATCAATAAAACATAAAATAGGATAGAGATATTACTGATATATTGGAACAACACATTCCTATACAGGGAAAAACATATACAATTTACTCTCTGTAGTTAATAACTACATGAAAGAGAAATACAGTGCAAACAGCTGAAAAATAAATTTGGGCATGGTATAGAGAAACATTAAAATACAGTTAGTGCTTCTATCACAAAAAATGGTTTCTTTTTTTCCTCACAATACTGTCTTTCACTGGAAAAGTTAGGGTCTTTTTTCCCTGGGAAGTTGAAAAGTAAAAGTATTTGCCTGAAAAATCCTAAATTAACTTTTCCTGGTATTTATAATTTTACTTCTTTTATTTATAATTATTATCATGTTTTAGATTAAAAAAAAATAATCAGCATTTTACAGCTGGATGTTCTCACAAGAGCAACTGGAGGGACTGTTTTCTCCCAACAGAGGGAAGAACCTGAGAGCTCAGGTACCACACACTGCCTGGGAATCCTCTGAGACGTCCTTCATAGTGCTGAGTCCTAACATTGCCCCACTTCTGTTATAAAACCTGTCACATACACCCAACAAAGGTATCTCTTCCCCATGTAGCCAGAGTGTGATTCTCATGCCTAACCACAGGACACAAGTAGGGACCCTAGGCATTCCCACAGGACTGACAGATCAGACCCGTGCATTTCTCAAGCAGGGTTTGGTGGTCAGGAGCACTCATGGCCCAGGAATGGCTCCCCCGGTTTCCCAGCAGTTTCTCTGGTTGCACCTTTGAAAGTTTCATATTTAATAATGGCTATGAAAATGTTGGGCACTGTAACAGGTCTGTGTAGGCCAGTTCTCAGCTGCTCTGGTAATACATTACAACTAAAGCAATACACAAAAAACTGGATGAATAGGAATAATTAATGAAAACAATGAAAATAAATAATAAATTTGAACTATCTATTGGTTTTTTGCAATTACAAGGGTCAAATCCTATTAGTGCATTGTAACAGATAGTTAAACCACTTTTGTTCACTAGCCAGAAACCACAATGACAGTCTTTTTAAAATAACCCAAAACAACAGCTTTTCCATGAATAAATAAATACAAATGAAATATTAATTAGCCACTTGGCAACAGATCTCATTTCTACTAAAGACTAGTTAATAACCTTCCTAGGTCTATAAACGAGAGACTCACAACACTAATAAGTGACAAAATTGTTTGAATGTATTTTGCTACTCTGAATGCAATTCTGAAGGTGTTAAAATACCCATTAGGTATTAGGTTTAGCTATATTCCTGAGAGGCCCTCCATCTTTTCTTATTTTTTTTTTCCCCGCAAGCTTTGTTTGTCCTTCTGCTTTTTTTTCCAAAACTACTCTTTAAAAAACAGAACTTCATTGCCATGCTATGCCAGACACTGTTTATGTCATACAAGAAAGCTATATATCACACTTGCAAAATTACGCTAAGCTATACCAAGCCAAGGTAACTATAAAAAAGGTTAACCAGCTTCAACAAGATCTTCTATTCAAAAGACCCATCCTAAGACGCATCAGGTTTTGGTTACTGGTATGAAATACCTATGTGATTTTAACATTACTTCAAAAAAAAGCAAGAAAGGAAACTGTTAAAAAATGTTAACAATACAACAAAATGTAAATGTTTGGTCTAATTTTTGCTTTAAAGAGAACAATAAGTTTTCTGTAATGAGGTAACAACTAGCTGCATCCTATTTTCTGTATCATGAATATAAATGATTTTTTTAAAAACAGACGCAGTTTGTAAGTAAAAGCTTAATTAAAATATTTTAGAAAAGATTTCAAGCATGTTAGAAGGGATTCTTGCACGTCTCATTAGAAACTAATTCAGGTCTATTTATGGAAGATCTACACAGTGTAAATCAGTTCACTACACCAGGAATTCATTATGGCAGTCAGGTAGTTAGTACACACAGACCGATCTTGCCAGAGCCTGCTCCCACTCTAATTCATCCCAGCCTGAAGAAAAGGATCCAACAAAAGACATGCCTGACAGACTGATAGCAAAGCCTGGACTTCCATCAGCCCTGCTTCCAGTAAGTAAGGTCTCTTTCTTACGTAGCTCCAGTAACATCATCTAACATCTTTGCAACTGGGCAGTTCCTCAGTTTAGAGATAGAAAACCAGAAGCGTTTTTCAGGTCCATTCACAATTTTGAAAACAAATAAAAGCTTATGTGTTACTTAAATACTTCCCCAACAAAATAAAAACAGAAAATGGAAAGGAATTTCATTCAAGATACTTTTACAAAGCACTTAATTGAAAAAAGACTGAGGTAAAATGAACTGGAGAATACTATGCAATAACTAATTCCTTATGACAAGTGATTTATAGCTGCTCTGTTAAGAATTCATATGTTGTTTATAACCGTCTTATTAGCACCATCTTCATTTTCATCCACAGAGATAATTTCCTCCTGAAACATCTCAATAAGCAATAAACACACAATAAGCGAAAAGTTATCGCAGCTGGAACTGTAGAAAAGTTGGTGCTTTGGAAAACTGCCAGCCCTAATGAATCAGTTCAGACAACTCACATTGATTAATGCTTCTGTTAGAAGAGACTATTCCAGCCTTTGCTTTGTCATCCAGCAGAGATCAGAAGGCACTATATGGTCTTTTAAAATACATTAGGAGCAGTTGAAATGTCTAACGATACAATGAAAATGAAAAGAACCACTAGAGATAAAAGCATATATTCTGAAAGAAGCCATGCTGTCCTTGGCATCAACAGGAATTATGCATGTGGAAAATATCTTCACATTTTTTAATCTGTTTTCAAACTGACCACAACAAAACATTAAATCTGCTTATTAATATAAAATCATTAGTGTTGGTAAACTAAGATGGTGGTATCACTAAAAGTGGTAACTTTTAGTTCAGTTAAGTTCATCAGAATATGATATTCTCTGAAATACTGTAACCACCACACATGGTGCAAACACCATGATTTAAAAGCCAGAGGATGGAGCAACAGATGTACTAAACTAGAATCTAATGTAATGTAAATGCATTCCTCAGGTCTTCGGTAACTGACATATATTTTCAGAAGAATTAGTATTATAAAAATTTAAGCACTGTGTCTGGAAATATTTCACTCAGTGCAACGCAAGAGCTTGTTTATAGCAATCTGTTTTATTAATACATTTTAACTGGTATTTTACTGCTGTATAGCATATCTTTTGACAAATAAATCCCTTTCATAGAGGTTTTTTTCAGTAGATAATTACACAAATGGCTTTCAGTAGTACCAGTTCTTTCACAACCAGATGATAATGTTTCTATTTATATCCCTGTCATGTACCTGGTCTGGATGCAAGTCTTACTAGAGTCAAACATGCTTGATAACAGATGAAAGAAGAGGAATGAGTGGGAAAAAAAAAAAAAAGAAAGAAAAAAAAAAACCAAGAAGAGTCCTGTCCTCCTGATTTCACTCCATTAGATCTTTTAGAATGCCAAGAAGATTCTTAGTTTTTCACTGTGCTGCTATTGTATTACCAATAAAGTAAACACACCATAAATTAAATTCACCTCAGTGTGCATTTTTTGCACTTCACTATATTTCCAAACACCAAGGGATTTTACTTCCAACAAAAGAAAATTTTACATTTCATAAGACTGAAAAAAACTGAAAAAAACAAGCTTGAAAGGGGTATTACTTGATGAATCTGGCAATCTCATATTTCAGGTTTTTGTCCTTATTACAGCCTATGCAATTCATGTACCTGAAGTTCTGAATGATTATATTTCATTCTCCTTTCTCCTTAAAGAACCTTTTTGAGTATTTTTGAGTATTTCCAACTGGACATGACAAGTTCCTTCGGAAATTCATGTTTATTAAATTAAACTTGATTTTCTCAATTACTTTTTTCACTGATATTTCAAAGACAGGGACAGTCCTAAAACACAGTAAATAAAAATGACAAAATTAATATAAGCATAAAGCTTTTTCTTTTATTATTTTAAAAATCATTCCTAAGTCAAAAACAAGTCTTACATTGTTTTGGAACACAGAACATTTATAAAAACGCAATCTTGTCTAATCAAGAATTCAGTTCAGTGAGAGGTTCTAACACAGAGATCTAACAGAATTGATTACCCTCCAGTCCAGCCTTACTAATACTTTTGTACACCAGCATCTAGCTTCAGCGCTATAATAAAAACATGTTTATGAAAACAATGCAAACTTCTCTGTAGAAAAATTACAATTTCTCATACAGATTCCACCCCCCCTTTAAAATTCTATTGTCACTGAGAAACTTCAACAACCAGTCAGGGAACTAGCAGAACTGATGAGTTCAGTTCAGAAGGAAGTCTTGCAGCTCACTTTTATCAACCGCACTAAAGACTTTTAATGTCAGATGTGATGCTGTCAGCTAAGGAATTTGATTGCACTGATAGTGATTATTTTGTGAAGTTTCCTAACATAGATGGATTTTCAAGTGCTTCCTGAAAAGTTAGGAAGAGACAGTGAGATTGCTAAACTTGGCAGCCAATATATAACTTTCTTTACTGGATAATTTGATCCCTATCTTGCTTGGGCTCTGCTTTATTCAGCCCACTGAACTATTTCACTGCAACGTTAGACATATTTATGTATCACAAGCTCTTTAAATTCCACTGAATAAAGAAAGGGAGAGTTTTTCAAAGCGTCACAGATGGTCCAAAAGCAGGAGACTTGTAAATAACAGCCCTTCTAAAGACTGATGCACTAGCTGTGTAGTTTCACCAGCTCAGAAGGTAGTAATCATCTCTTCTGTGAATTGCTGCTCATCGTGAATGAAGGGCTGAAGGTTTGAGGAGAAAAATTTCTGAAATGGTACAAAGCCTGATAAGGCAAGCCTTTTTTTTTTCTCCCATGAAAACAGAAGAATTTCCAATAGCAACTTTAGCAAAACTGTCAATGGCTCTGTAGGGAGATGTATCAAGTGGCTTAATGATTTTGCCAAGAAGTTGCTCAACTTTTGGATCTGCAACTGGAGTTTAGAATACTAAATTTATCAGGAATAATCAACCATTTAAGTACAAAATCAAAACCAAACAGCTGTTTGTTTTAACATAAATCCAGAGAGATAAAACAGATCACAAACTGGAAACAAATCAAAGCTATAAATAAACAAACAAGCAACTAAATAAATAAATGTCATACTGAGACATCTAAACTGGAATGTTTTATGCAAGACATAGAATTCTTCACTCTGCAACAACTATTGCTTCAACTGATAATGCTAACACTTCAAGAAAGGTATGGTCCAAGTGAGAAAGTCACAAGGAAAAACAACCACAATAATGACCAGAAAATTACGTAGATCATGAGCTACAAAATATGACCCATAAGAAAACATTGGGAAAAGGAGGATAACTTAGTTTGAAGAGAAGTTTGAGAAAGGATGTGATAAATATAGAAATATTTAAAATGACTGCTAAACCTTGGAAATAAAGTCTGTCTTGAAATGTGGGGCAGCATTAAAAAAGTTACGTCAAAATGCAGCACAACACATTTACATGGGAAAAGAAAACAACGTTGAGTCTTAAGGATTTTCTGGAATAGATTGCTTGAAGGGCTTTGGAATAGTCACTGATAAAGGCTGAAAACCCTGCATTCACCAGTACATGCTGGGAGCTGAGCATCTGGAAAGCAGCCTTGCAGAAGAGGACATGGGGCTCCTATTGAAGATGAGCCAGCAAAAGATGTGCCCTTGCAGCAAAGAAGACTAATGGTGTCCTGGACTGCATTGGACAAAGTACTGCCAACAGGTCAAGGGAGGTGATCCTTCCCCTCTCCTCTTCACTGGTGAGGCCACAACTGAAGCAGTTCTGGGCTCTCAAGTATGTAAGAGATATGGAGCTACTGGAGGGAGTCCAGCAAAGGGCCACTAAAACGATTAAGAGACTGGAGTATCTCTGCTGTGAAGAAAGGTTTAGAACTGGGACTGCTAGAGAAAAAAAAACACTTGGGGGAAATGTTATCAATGTGTACAAATGCCTGAAGATATTTAGGTGCAAAGAAGAGGGGGGCAGGCTCCTTTCAGTGGTGCCCAGTGACAGGACAAGAAGCTGAACACACAAACTGAAATGTGGGACATTCCCTCTGAACACCAGGAAACAGTCTTTGACTGTGAGGGTGACCAAGCACTGGCAAAGGTTGCCCAGGGAGGTCATGGTGTGTCTTTGCTTGGAGGTATTCAAAAGCCTTCTGGACAGAGTACTGGGCAAGCAGCTCTAGGTGGTTCTGCTTGAGCAAGGTAGTTGGACCAGATGTCCCTTCCAAACTCAACCATTCTATCATTCTCTGATTGTCTGAAACAAAGGATGAGATTAATATCTATATGAGATGATCTAGACCACAGAAAGGGGTTTTCAAAGCATAGAGTAATTCAGAGAGTTTGTGAATATTCTTCTGATGGGATTTCTGCTTGAGAGACATGGAAGTTGTTCTAATTTTTTCTTTCTCTTTTGATTATAATAATTTTTAAAAGGCAAATAAGCTCACTCTTTCTACCTTTTAACTACTACCTCCGTTAGCACCCATCTTTTCACTGTTCTCATTTTACGGTTCTTCTGAACTTTGCAGCTCTGTAATTAAGACACGGCAAAAAGCCAGTAAATGACATCAGGTTCTTTTTATAAACTACGGATTTTTCTCAAGTGCTGCATACTTATCTACCTCCTACTCATATGCTGTAGGTGTTTTTTCCCATACTCTATGTATGGGAAGGAAACCATCTGTATTTATCAAAATCTGCCTAATTCACATCTCTACTGGCACTATTTAGAGTTTCATGAAGAGGCTCACTACAGTGATAACCTTTTCTCTTTATTCAGTGAGTGTACACAGCCAAATCCTGATCATCATAAGATGAGCCTAACACCTTCAAAAATATTCATATAACTGAGGTGAGAAGAATTCATATTTGTCTGTAAGTAGATACAAATTATTGTGCTTGCCATGATATATCCATACATCTATGATTCTATCTACAATAAACTGATTTTATGGAGGAACACTTCTGCTTCACTGCTTCTGTAACCAAAAAGTTGTTTACTATTCCATTAACTCCAGGTCCAAGAACATTATGCAACCATTAAAACGCTACACCTCAGACACATTTCTAATGGGCTGGTATTTATAGACAATGAGTAGGGCCAGTGTTTTGTCGCAGTAAATTATACATGAAACAGTCTAGCCATGGGGGAAAAGAAAAGGCAAGTGTCACAAATTGCTAGTAAAACTGCCAGAGCTCACAGCCTGCATCTTAATAAAAATATACTTTGTTTCATAATAAAAATTGATTAAAAACATTTAACTAAATGTTAAAAAAATTTAAAACTGCTGCTATAAATTACTTTTGGCATGCATATGGGAAATAAGAACAGCTTTTCTGCTTCTTCTTTGCCAAAGACGACCATGTTTTAAACTAACAATGCTTAGCAACCTGTTATCTGACTTGAGGGAAACAGCAGTTCAGAGCTACCAAATAAGAATTGTATTTTAGATAAGGTTTTTAACCAAAAGTAAATTAAGCACGGAAATATTGATGTTCCAGCTTTATACACACATGCATAACATGTCTCTGCTATTCAAGAGGGTCAGTCCTCAAATGTGCACAAGTGCATTGTATGTATTTTAAATTATTTCTGAAGAGAGGGACACGCAAACTGAAAAAAATATTCAACAACAGTTATAGGTATAAACTTTTTAGAAAGGGTGATGGAAGGTTAACTGCTTATTATTTTGCAGTAGAAACCACCAGAATCCACTGAAATTCACACCCTTTCAAGGACCCAAAAAATGTTGAATTTAGCCCTTGGTCTTGCAGCCAGGTCCAGCAACATCTCATCCTTCAGCACACAGAACAATAAAATATACTGATGCAGAAGAAACCAAAATGACCACCTTACCACACACTTTTTGCCTGGACAAACACATTCTGCTTCAGGATGCTTGTGGAAATAATTTTATGGTTTGTACTGCCACCGTTAAAATGGCATACATAAAGCGTTGCTAGTAATGACACTAAATCCTTCTATCCTCTTGAGGCAGTATCTAATCTGAAGAGCCTTGATTCACTAGACCTCACCATTAAGGCAGAAGAGTTGTCACTCCACCACTTTGCAAACACTGCAAGGCATAATCTGCTGAGAGTAATACACCAAGGAGCACTGAAAGATGCATTCCTTGCACTTTGTAACAAAATGCATAAAGGCTCGTCGTTTAGCTCACATGCTGACTGTACAGGGCAATTATCTGCAGTTCTTGCATAATTTATGAAAAGAGGAGAGAGGAAATTTTCAGCAAATATCTAGACCGTTCCATTAGGAGTTGTCAAACATGTGTATCTTCTCCACTCCAATGTAATGCAAGACTCGCCATCTGTCAACTTAGGCTATATTCCTTCCATTCCACTTCAGCATGTTTTTTCTGTGCTACTGATTTACACTGGTTTCTTTCTGCTGATACAGCTTTTTACCTCAGTTCCAAAAGAAGTGAATCTGTCTCAGTCAACATACATGACAAACAGTCCTTTCAATTTTTAATTTATATACTAAGAACTATATTGACCTTGAAACTTCGAGAAAGGTGTGGGAACTCCTTGCCAAGTTAAAGCCTGAACTACAGAATAATTTTGATCATGTTTCTGAAGAAAAATGTTCACAGTCAAGTTATTTAGACTTTGCTCTAACATTACTTTTTAAGTGTTTCTATATGTTTGTACTTACATGCGCATACTTACTGATCGTACGGTAATACACTGTTTGCAAGGGTGAAATTTGGCTGCAAAGATGAAGCTCTCAAAGGCTCTGAGGTCTGCAGATGCTTTAGACTGAAAACAATCTTAGAGTTCCTTAAGGGAAATATCATTTATTTACTTATTTACTTACACTTTATAGAGTTTTATAAGGATCTATCTAATTCTAGAACCTTGAACAGAGATTTTGCTTTTCCTCCTAGGACCACAAAATCTGTTCTTCAATAACAAGCATCATGGATGATTAAATGCAAATGTAAAGGGGAAAAAAGAAATTTTTAAAAAAAGTCTTTTTCTATTGAGCTTGTGCTCAGAGTACAAGATCTTTACTGTAGGTTCTCCAAGTAACTGGGAAAACAAGGGAGGAAGATGATTGGTGTCAATTCTCATCGTGCTGTAAGAGAAGGGAAGCCTTACCCTACTTTTCCCTATGCAGTCAATTGAAAAGTTCCTGAAAATGTGCATAAGTGACTCTGGAAAAACCTCTTCTGTTGAAAGAAACCACTGGTCAGTTATGCAATGAAGGGGTAAGGAGGACCTTAAACATTTCAATATACTGCCGCAGTTAATTAAGTATACCAGTGTATTTCCCAAAATTATATTATACCTACATTTTCAAGGAAGAGGTCTGTATGCCTCCTACTGTCCATGGTAACTCAGATACCTCGGGGTCACCTCCTGAAGTCTTCTTAGAGGCATTTTCCTGTTGAAGTCAATGAAAATATAGCTCACTGAGAATTCAGCAAAGGCAGCAAGGCAACATCTGGTCATGAACTATAAATGTGATTAATTTTAGAGGAATTATTTTAACTTAGTTTGGTTTGTTTTTTTAAACAGAATTCCCACTGTGAATTTCTATTGTGTATATATAAATGCATATACACATATATATATGTACATGTGTATAGAGACATCTTTTCTATATTTGCCTATGTCTTTTGATTTAATAGCCAGGTGTGGAAAAAAAAAAAAGCGCTTAAATTATCATTCAAGAATTTTAATCACATTTAAGTTCTGATGCTACATAGAGTCATCAATACAGCACCTCACAGATGGGTGATTCCCATGACCCAGGGGACAATGTTTTGCTTTATTCTGTTTATAATAGGGATTGTACGCAACGGAAAATAGGGAAGAAAGATTTCAATAGAGATTGGGAATATGTTTCAAGGGTGTTGCCGTATGTTCCTACCAATAGACCATGTACAGGATTTAGAACGAATACTGTTTAGAGCTGCATTTGCAGGTGACAATGCAAATATTTAAGTGAGCTGTTACTGTCACTCTCTTGATTAAACCGACAATTAGTTTTCTAATAAACCATTAAACATTTCTCATTCAACAAAAATACAGCAGTTATTATGTGCAGCAGTTTAACTTCCACTGGGTAGGTTGGAACAATATTTTTGAATTAAAATTTAGTATTTTCCAGTGATTGAAAAAGTAAAATAATTTTTTAAAATGTAGTAAAATATTATGAGGGTTTATAATACTAGATTCTGGTACAGGGAAATTAACAACAGATTATTATAGAAAACTTTCAACCTCGTTCATGTAGTTAGCCACACTGGCCTTTTGTATTTCAATTATTCTTACCATCAGATGCTAAAGTTGTGTCCTGTGCTGACATTCAGTTGAAAAAGACAGCATAAAATTCCCAACTGTATGGGCAGATAATTGCTCATCAGTGTCACGAACAAACTACTTCATACAGGATGAGTGACTTCAAAATACTGAATCCCCATCTGGTGAGACCTAATGAGCAATGGAGAGGTTTAGAGGTAATGAAGCAAGTCCCTTTTTGGCAGATGTTACTTGACAGCTGCATCTTGGGATCCTAGCAGCACTACTGCTACCTCGTATTAATCTATTCTTGAACATATCATGATGAAGTTTGGGGAAAACAGAGGATTCTTTTCTCTTCAGTGGACTGCATTTTATGTTACTCCTCTTGCATCTAATCCACTTAGCAAGTTTTGATTTCAAAAGACTGTTCAAAGTTTATTGAGCTGTGTTTTCTCAAGTGCTTTAGCTCATGCATTAGCTCATGCTCTAGCCCACATGTTGCAATCTGAATCCCCGCAGCAAATAAAATTGACCTAAAAAGCATGTCAAGTTTGGTTTTATCTTTTCCCCAAAGATAAGGGGAAAGAAATATGGGTTTGGGTCACTGCTCATCACATGCATCTTGTGGCATACACACACCACGTAGGGTCTCAAGTGAGCTCCACAAGGCTCTGTTCATGCTACATCGTGTTCAGCAGCTCTTCGCTCTCCCAGGGCAAAAATTCCTGATGCTGCTACCTGAATTCCACAAGTGCCCCCGAGGTAGGCTGCTCTTAAATATCAGGTGAATTACTGAACACCCCAGCCCTCAAAAGGGCAGAGGAAGAGCCGCTGCTGGACTGAGAAGCCATCTGAAACTACAAACAGGAAAGGCAGAGATGTTTCTTCCAGTCACTAGCTCCACTTAAGCAGCGCCCTGTTGCCCACAGAAAGAGCTTACTCCACAATATCAGACCCAGGATATTAATCTTAATCTCTTCAGTATTAAATAAAGTACCAAAAAAAAAAAAATCAGATTTATCTTCTTTTTAAGAAATGAAGCAGCTGCAATCGGTTTGTGTTTTCTTGGCCTAATTATTACAACGTACTTAAGAATAAGACAATCCCAACACATACTATAACACATACACAACTCAGTCAACATGAATACTTTTGTTTGTTAAATATTGAACATCAATGAATGCTAAGTTACCAGCTTGATCCTCTAAACTCTTAGAGATGCTCTAAGACAGAGGCAGTCTAAGCCATAAGCCCTTCCAGAAAAGTTGTGATCCTTGGTGATAATGACAAAATCAATGGAAAG
This sequence comes from Gallinago undulata, assembly GCA_026546715.1. Taxonomy (NCBI): domain Eukaryota; kingdom Metazoa; phylum Chordata; class Aves; order Charadriiformes; family Scolopacidae; genus Gallinago; species Gallinago undulata. The sequence continues at coordinate 112,163,587 of JAOTQQ010000012.1, forward strand.
TAAATACTAATGAAGGCCAGGGACTTTCAGCAGCTCTAGAATTTCCCTTTTAAAAAAAACCCAGGAATTTGCATTTACTCAAATTAACTGTGATGCTAACCTCATTGTGGAGCTGTCTAAAGGATTTTTAAGGGAAAGCCTGATGTGAAACATTAAGAATTCCTGGTGAAAGGAAGCACTCTAAAGTTTCCAGGTCCCTCTCGCTCATAGCCAAATCACTTCCCATTTTAATGGAACTTACCAGCTATCTTTATATGTTACCATCCTGGTTCTGGCAGGGAGAGGGTTAATTGTCCCCAGGCTGTGACAGGGACACAGGTATTCCATACCATATGCTGCCATGCCAAGCCTATAGCTGGCAGCTGGCCTGGGCAGGGGGCATCTTGGCTTGGGAGAGAGCTGGGCCTTCCCCGTAACAGCAGTTGAGGACAAAGGATTTTTTATTTTCTTTCCAGAAGATGCTTTTATTTTTGCTTTAGGATCTTTATGGAATTCCTCCTCCTGTTGATCAGCATTTGCAGCTCAGTTCTACTTTTTCTGCATACTAGGAGTAGTTCTTCAAAGACCCAGCTTTTTGTGTCCTCTTACAGAGCATCCTATGGACTCGCAGTTATCTGCTTCTCCAAGAAATTTGAAAATTATATTAGGGATTTTCTAAAGGATATTATTCATTATTTTTGTTTTTATAAAAAGAGCAGTTTTGTGCTTCTCTTCAGTGAAGAAGCACAGAATTATCAAAATAAATGTAGCTTTGTAAATTTCAGCAGTAGTGACATATTAGGAAAGTGAATTGCTAAACCAAAGTCTCTCAACAAGCTGTTCTGGATAAATACATTAAAATAAAACATTTCTTTAACTTTTTGAAAGTACTTGAACAATTACAAGTTTGCATTATTAACTTAAAGGCTTACATAGATAAATGACAACTGGTATGTTGGAAGACATTCAATGAAAAAAATACATGAACAAAAAAGACATCATCAAGTTAATGGGATTTCTTTTCTACAACTTAATGTATTTTCACCTTTATAAAAATAAAAAATTAAAAAAATACACATAGAGTGTTCAGGTAATGCTAATTAGTTACCATCCTCTCTGTAGACAACTCTTCCTTGTTTTTTGGATATTCATTCATACAGACCTATTGATGATTCCTTGATTAACAACCAACAAAGCAAGGAGCAGAGAGAGGGCTGGACTGTGCTTGCACATCTCAGACCTAGATCCGCAGCCAGGAGCAACAGTTTCAGACACAGCCACAGACACGGCACTCAGGAGCCCTGGCAGAATCCAACTGATACTTGGAAGAGTGAGAAAAGCATCTCCCATCAGCTAATGGTCCATTTTTCCAAGAGAAAAATTACCTAATGGTGTGCAGGTGGCTAGAGACACCTTGCTTTTTACCACTGAGTGGCTTTAGGTATACATCCTCCTGAAGCCCTCTCGCTCTTCTGAGCGCACCCATCACCAAGAAAAAACACCAGTCACTGCCTTTGCTCAGACAAGAGCAGGACTTGCTAAGAAAGTCTTAAACCCCTTGTTCATGCAAATCTGTAAAGTGAATTGCTCCAGAGCACTGAAGCCTGGTATCATACAAGAAAGAAAATATCCTTCATAAGACAAATCCCTCCTAATAGCCACTAGGAGAGAGAACAAAAAGAATTGAAAAACTTTTCAAGATTTTATATCTGCCAATATCTCCTTTAGAACAAAGGGAGAAAAAGCCACATTTCTAATGTATGACCTCACCTTTTTTTTTTTTGTAACTATCTGCAAGATAAAAGGGTGGCTCAGTTGAAAAAGATCTGATGCTTTATTGCATTTCATTTCTGATACCATCCTTTACTCAGACAACCATTTGTCTGTTCATCTATCAAGGGAATTCCAATGAGAACATTCAGTTCCTTTATTTTATTCCAGCACCTTCATAACCATACGTATGAATCACAGCGCACATTACTCTGCAGTGCTGCAAGTTGGGTCCAGTGCTTTCATTTTCTTTTCACAGTGAGTTTACAAGGAAGTATTTTTCAAATGCTATCTCACAAATTAATAACTACCAGAGACTTGTTTTATTTCTCTTCCTTTGACTCCTCAGACTTCAACTTTCTATCCTGCTTTTGAAGTGTTTTATGAGAAGTATCACTGTATAACGTTAAAAGTCAACATATCCAAATTATTTCTGACTCAGGGCCTATTATATTCAGCGCAAAGATGGCTACCAATGTGAAAGCAGTTGAGGCCAACTCATTACTCTCTGTGACAATTAGGAGTTCTACAAGACAGAATAATCCTGAACTCAAAAAACCTTACAGGTTTTGTAGTCCGTTACAACTTTCTTGCTAATCTCCATCTGGTCCAAAGATAATGAATACTCTGTTCTTTCAAGCACTCTGCTTTATCAGCATAATATTTTTTTTTTGCCTTAGCAGAGTTTCTATTTCTTGAAAGACATGATTTTTGTTTGTTTGTTTGTTTGATAAGGAAAAGGAAGAGGACTGGCTCCTGGCCCAAAGTTTATCTATCTGTTGCTTGCTTTTTTTTTCCCAAGCCAACCATCTGGTCAATAAAAAAACAAACAAACAAAAAACCTCCAAACTTAGGCTATGTTGGCCTCCTCAATGACACAGCCGCTATAGTGACAGCTTAACACAGCTGCAGGTGACAGCCTGCTCTGTGGCAGCTTCATCGCCCGCAGCCCTTGCTGCACAACAGAAGAGGCTCAGGTGCTCCAGTCCCGCTGGATTGATCAGACCAGGTGGAGCACAGTGCCAGTGCAGTCATTGCAATCCCCAAAACTGTTGCAATCATCAAGCCCTGCTGGACCCAGACTGGCAGCCTGCAGATTACTCTAGAGCCTCGCTGTATTTTTCTCGGCAGGACTACTGGGGCCAGGCAGTACAAGAGCACAAGTGGCTCTGCACAAACCAGCTCAGATCCAGCCCAACAGATGATGGGCCAGGCCAGGCCAGGATGAATAAGCCCAGCCAGACTCACACTGGCTCCATGTGGAGTCACTTGGATGTGTCTGCATCACTCTGCCAAGTGCCTGTGAGATGGGGCATTGGCCGAAGTTGGCAAGATGCCTGCAGCACCAGAAGGACGGGTGGATGCTGAAGGTGCACCACTGTTCTGCAGCTCTGTCCTGTAGAGCACACTTGTCTCATGGGATTGCCCTTCCGATAGTAGGAAACAGGACAGGGATAGCACAGCACTCCCCCAGAGAAATGCGCAGGTCCTGTGCTCTCCACGACCTCCATACTCAGCTATCATGTATTTTAAGTTGTTCTTTGGGAGATAATCTGAAAGAGATGACAAACTTGACCTATTACAGATCAAAGACATGAATGTATTCCACGGGCAAGCAGCTAAAAAAAAATACTACCTTGTTAGCTGTTCTATTTTATGCCAGCCACACAAAACAGACCTACGCAGTTCTCCTCCCACAATTAGTAAGACGTACACCTCTACATAAAAGGTATGTTACAAACCTGAATATCAAAGCCCTCAAAAGAAGGCATATAGCATTGCTCCTGTCTCACTGCTGCCTAAATTAAGATGAAATAGCTTGTTCAGCACTGTAAAAAAAGATGAGTGGCAGAGAAAGGACTTTTTTCTGATGCAGAATGAAATGCTCCATGCAGTGAACCATGCCATATGCATCAGCTTGCTTTATTTCAGATGCACTTGACCACTCAACTGTTTCTGGTTTGTCACTTCCTTAGGAGCCAGAAAGAAACAGAAATGAAGGGAAGAAAACAAACAATTGAGGAATAAAGCAGGCAGTAGCAATACAGAAATGAGGGTGAACATCGCTCTGAGACAAAAGGTTATGAAAGGAAAGAGAACAAAGCACACCCGGTGAATGTGAAGGGAACAGTTTAGCTGCAACAGCTCTAGCTATACGCAGAGTCCATTGGCCTGGCCAAAGCTCAGGGTTTATGCCATTTGCTTGCTTGCAGATCCTGAAAGAACAGTGTATTCCTGAGAGATTAAGAAAAAAAAAAAAAAAAACCACCTGACATCCCAGAGTTAATTGTTAACAAAGGCCATCCACCTGTGCCATCGTGATAAAGAGCACCAGCATTTCCAACCATCTCAATGCTTCGGTGTCAACGCCGGGAGCTGACAAGCAAGTGTTCCTGGGCTCCTGGAAGCAATCATTCAAGCATACAAAAGTGTATGTTTAGAGAAAATCCAAATAAGAAATCCAAATAAGTCAAGAGGGATGCTACAGAGACTGTGAACATCTTGGTGGTCACTAAACAAAACAAACAAATCAACCAACCGAACAAAGAGAAACAACAACAACAAACACCAGAGAAGAGCAACTTACACCCTAACTTTGCTCTAACTTTTCATTCATATTAAAAAATATTGCCCAAGTGAAATGTAAACATACTGTTAATCTTAATTTACTGAGTCTATTTGTTTGGGTTGTCTTTAGAGGTTTTGTTTTCACCAAAAAAAATATTAAATTTAGTTTTGATGCAGTTCAGAACATATACACAAATTTCAGTTTTCTATTAAGACTTCTTTTCCTAAATCAACAGACACAAGTAAAAAGCCCCCCAAAAAGGTGCTAAGTAGAAGTTGAAGGATATAACAGTAGAAAAAAAGAAGAAAGATACCATTAGTAGAATTAATATAACTTCAGCTATCTTTAATGGGGGTTGTATACTTTACTGTAGGCCCATGTTCAAACTACTTCATGGTGTTGTGATCATTTCCAAGTAACGAAGAAGCTTGACTAGGGTTTTGGCAAAGTATGGATATAAGTTTTGATTTAATAGCAAGCATTTTTGCAACTCTTGCACCTGCTATTGACCAGATATGCAAGAGGTACAGTAACACTGACCTCATTTAAACAGGCAATACACATGGTCAAAGTCTTTCTTTGGACCCTACCTGCTCTAAGGCTCATAGGAGCTACTATATCATTCATTTGTCCCGGCAATATCAAGGTGCCAAATATTATCATCATTCTCCATATATTTTTCTTATATTCCCTGTTATACCACTGCATGAACAATTTATGATTTCTTTAGTGAGATCTAAGATATTATTTATTATAAAATAAAACCTGAAAACATGTCAGACACCATTATATAGATATATCTTAATCTGAGGAATTAGAAAACCAATAAATTCCTCCAAAATATGTTCAACAGCCAGGTAACTTAAATCAAAAAATTAAGTCTAAATTCTTGGATGTTTAAGGTTAGCAAGTCCATTAGTAAGGTAGAGTTGGAAACAAGAACTAGTCCAGCTACAGAATAATTTTTAAATGGACCACAAGAAGTCATAAACTACCTTTATCTTTCTGTAGCAGATAAGCAATGTCCTGACCCACACAGAGAACACGAAACTTCTGAAATGGAAATAGAATATTTATCCCAACTGACTCTTCCAGGCATACTTCCCTGCATTTGAAGCATTATTTTGTTCTCTCTCTAACTCCTAGAAAAGTGTTTATTCAGTACCAACTGGCACATATGGCACTATATAACACAGTTGCCTCAGCTCATGAAAACAAGAGTTTCATTGTAGATGCTCTGCCAAAGGGTGTAAAGCCTGGACTTCAAAGCAATTAGACACATCACAGGTGACACACTTGGCCTTGAAAAGGGGAAAATGACATTTTTTTCAACACATAAGCACTTTATGCCAACTGCTTCATTCACAGGCATCTTCTGCCAGGAAGACTGAAAGGCATTTTTTCGTCTCACTGGGATTGCAGCACAGGAAGATGGAATACAACAGAAATAAATATTATGTTCAAAATTGAGAACCCTAGATAAACCAGAATAGGCACTGCTAGACACAGGTACAGAGTGTACCTGAAAGACAGGAAATGATAGTAAAAAGATCTTCGCTACCTTGCTTCTTGTTCGTTGCTGTTAGTCCCATTTGAAAGAGGGCAGTTGCAGAAATGAAAGTGCAGAGAAGTTTCAAACAGTTTTGAAGTCTTGAGCTCAAAATCATCCCTCACAGGAACGCATGCCTTTTGACAGCAACCTAGAGAGTTCTGGCTTTCCCAACGTCTTTGACAGTGACAAAGAAAAGACTCAAATTTCCAGTCTTTTGATTTAGAAAAACAATGTGATTATCAGCTGGGAGAGAAACTGCTTCCCTGCTAACAGAAAAGCAGAACACAAGCCCTCTCTGCAAGGTGAGCAGGAGCTGATCCAACAGGTTCCCAGGAAGGAGACTGCTCACTCTTGACTTCTCAAGCAACAGAGATCAAAGAATACCAAGAAGACAGATTTTCTCACCAGCAGAACTCAGACGGCAAATAATAACTCTTTGCCAGCCCCTATCTTTTCCTTGTACAAGTGCGGTCACATCCGTAGTATGTCCTGTTGTTTAAAATGTGCATTTTATATGTTGTGTGGTCAGTAGAGAGAAGAGCTATAAACACAGAAAAATGTGATTATGAGTGTTTCTATTGCCTCCCCACACTACCACTACATGAAAAAAAAAAAAGAAAGAATTTAAACCTCTGGTCAGCATAGTCTCAGTTAGCTCCCCAGCTGGATTTGGTGTCATTGGAGCCACACAGCTCTGGCCTGGCTGCAAGGATCCCTCACAGATCTCGTTCCCCCTTGCCTAGGATAACTACTGAACTCCCTGGCAAAGTAGTTTGCAATGCAGGTCTCAGGTCGGACAGCATCCCTCTTACAGGCCCCCATGGCTTCCTGAGGTCTGGCATCACGATCTCTTACCCCATCATTGTCTGCTGGGGGTAGGGACTGCAAAATTTGTGCTGGGAAGAGAGGTAGCTTGGATAAGAAAAGCCTCATAAAGAAGTTTTTTCCGGTTCTAAAATGTGCACGGAAGACACAAGAACACAGGATTTAAACACTTGGATTGCCATCATACACATTATCAGAAGGTAATATGACAGAATACTTGGAAAAGAAAGTCCCAGAGCAATTCTCCAGCCTCTGAATAAGCTCCTGCAAATAACTAAATAGCCAGATGGGTCTTGTGGGGGTTGGTTTTATGTTGTTTTCATTTGTTTTTTTTGAGACTAGACAATCAGACTCATTTATTTTGCTTGCTGAGATGATACAGCTACAATGGGAAAGCCACTTGGTAAGCAACAGAGGAACTGAACTCATAGTTTTGTGAGTTTCTTTAACATAATTAGGAAGTCATTCAAAAAAAAAAAAACAGATCTGGAAACTCACTGGATTTATATTGTACTGAAAAAAAGGCCCAGTAAAACAAAACCACAAATCCCCAAAAAGCCCAAAGGGAAATAGAGTGGCTACAAGCATTTCCTAACAAAAATATTAATTACTTTTGCTTAACCTCAAAAGTGGCCACAACTTCCCTTATGGAAACAGAAAGGAGCACAAACTACAGAAGGAAACTTCATTAGGCTGGAGGCAAACGAGGGCTGACCTTGCCAGGGAGGTAGGTGGTGGCTGCAGGCAGCCCTCTGATCCACAGCTCACCAGGATCAATCCCTGAGTTTAAGCACTCACACCAGCTCCAAAATGGCATAGAAAAGGTCAGAGGGCTTCAAATCCATCCCTCTCTGATCATTTTCCTACAGCTGTGAAAAAGAAACATGACATATGTTTGGATGGATGTGTCCTTACTGTGTGAAAAGTGTACAGCTTTAAATCACTGCAACAAGAGGCATCTCAGGAAAACATTTTAAGAGAATCAGTTTCTCTTTTTTATTTGCACAAGTCTTCCTTGCAAAGCTTTGTAAGCAATATACTCTGTGCATGGAGAATATAAAGGGAGACTGCATGGGATTCATGGCTGTTTATGGGAAGATTCACAATGAAACTGATCATGTCACCATTGACATTTTTCCTGTCTCTATTAATTTAACATATGGGAAGAAAGTCAAGGACAGAAAATGTAATAAAAAAGGAATAGCTGTGCTCCTACCTTCATTGTACTTGGATGACGTGAATACTATGGAGTCATTTACTGCAAAACAGGGTAAAAAGTCAACAAATGTTAATGAATCTCCATAGGTTTTACAACATTAAATTTTCTATAGCATGTATTAGTGTACCTTCTGAAGCCTAGCGCTAGCAGTAAAGGCAGAAGACTTATTATTTTCAAGCAGCACTAGAGGTTTCGGCATCCTATATTGAACACCACAAATTTCTGGGAATGAGAGCAGCTTTAATAGTTCCCACAGAAAATTTAAATCTATGTTTCAAGTGGCATTTCAATTGCCACTAAGCTGCTGCACAGACTGAGTGGACAGAACAAGAACGCTTCATCTCCTGGATTAATCCCTTAATGGTTTTTGAGCCATTCTGCAGAGTAAGACACTTCTTACGGGAGCAATAAGGTATATTAAAATGGAAAAGGGACCGTAGAAAATATCCCCTGATGTATGTGGACTACAGCTTCCTTATAAACCCCAATCACGTGCCCGGTGGCCTCGGCGAGGAGTGTGAATCCCCAAAATCTGCAGTGAGTAGCTGGAGGGACACTGTGCAGCTGCCTGCACCACGCAGCTGCGGGAGCACCTCTTGGGATGGGATCTTTCACTTCTGCCAAGACAATGTTGTGTCTCCTAAAATTCCCCCCACCAGTTTTGCACCTGAGCAAAATACTGCTCAAAAAGCAGCTGCTAGGAAATATAGGTTCCTAAAACATTCACTGGCTTAAATTTCAACAGCTGAGATGATTAACCATTTAAATCCTCACCTGTGGATCTATGTTATTCTCCTTCAGCAGGAAACGTGTCTCCTGGAGAATCTCATCAGTTCTTGGTTCTTACACTGGCAACAATTCGCCACGTCCTCCTTACCACCTGCTAGTCAAAAGCGTTTTTCCCTTTGGGAATCTGGGATTGGTGGCCAAGACTAGCAGACTTGCAATACAACTGGAACAGGGCATTTTTTTAAAAAGTGACACTAGCGTAAAAGCCAGCCTACATGCATTTGGATTTTATCTCTCCAGGTATTCTGCTAGGAGACAAAATGAATGGCTCTCCTCTGGAGATAAGGTAGAAAAGCAATATTTCACAGAATCACAGAATCATATGGGATTGGAAGGAACCTATGGAGATCATCTAGTCCAAACCCCCCACCAGAGCAGGTCCACCCAGAGCACATTGCACAGGAACATGTCCAGGTGGGCTTTGAATCTCTCCAGAGACAGAGACTCCACCACCTCCCTGGGCAGCCCATTCCAGTGCTCTGACACCTTCACAGTAAAGAAGTTCCTCCTCATGTTTAGATAGAACTTCTTATGTTCCTTTTTGTGCCCATTTCCTCTTGTCCTGTCAGTGGGCACCACTGAAAAAAGACTGGAAAAAGATCCTCTTGACATCCTTCCTTTAAGTATTTCTAGGTGTTGATCAGATCCCCCCTCAGTCTTCTCTTCTCCAGACTAAAAAGACCCGAGTCCCTCAGCCTTTCCTCATAGGAGAGATCTTCTAGGCCCCTTATCATCTTGGTAGCCCTCTGCTGTACCCTCTCCAGCAGTTCCCTGTTCTTCTTGAACTGAGGAGCCGAGAACTGGACACAATACACCAGATGGGGTCTCACCAGGGCAGAGTAGAGGGGCAGGATGACCTCCCTCGACCTGCTGGCCACGCTTTTCTTGATGCACCCCAGGATGCCATTGGCCTTCTTGGCCACAAGGGCACATTGCTGGCTCATGGTCATCCTGTTGCCCACCAGGGCTTCCAGGTCTTTTTCCTCAGAGCTGCTCTACAGCAGGTCAGCCCCAATCTGTACTGGTGCAGGGGGTTATTCTTTCCTTATTTATCTTTCTAATGCCCCCTTCGATCCCCTTCTATATGCACAACTATCCTCATCCTAAATTTTATGTTCCAAACTGTTTTTGGGACTCGGCCGGGCAGCAGGACAGAATCACTGAAGGTAGCTGATTTCTCTAGGAATTTTATTCCATATAAAGAGACAGAGGGAATAAATCCCTGAGCTTATGCAGGATGATAATACAGGCAGACCATGCAACTCAGCACCATGAAGTCAGCCAGACATATATCCCAAAAGCAGTATGGCTATGTTTTTAAGGTGATGTGTGTAAGCTAATAAGCTCAGCTGTCCCTATACTTATTAGGAGATAATTCAAAGATCTCTGCTGCGCTCCTGCTGGGCTGCAACATTTGCCTGATCAATATTTTGCAGTATGAGCTGGTAGAGAGTGATTACCTTTCTCTATTTCTTTAGGCAGTGAGGCTGCCTCTGCTATCAGGGCATCTGTAGGTGTTTAGGGTACATTTCATCTCAGTCAGAGGATCCAGGCCCTCTCTTCATCAAAGAGCACTGTTAGATCACAGCCCAAAGGCCCCACTTGCCCATTCAGGTTCAGACTCAGGTTGTCCCAATGTTATTTGGATCCAGAATTTTACTTTGAGAGGGGAAGACAAAGAAAAAAGGTAAGAGGTATAATTTATGTTATGGACCTTCTTAGGTCCATTTTCAGAAACACCAGAGAGGATGAACACTGACCACAACTTCCTAGTAGCTGCTTAGACTTTGAGCAGAAAAACAGCAATCCTTGCAACTGCAGCTCTCCGAGCACTCCCTTGTGATTCAAGATTTCAGGACTTCAGTTTTAATGTAGCAGATTTGGGACCCCAGGTGTAAAACTTCAAGGAATTATTGGTGAGATACCATCTCACAGGATCTGTTCAAGTTATCCAAGACAGACATTTAGGATTCCTGTAGTTTCTCTCTCTCCTTTTGAGCTTTCCTCCTCAACTTTATTGGCTGTCTACCCAGGTTTTTCAGCTCCTCAGCCTGGTTTCAGGACAAGAATTAAAACAAACACAACATGTTTTACCTCAGAGCACAGAGTGTGATTATCTACTCTCTCCAACAACAGGAGCAATCCTTTGTAAACAAAAATCAAAACACACAAACAAACAAAAAAAAAAGGATAGGAAATATGAGATATTATCCACAAATCTCAGAGGCGAAAACAGGACCTAAATTCATCCAGTTATTTCCTGAGGCTTTGTCTGAAACTCAAAAGAATAAACAGAAAAAAATCACTGAAAAAAACCATTAAAATTTTACATCCCAAAACATAAAAAAATAAACACAGTTATTTATTACATTCTATTTTTCATATATTAGCACCAGCAAATTAAACTCATGACAAGAAAACTGCATAAACTCATGGTTTACAGAATTTACCTTATTTTAATTTTGGCAATAAATTCTAGTACTAATAGTTATTAAGAAAGGACAAAAAATTTAAAAGTAGAACTATAGCCTGGAAGCACTGTGAAATTAAAAGGAAACCTGATCTTTATTTCACGGGGAGTGTTAGCGGTAGAATATAGCATTAACGAACAAGTCTGTTTTGCATCAGGCAGCACAATGATTTTGTTACAAACACAAATTAAAGTATTTGTTTCTAGTGCAGGAATCTATCCCATCAATTTGTCCTCAGAGGCTCTGTTGTCTCACTCCTCAGGGTGTCTGGCTGTTAGAAAAGAAAAAAAACGTTGATTTAAAACTCAGTTCTACAAGACTGTTAATTGTGGGAGTGGATCTTACTCACAAGTCATCCCCATGAAGCTAATGGAACTGCTTCTGTGCGTAAGAATTAGAGCTGGCTGGGAATTTATTTCTTTTCTTTTTTTCTTTCTTTCTTTCTCCATGGAAACAATTTTTACATGGGTACTGCAACTTTTGGGGAAATAGATGAGTTTTTACGTTGAACTTTCAGTAACTTATACTTTTACTGTCCAGGCTGGAAGAGAGCAAGGACAGGAGTTAGGGACTTGGCTGTGCTCTGAAACGCAGCATGTAGCAGCACTTGTCTGAGGCACATCCCCCTCAGGCTCTCAGCTGAAGTGCCTTTTATAAAACGCTGGGTTATTCACAGGGCCAGAGGGAAAGAGATGGAGCAGTCAAGATGGGTGTCAGAGATGCCAGGGTACCGCCCCGAGGTACCCAGACAATACATACCTCTGCACGTGTTAAAGTAGTTCTGGAGGAAGGAAAGCCTGAGAAGGACAGCTTCCACCCTGGTCTAATTTCTAGTCTATCAATGAAATTACTTGTCTGGAAACTGGGAAAAATCTTTAGCAGAGCCTCTGTTTTGCATCTCACATATCTAAAACAAACCAAAAAAAAAGAAAGAAACTGCTGCATTTTGGGTGAGGGAGGGAAACATTTTGGCTGATACCTGCTTCTTTCATGTATTTGGAAAGGGGTTTTCCACACAGAGGCTTGGGCTCAAAGGACAGCTTCTGCTTTACACTCACACAGTGCGTAGTCCAGAAAAGGTCTGCTCTTGGGGCTAACACTGCTGCCCTGGCAGAACTACAGTTCTGTGTCATTTCAGGAAGGGCAAGATTAGGACATTCACATTCATCATTACAAGAAGTTCTGCTTGTTCCAGAAAAAAATTTCAAAGCCATGGGGAAGAGGAAAATACCCCTTTTCTTCCATGTTAACCCATTCCTGCTCTGACCATTCCATTAAACCAGCACGAGCAATACACTTTTCCATGCCTTTGTGGCAGGCGTCTGCTGCCACTTCACCACCCTTCAGCAGCTGATTCTGCATAATGTGTGAGGTACCTTTTCATTGACGAACCCAACTGTGCATTTCTTTGTCTCCTGCTTACTAGTTCTCACTCCTAGCTTGTAAGGATGGTGGTATTTAGTATTTGACTGTAATCACATAAACAGACCTTTATTCTTTACTGTTTGCCACTAAAGTGGTCAGAATTTAACCTCCCATTTGCCTCCAAAACCGGCTTTGTGCATAACCAACGCAGAAAGATGCTATAAGGCTGTAACTGTAATTGTGAATCAGAGAAAAATTCAACCTAATAATGTATTACCATGTGCTGTCAGACAACTTTGTCTACCCTTGTCACACACCAGTCCACAGCATGTTTACTCTGAGATGTAGCCGAGCATTCACAAGCCAGATGTAACCTAATTTATTCAAACACTTGAACCACAGAACTGAAAACATATCAGAGATCCAAAAATCTTTCTCTGCTGCTCCAGCAAGTCCTGCAGCCTGCTCTGTTCCAGGTCTCTCAGCTAACGTACTATCAATGCCCAAGCCAGCTCCTAAGTTAAAAACAGGAAAGCTCCAATATCATCCTAAGTCCTACATCCGTGAATATATACATATATATACACATAGATACACACACACACAAACTAGTAACATAACTTTTTTTTTTTTCTTGGGTTATTCACCCATGCAGAAAGCTTCTATTTAGTAGGGTTGATTTTTTTTGATAGTCAAACTTATCTTTGAATATTTTTTATAGTTTAACCTGTTAAAGTTGAAAGGTCTCTTCATGGCCAGAGGAGACCAAGCGCTTCTATAAATACATTTAAAAGATAAATTCGTTGAGAAGATAAATATTAAGGACTACCCTGCAGTTACTTTTAGGACTCACTTCACAGTTGAGTGCTGTGTTAGGGATGTGTGAGCTACTTCTGAAGCAAAGTATGTTTCTATAGGCATGGCACAGTGTTACATCGTGATAAACTGAGTCCAATCCAAGAGGCACAACTTCATCAGCAAGTTCTTGCATCTGTGGCAAATACAATCAAATTCCTGAAAGGAGAAACAGGAGTTTTTTATGACTATAACATAGTCATAGTTGATACATATCAGCTTTCCTATCAATGTCTGCTGTAGAGAAAAAGGATTGATCTAATTAAAACCAAGGACCTGGGAGAGATGCAGTCTTCTTATCTGGGATAGATTTGCTGTGGGACTTGGCCAATGGCAAAGTCTGTCTGTGCTTACGATTCCCATTTATAGAAAGTATAAAAGTAGCTTTTTCATTTCTTCCAGGGATTTTATGTGGATAAATATGTGGTACTTACAAGTACCGTGTAAGAATGTAAAATGGGATCTGAACAACAGCCTCAAGAAGATAAGCATGATACTCATTCTTTTAAAGCAAGGATATTAAATCAGTCAAGCAGAAGTACATCATTAAACTATTTCTCTTTCCAAGGTTTTAAGATCATTCCCCTGAAGGTGACTTGTCAGGAACATTGTATTTTTTTGTTAGCTACCAATGTCTGTTTGCAGTTTTTTAAACATTACTGATAATAGAATCAAGGCATTAATGCCTAAAAATGTGGTATTTTCAATAGCTACCCACAGAATCACCTGTTAAATTTTCCCATCATGTACCAAGAAGAAATAAGGTAAGAGGAATAGGATTTGTCTTCCCTAATCTTTACAGCACAGACATTTAAATTTGAGCTGGTCACCCAAGGCTTCCTCTGGAGTCCATGTTGTGAGTACATGCCTTCTAGAACGCAATTCATCTCATCCTAAAGCAGACACCTAAAAATAGGTCAGAACAGCAGACCAGGAGGGTTTTTACTTCTGTCAACTGCAGCAGGAGGCTGCATGAGAAGCCTACCTAAAAAGTTCTGTGCAGTGTTCCATCATGTATAAATTTTGTCTCACTGCTTTGTGTAGGCTGTCTTTATCTCATTTCTCTTGTATTTAGAAAGCCTTTTAGCATAGTCTAAAATAACCATTTCCCAAAATGTAATATGTTTAGAAAGAATATTAAATACAGATTACACCTTTTCCCTCCTAGAAGATGTTTGTCATGCAAATTAATTGTACTAGAATTTTCTGCAGCTTGATTTTGTCATACATAGCTAGGTGAAAAATAGAGAAAGATTAAAGCCATGCTGTTTTTTTTCTTCTTTCTGAAGTAGTAAATGTATCTGTTTCCACAACAGCATGGTGTTTCCTCCTGCCAGGCTATGGAACCTATGGTAGAAGAGTATCTGGCATCTCCTCAAATTGAGTTTCTTTTTGATAAACACATCTTTTTCCAAGTTCATTAAAAAAATAAGTCTATGACTTCTTTTCACAGAGCTTATACGTGTATAGACATCTCCTCCACCCCTCTGCATGAAAAGATTAAAAGCACAGCTTGCCCACAAGCACAACGCTGAGGATTGCTTACTTCCTCAGAAATTTCATAAGCAACAAGAAGGTATCTACACAAGAGTAGAGCTCTGTCAACAATAATTAAGAGTAAGTTACGTGCTGACAGCTTTAAAAAAAACAACACATACATTTTGTCCACGAACACTGGCATTTAAGAAAGCATTTGTGCCTTAAACAGAGAACAGCTTCCAGAAGTCTTGAAAAATTTTGTTAATTTAAATTTAGTGATGAATAACATGTTCTCAGTAGAGGCATCTTGGGAAGACCTACTTAATGAGCAATCACATTCACCAGAAATACTCTCTTATTAGTGGTTACTTATAAACAATTACTTCTGAAATGAAAGACATGAGTAAAATTACATCTAAACAGTTGCCATTAATACACCAAAGAGGACTTTAAAATGAACTGAAGAGGAAAGATATCATATTTTTTTTGTGGCTTATTCACATAGCAGTAACAGAAGACAGAATTTTAGTTACAGAGCTGTAGTATAGATCTACTTGTTTTTATGGTCTTTTAAAGGATGATGGTGATGGTTTTTAACGCATTTCAGAACAGAACAGAGAAAAAGATCTGATTTTTTTTTTTATCTTTGTTAGATTTCCAACTTTTTGTCCTTTTATTGGCAGGCCTTTTCATGTGTCCAAGAGATCTTAAGAAATTGTGAGCTCCCAAGAAAAAGCAATGCAACCTCCCCAAGGTCCAAGCTCCATTAAATGGGCCATTATCACTTTCTTCTAATAGCTGGACAAAAACAGCTGAATTTTATCTCAAGGAAAAGCCCAGAGTGCCTGATATACGCCTGACACCCCGGGCAGAGGAGCCACTGAGCATCTAAAGGTCATTTCCAGTGTCTCCCCTCCCCGTGCTGCTTCTTGTACTGGGTGCAGGTGCCCAGGCACTGGGAATGAGGGCTGCAGGGGTGGTCTCTGTGAGGACAGGATGGGGTTGCCCCATGCCAGACATGGCTGGTACCAACAGATCCATTTCAGGGCACTGCTGAGCCCATCAGTGATGCTCGTGCCTCCTCTGTGGTAACGTATTTAAGACAGGGTAAAAAACGCATCTGTGAGAGAGAGGTGAGGAAAATGTGAGAGAAACATTTCTGCAGGCACCAAGGCTGTAGAAGAAGGAGGGGAGGAGGTGCTCCTGGTGCCAGAGCAGGGAGTCCCCTACAGGCCCTGCAGGAATGACACTGGAGCCCATGGATATTCCTGAAGGACTGCAACCCATGGAGAGCCCAGGAGAAAAGTTTGGGGAGGAAAGAGCAGCAGAGAGGAGCTGTTATAGATTGATCCCCAAACCCCATTCCCCACCCCCTGCTGGGGTGTGGAGGGGCTACAGTTAAGCCTTTGATAGGGTTTGTTCTTTTACTTACCAGGACCCAAGTTAATAACTATTTTTTTAATTTTAATTGGCAATAAATAAATTTTCCCAATGTTGAATCTGTTTTGCCTGTCACAGCACAGAATCATAGAATCATCTGGGCCGGAAGGGACCTCCAAAGGCCATCTAGTCTGACCCCCCCGCAGCCAGCAGGGACACCCCCAACTAGACCAGGTTGCCCAGGGCCAAACAGCAATTGGTAAGCAACCTCCCTGTCTTTACCTCAACCCAGCAGCTTTCTCGTTTCTGTTCTTTCTATTTTGTCCCCTTGTCCTGCTGAGGGGGGAGAGGAAGCGAGTGGCTGTGTGGGTGCTTGGCTGCTAGCCTGGGCCCAACCGCTGCCTTTCTGCACCACTGGCTAAACGAGACTTGGTACAAGACAGACATTTCAGAGCATTAACCAGATTTTGACCATCACCATTCACTAATTTAGGATTTGGTCCTTTGAGTCTTTGGTAACAGGAGTATTACTCATTAAAGTCCACAAACACAGACT
Organism: Gallinago undulata; assembly: GCA_026546715.1. Classification (NCBI taxonomy): domain Eukaryota; kingdom Metazoa; phylum Chordata; class Aves; order Charadriiformes; family Scolopacidae; genus Gallinago; species Gallinago undulata. Next base: position 112,180,396 of record JAOTQQ010000012.1, read on the forward strand.
GCGGTAAGATAACACATACAGTACTTCGAGTAAGTCCCGAATATCCAGCAGAGGAAGGGAGGTAAAACAGTGGCTTTACCACCAAAACTGCTGCCAGGCTCCAATTTAACCCAAAAGTAATCTCAAAGATGAATTATGTTAAGTGAGAATGGCCAGAGCCTGAGAACACACTGCTCACACATCATTTTTCTACAGTGAGTTAGAAGGGGCAATAGAGAAACCAGTTTGGGATTTCTCTAGTTTTTTTTTTTTTCCTCCACCAAAGGGGAATCCTGGAGCAGCCAGTGAGGTGGATTTAACAGTAGCCCTGTTGGCAAAGCCATCATACAATATTTTATTCTTGAAAGTTGTATTTTTATCTGCTGTAAAGCAAAAGCAACAGAAAAACCCTTCCTTCTCAGAAAGTCTCTTGTTTTGGTGTTGTGTAGCCACATAAGCATTCAACAAAGGATATAGACATTGTTATCTTTTTAAGAATCCAATGATCTGGTCCAGCATTTCACAAGGATTCAGTCTCACATGCGTGCACACACACAGAAATTAGACATCAACAAATGCATAAGGCATGTGTTGATCTCTAATTTCTTTCTCCTCTTGACAGGGCCATAGTGGAAAAGGTAACAGGCAGAATTAGCATACAAGAGAGATGAACTGGAAAAATGGATAATGGTGTTTATGCTCATAATTTACATCCAATTTGCGACTTCATTCAGAACTCCAGCCCAATAGCCAGTTATAGTCTGCTCAAGTGAGTTAGATAAAAGATTTTTATTATTTCTGCTGAACAATCTTTCAGCTTGCCTGTAAATAAAATTATTTGTTTTGTTAAAAACTGTTGTCTTCTCTCTAGGTAATGAACCATTTGTGACACAATCTGTCCACACTAATAAAAAGATATGCCTGAACAGGAAACTTTTATCTGAATTGGTAGAACAGCAGCATCAGTGCTGGCAGTTCTCAAGTTTGCAATTATGGAAAAGAAGCTGTCTAGGAAAACAGATGTCAAACTTAAAGCTAATAAAAATGAAGAGGGGAAGAAAACAAAACTAAACACACACCTCCGCTCTCTTTACAGAGAAAAAGAATTTCTAGACAATTTCAACTAGCTTTCAAAATGCACTTTTGTGATTTGTTACCAAGAAAAGTGAAATACTTCTAAGCATCTACAATACAATAACAGATAAATAGGTTTTCTGACAGTTTTTTCAGGCAAACAGATGAATTAGCCTATGAAAAGATGCACTAAATTATGTTGGATATTAAGACTAACAAAATATAATTTGTCATGAAACAACATGGCAAGTTTTATCTCTGCTTGTTGTAAAATAAAGGGCTGTGTTTTTTTTAAAAAAAAAGGAATCAAAGGCAGCAAAAATCAAACCTGCAGAACATACTGCAGAGAGGATTTCTCAGGTATCAGAGTGAGGGGGCGGAGCGGGGCTTGTGCACACGACCAAGAGGAAGTTTGAGAGTGAATGGTCCATTCAGGCTCAAGGGAGGGAATGGCAAGGAAACACCCCAAAGTCCCTGTGAAGAAAGACGTGGGAACTCAGACCCAGCTCCCACGCAAAGACGCGGCCGTGCAGGGCCCTGGCTGTGCCGAATGCCTGAGCCTGGCTGAGGTACCACAGGGACCCGGGGACACCCCCTGTGTGCGTTGTGAGCAGATAAATTACCTGCTCAGACAGGTGGTAGAACTGAGAGAAGAGGTGGAAAGGTTAAGAAGTATTAGAGAATGCGAAAGTGAAATTGACTGGTGGAGCCATACCCTGGGGCAAAATCAGCAAGAAGAGCGTCTAATAAAAGTTGATGATCCCCTCCCACCCCGTCAACAGAAGGAGAGATGGGACTCAACGGAAAGGGGGGAATGGAGGCTAGTCCTTCCTCGGAGAGGCAGCCGAAACCCTCAACAG
>JAOTQQ010000012.1:112193349-112250041 GCA_026546715.1 Gallinago undulata
AGCAGCTTTAACTGGCTGAGGAAAATATGATTCCTACAGCCATGAAATTAGGCTTTCTTTTTTTTTTTTTTTTTTTTTTTCAGAAAACAAGTTTTCAGCCAAGGAGAAAAAGAACGAAAAATAGATTTTTAAGGGACACAGAGACCTTGACAAGAAACTTTTCTAAAGAGGGCAAAGTGGAGTGTGGGAAATTGTTTGCTGGAAATTGTTCTGGAACAATCTCCTATTTTTCCTTGATGCTTGGCTTCATCTGTGGAAGTTTTTAGGAAAATCTAACGGGGCTCAGGATCGTCCTGTATCTGGAAAGGGTATACAGAGATACTTGGCTTGCAGGAAGTATACTTGAAGTTTCCTTAAGTGTATTCATATATATATATATACACACACACATACTTTAAATTTGACTTATAATTACTAATTCAGGCAGCTTTTCTATAAACCTGGTTATCAATGTTATCAATGTGGGTTCATTGCATTAACAGTAGCTCAGTTTCCTCTGATGGTCTGCTCTATGACTAGATTTTCAGGACTGGAAACTGAACCAGTAGATTCAAGTTGTGAATGCACCCCACTCTTTTGCAGGCGGGGAAAGACTATGGCAGGAGTCTCTTAGGTCCTGTTTGTGTATAACCGTTCTGAAGATTAGCTTCCCTCACACTAAAGGATAGGATATTCCTTTGCAAAGAACAACAAAACAAAATGAAAGAAACAAGCCCACCCTCCACCACTCGAACTTGATTCCAGCTTTAGGCACATCATCCGAGACGTGAAAAACAAAGCTGTATTTAATCAGCATTGCCACTAAGGGAAGATTAGCTTCTTTTGATCCAATAAAATGCATAGGTTAACAGCTGGAACAAGAACAGCCAAATCTAAAGCAAAATCCTATTTTGTCCCTGACAAAGCAGAAATTATTTCTTCAAGATGGAAAAGTATCTTTTCAACTAACTTTATTCTTTTTATGGTTTACTTTATTTCTTCACAGGAATATGTAAAGTCCTCATTTCTACATCGAGAAAAAAATGCCATAAATAGATCAAATATAGATTTGCCACAATCCAAGTGAGAGGAATGTATCCTACAATATATGAAAGGAATCCTAAAATAGAAAAAACAACTTTTAAACAAGTATTTAAAATTTATGTCTGAGAAAGAACTACCTATATTCAAATGCAACCAAGTGTTGCACTTATTTATTCCACTTTTTCTTTAGTTGCTGTTTATATTTTATATACATACCCACACAATTCACCAGAGAATTGTACAGCATATTGCAAGGATGTGCAGCACTCAGTTGAAACAACCAGCTGCGACAATGTTGGACTCTTTGTTCACAAGCAATCAGTTTGCATCTAAAAAGCTATATTCATAATCAGGATTTTTAAAATCTCCCAATGTTCTGATCCATTAAAAAAACAGGAAACTTTGTATTTTTCCACCCTTTAGGTTGTTACGTGAATTCGTGCTCTTCAAGGGACCTGAATGGTACGTCACATCCATGTATAACCACGGTAATATTGAACATATAGGGTAAGATTTCAAGCAGATATTATTCTGCGTTTAACTTAAATTTATTTGGCTTATGCTTAAACAGCCACTTTGCACACTTTGTTTTGTACACTTTGACAGAATAAGGTTATAGCTTAAATTAATAAATAAAATAAACAGGGTCAATTAAATGCATACAAACCTTTCCCTAGCGTGCTTGTGGGTACATTTGCAGCGCTGGGCAATTCTTTTTTCTTATGGTAAGTAAGCAGACCTGTTCCAGAGCAGACCTTTTATCATTTGCGTCTTTTTTCAAGTCACATGCCTGAAAAATGTTACGCTGCGGGAGTTCAAGGCATTGCTTATAATACATCGCAAAACTTTTGTTACCATTAAATTAATTTAAATATTTTAAAATAAATCTCTCCACTCCCAGAGGTTTTAATTTTCTACGTATATTCTACCTTCTATGGAGCACACAGTCTTAATTCTCTTTTAATATTTAATATTGGTGCTGTGGAGAACGCTGGTTAATTATACAGCAGTAATGGTAGAGGAAACTACCACGATAAAACCACAGCCTGTCTTGTGGAAGGTAGGCAGCAGTGGTGGTTATTGTGATTGATAGACAGTAGATGCCCCACAGGCAGCAGCCTGGAGGGGACCGGTGCCCTCCCAGACGACACAACTTTTTGTATAACCCATAATGCAAAAGAAAATGCACTTGGACGTTGATAGTCCTAAACAACATTTTGGCAAGAAACAGCTTCTCCAGATAAACCTGAAATGCAGAACGCATCCACTGAGGAACAGGGAAGTTCTTAAAGGAGGTAAAGAAAAGAAGTGATTTTCTTTACAGACTTTTCATAGAATCATAGAATGGTTTGGGTTGGAAGGGACCTTAAAGATCATCGAGTTCCAACCCCCCTGCCATGGGCAGAGACACCTCCCACTAGAGCAGGTTGCTCAAAGCCCCATCCAGCCTGGCCTTGAACACCTCCAGGGATGGAGCAACTCTCAGTTGCAACTGAGGCAACTCTCAATTCAGCCACTCTCTTTCTATACTGTTTATATAATATTTTCCCAGGGCTGTTGTGTCCCCTCTACCACACATCTCCACATCTCTTCCAGCTGTGGGCAGCATCTCACCAGGTCCCTGGCTCTAACTGGGCAAGCCACACCACTGAGGAACCCGGCAGCATTTCCGTAGGACTTCAGTGCCTTCCACAGGAGAGGCGTCCGCCTGGAGGAGCAACAGTCAGGATCCCACCTGGGAACATGAACTGGTGTGTGGACTGTGCGACGAGCTTGATGCATGGGCCCTTCAGGAATGATTAGTGACTTGAACAGCGCAAACAACAATAGCAATGTTTTTGTTAATCTTCTTGTAATTCATCATTTAATTCCAATACAATCCACGGGTGACTTGGCTTCTTAACTAAGGCCTCCAGCATTCAGCTGTAGGTAGGTGCTGGGACCGTAAATTGCTCTTTTTTTTCTTTAGGAGAAATAAGTGGGTGAGCTAGGGTGAAATTTTCATTGATCTGAGCTTCAGGAAAGACAATTTGAAGGAGCAACACACAGTGTTGATGCTATAAAATTTAGTGCTTAGCAGCTTCAGGTAACGCACTGTGTTTGAAGAGATTAATTCAGTTGTGATCAAATCCAACCCAAAGTTCTTTCATTCCCCTGTAATTTCCAGCCATCCATTGTTCACCCATTTAATTAACTGCCACTTGCTTTCCAGGCTCCAAAAAAAGCATCAGGCAGATCACTATCAAGGCTATAAAGACAAAACCAATGATTACAGAGTTCTCCATGTTGTCGTAACCCTTTCCTGAAGGCAAACCAGCACAAATCCTAACTCAACTCATCCCATCCACACACACAGAATTGGACAGACAAACGTGGTGTGCTTGTCCACAGCAGTTTTAATCAGTTACAATCAACCTAATTTTGATTTTAAACTGTTCACAAAGAGGCGGCAGGCTCAAAAACTTAATCACTTACACGCGCATACTCTGAAATAACAGTCATTTGGAAATCCCATGCTGCTGTAATCATTATCCAGCGTTCCTTGCTCATATTACACTCCCACAAAACAAGCATTTCCAAGCATCCCCTTCTGATGTACAAACATAAGGAGAGCAAAAATTACATGCAAGAACCTCAACTAAATGACAGTAGAAGTAATCAGGCTGAAAAACATCTTCTGACTGTCTGTGCAGTCAAGTTTACTCCAAAAACTACAGCGTGGGAGGTTTATCTCATGAGCAGAGAAAAAGATATCCCGGCTTGGCAGCAAGGAGAACCAGCAAAGCCCAAACCTTCAAATGCACATCAGCCTCCTCCACCAGCAAAGTACTGTATGGCCTCAAGCCTGCCAGACAACATACTCCAGCTTCCACTCGTACGAAGACATTCCTACTGTTTATATTACCACAGCATCCAGCAGCTCTTTTATTCAGCCAGGACACCCCAGCACCACGTGGTGTAACCACACAGCGTGGGAAATGAGCACTTCTCATTTAAGCAATTTCCAGAAATTCAAATATTTTGAGGTTCTGCTCATGCACTGGGACAGTTTCCCCTTCCTGCTGCCCCCAACCCCATCTCTCCTTGCCACCCAAACTCTTCCAGCCCAGGCAATCACCCTCTGACCCTCCCCCAGAGCTCTCCTGAAAGCCTGCAGAGCGAGGCTGTTACCCTGTGGCCTGGGGTAACACCTGAGGAAGGTGTCTACACGCCAGCAGGCACAGAGACTTTTCATAGGGAAAGAGAAGGCAGATGAAGAGCTTCTTCTCACCTGAAAAGTAATGAAAGCCAGGCTGGACAACTCAGCTGAGCATGTGCCTATAGGAAAAGCGGGAAAACATCTCTGATGTCAAACTGTCTTGCAAGAGGAGAGCTGCCAAATGCCGTCCACTTCTAAAATTCCTCAGGGATAATATCAACCTCAGACCACGACCAGTAAGAAGCTACCTAGATGCAGAGCTAAAAGCTACATCTCATTCTCTGCAGCCTGGGCAGGCAAACCCCCCCTCTCTTTTGCTCCTTCTGCCTTTCACTGCTGTCTTTACCTGTTCTTTCCAAATAAGAAGGAACAAGGAGGAAAGAAGTTCTTGGACTTGGCATTTACCTGCACCAGGATCTAGATCCAGCTGTGTGATGTCTCATTTACATAATAAAGTGCTTCTTATAGTGAAGTAGTCCTTGTAAAAACATTTACCAAAGGATTCAGTGACACAAAGCGTGTTTTCCTGAGGGGTAAATTGAGGCATGAACTTCTGACAACAGACGACTGAAGAAGCTTCAATTCATTCCCCAAATTTCTTCCATTTTTATTACTAAGAAAACTTGTTTTCTCAGGTCTACTGCCAGAATTAGAAATTTGTGGCTAGATCCACTAAACAGCTCGGAGCTCACAGTTTTAGCATTAACATTCCATAGCATCCCTAACTTTTGGACATGTTGTCTACAGACTGAGTGCTCCTATTGCCAGGCAGCACTTTAAAGTTTTAAGAAGAAAATATCGGAGACAGACTCTTTGTTTTCAGCTTTGCATTTTGATGGAAGTGGACTGACATCTTCAGAAGAAATAAATATTGTTTCCTTGGACCACATTGCAGAGGATCTGTATTTATTCACAGTCTCCTCCTGGGCCCCATACCAAGGAGATATTCCACAGCAGTCCTCTCCCCCCTTCCAGTCAGCCCCTAGTTTGACTGCAGATTTAAAGGTACGCCTGGTACCCTGCATGAAGCATCCTCTCTCCCTCCCTCTGGGTCTGTGAGACCCCGAAACCAAGGCTGGCGCCAGGGGAACCACAAAGGCCAGGCAGAGTATTCAGCTGAAAGGAAATGTTGCAGAAAAGGCGGAAGGTGAGCCTGAAATGTTACAGTTTTACAAACAGGGTATTTCATTGAGTCCTACCATTTATCTTCATCAAGACTGAAAGGGCCGAGCATTCACCTGATAGATGCCTGGGCTGCTCCTTCCTCATGAAAAAAAGTGCCAGTGTCAGCTCTTCCTTTCCTCGGTAGTTGAATTACTAGAGAAGTAGTTTTCTAATATTTTTCTCTGCTCCCTTGAAGGAAACATGCAGTGCTGGTGGGAGATGGGGTGCTCCCCCTGGCTGGGGACAGGCTGGAGAGACCGCACAGAGCTGGTCCCTGCATCAGCCCTTTGTGGCTGCCAGTAAGTTCGTCCAACTCCCTCCCAGTAGGGAACAGCCATAGCCCGGTTTTGGGGTGGGTTTCTTTTTGCCCCTGGTCTCTGCCTGTCTGCTAACTTTTGCCCGTTTCCAGTCAGAAGTGTCTCCATTTTCATGTCCCTGATGCTGCCCTGCTCAGCCCCCACCACCTCCCCATCCTCTCCCCTCGCCATGTCCCTCCCCCTCCCCAGGAACTGCATTTAGAGATGCCTCAACTAAATCCTTGCCTCTCCATCACTTGTTTACCCCTTTTTGGGTAGAAAACAGACCCGGCTTTTTCTGGATTTACTTTGTTCCTTGCGGGGGCACTCAAAATGAAATATTTAAACATAGGATTGCAGGTGAAGATCCTATCCATCAAACCCATTTCTTCAGTTGTCTCTGAACGCTTACTGAATTTTTCCATTAAAATGAAAATTTCAGTTGAAGAGACTCGGGGAAAAAAATATCACATTTTGTTTCATCTTCCACACAGAATACTCGACCGCTCAAAAGTTAGCACATTCAAAAGACAAAGAGGATTTTCAAACACTCTGATCTAGCACAGAAGTGCAAGGACGTATCATGTAATCATTGTTCGGTACTTTTGAGGCCTTCCATGGTTTTGGGGTCCAATCTAAAACATGAGCTGGAGAACAGAAATTTGCAGAACGAGATCAACCCACTCTAGACTTGAGGACTTGCACCAGTGAAATCTTAAAAGCATCTGAGTAAGTTTTCTTGATGTCCTCTGAATTATTTGGAGAGATCTGGGAGAACGAATCCATATGGAGTTTAGTCAGACAAGGTCAGGAGTCGAGGCTGGTTGTGGCACAGCAGCCCAGCCACCACCTACCAGAGCTGACAGGTCCTGCTGGGACTTTGGAAGCTTACAAAACCTCAGGAGCTTCCACAAGGTGTACGGAAATCAGCAGTTTCCTCTTCCAAGCTGCACTACTATCAATGCCCTTTCACATCTTCTCTTTGATCCCAATGGATCTCGTTCTTCGGTCCCACTCCCATTCCCACCAGTAGAATCCCAGAGCAAACCTGGCCTGGCCTGTGTGCCTCTTATTCACAGGTCCCTCTCGTCTTCCAACTTTCCTCCTTCTCACTTTCTGCTTCCTCTGCTCAGCTCATATCCTACTGAAACCTTCACGCTTCTCTGAAGGCTCCATCTACACATACTTCAAACCAGATGAGGCCTTGCTTTAAATTTGAACAAATTCTTTTAAGAGAAAATAAAATGTAAAAAACTAACAGGCCATGAAACTGATTACACACTACTCGCGTACCGTATTCCCTTCCTACACACTTCACCTCATCTTTGTCTTATACTATATACTCTCCAGAGACAAGAATTATTTTTTTTTGTTTGAATGGTGAAATGCAGTATTTATTGGAGGTGACAGCAGAACTCCCATTGACTTGAATGGGATCAGGATTTAATCTTTTGCGGTTACTTTTGAGTGGCTGCTGCTCTTTATCAAAATACATTACTTGTATTTGCAATTGCTAGCACACTGATGTTTTGGGTAAAATCCAAGTCAGAAATTTATATTTGGGTTTAAGAAGTTTCTAGATACTTATTTCTAGCATGTCAGAGAACAATGCAGTGAGCAGCTTACCATTCAGCTATTTTCCTTAATGATTTTATTGTCTGTTCTTAACCATATCCCTAAGCAGTAATTAGGAAATTGCTTTGATACAGAGCTTTAAAAATTGTCCAAGCAGCCTAGCTGGCGGTTTTGCCATTCTTGTTTGTGACCGCACACTTTCAATAGCCTTTTCAATCTCCCCCCCCCTTTTTTTTTTTTAATATCGATTCTGAAATCTCCAAACAACTTAGCAGTTAAACAAGGCTGCTTCATTAAAGGAAATTGACTTACAAACGCTGCCATCCCTAGGGAGCGGAGAGGGGGGGATTTGAACATAACAAATCACGCACAAACAAATACACATTTTGCTGTATGGTGGGTGCCAAGACCATAGGGGGCCTTTAGCCGCTTCTTCCCCTCCAAAAAAAAAAAAAATACTGTTCAATAGATAAGTGAGATCTACCTATCCTGCTATGTTGCAGAAGCCATGCATTTGAGACGTGTGGCTGAGTGATGCTGTGGGGAACAGCGCAGGATTCACAGCCATCAGCACGATGACATGGAAACTAATTGAACCAGCCACAAATATTGAAGCTTAAGAGAGGAAGAGACGGCTGTTACTGACTTCCATAAGTTCTAACACCACGGAAGCTCCATCTCTTACCTGTCACATGGGAAGATTCACTGAAAACCTTTGTCTTCCTGGTTTTGAGAGAGTGCTTCCATCGCAACCCTTGTCGTCTGCAACACCTTCATTCATCTTCCCTGAAATCTGAGGCCTAATTCAGCAGAAGTGTTCTGAGCTTCCAGGACAAACTGACCTGGGGAGTGCCTGTTCTGTCATCCTTGCTGGGATCTGGGTGACATCTCAGTTAGTTACACTAAACCCCATGGCAGGCAGCTGGGAAGTGGAAGCAGCAGTTGAATGGAGAAGCTATGGGCATACAGACTTCTATCTTGGGTGCCTCAAGTGGCGGTTGGGCACTTGAACTCTTCTGTGGAGCTCTGCCCGTATGATTTGGAAGTCCTTTGATATTTTATTATTTTATACTTGCCTTAAAAGGATCTCATAAATCCATTATCCATTGGCATTCAACATTTCATCTGTGATCAGTTCCTAGAGATGATGTTCTTCTCCCAGCATCTTATCCAGGTAGTGGCTTGCAACTAGTGACCACTGGAGGCCATCGATTAGATACACGGCAAAAGATCAGTAGTGGACAAGAAAACCAGGCCAGGTCACTGCGAGAGAACTAAACCTGCCTCACCCCAATTCCTACCACGACTGCAGAGAAAAGGACATCAGTCTGATGATGGTAATAGCCATAAAAAAAAAGGTGTTTACAGGAAAAGTTACGTCAGAATTTATTATTAATTGCAATTAGTGTTACATCACTAGTGCTCCCTAAAATGTCAGTTGTATCTCGTTCTCCACCAAAAAAAAAAAAATAATCACTGAGACATTTTTTCTGCTCAGAAAAAAAAATAATAGTCTGATTAAATTTTGAAACCCAGTTTCTTGAAGTAAGATAAGGTCATGGAGATGAATGTCATAATTAAAAAGATTTAGCAAGGGTTAAAGAAAACCTAAAATGTCCATTTCTGGATAGGGAAGAGCGGGCAAATGCAAGTATTTAAGATGATGAACCTGCAACAGCTTTCTACAACATGTTCACACAATGCCTATTTTAGGGAGCATCTGAGAGAATAAAAAAAAGCTGTGGAATGAAGCACTGTAAGATTTTGTGAGGGGATGTCATTCCTTCCCCACATCTCAGCACGTACAGAAGGCACTTTGTGTACCTTGTCCTGTTTGAGCCTTTGCATCTGTGCAAATGCCTCGCTCTGGCCTTCGAACACCCCGCAGCCGTGTCCTCTCTCTGCTATCACAATAGTTTAGAAATGGGGTTTGTTTTTCAAGAGAAGTTGAAACTGCATCTGAGTAAGGTTGTTGCCAACGCTCATCTCAGCACTGGCATCGTTAGCAAAGCTGAGATCATGCTGTAGAAACAGTATGACAGAGCTGTTTATCTCGTGCTTTAAATATGACGCTTGCTTTTTTGGCCACCATTTTGTATTTTCCCCCCATCTTCAGAAGTAAATCAGCAATTGCAAATGACTATAAATTCTCAGGACTGCAAAACTCAAAACTGCCAGTTTGCATAATCCAGAAGCTTGGACAGCTTGGTTGGCTGTTGCTGCGAACGCTGAAGGTAGGACTGGGATCTGTTTGTGGCAGAGTTGGAGGACCCAGGATGGACAAAACTCTTGTTGGGACCCTGGGAGCAGAGCAGCAAACAGTGCTCTAAGGTGCTCCCCTCTTGGGTTATACCCCTTTTTCTGGGAACTGTTGCACCACTGGGGCCAGGCTTTAGCACCACCTGTTATTTTCAGTGTTACGCTATGTTTAATGTGTATTTGCTTCACAACTACTGCCTCCCCCTCCAGCCAGTGCCTCTGCAACACACGCTGCCCAGGAGAGGAGCAGCAGGCAGGCACAGCAGCAGCCGGTACTGTGTTGCAGAGGTCTGAGAGTCACGCCTGGGTAGGGACGATCTCATCCATAGCAGCTTTCTACACACCTAGACCTTCAGTCCTCACTGATGGTCTCAAGTAAGCACTAACACAAAGGTCAAGCATCTCCAGCAGTTGAAGGCATCTAATGCCCAATTACCCAGCGAGTCAAGCCCTTACAGACCCCTTCTGCAGAGCGGTACCTTAAGTTTCTAGGAATGGAAGGCCGTAACCACATCTGACTCTGGAAAGGTCTGATTACATAGAAGCAGGCCCCAGAAAACAAACGCACACACAAAAAAAAAACAAAACAAAACTGTTATACTACACCCCTAAACCAGAAACTTCAGAAAATTATTCAGAAAAATCATAAAAACAATTGGAAAATGATTCTACATCTTTCAGGTATATATCTAAGCAAGTTACTGAAAGAAATATTTTACTATCAAAACATCACTGTAGATACGGTTTCATTTAATTATCCTGCCTCTCAGTTATCAGCACACAACCTTTAAGTTTTCCATAAGGCAACACTGCCCTCTTTTGGTGCACATTATTATGCACAACGTTTTTGAGCCTTTGTAACCTCAGCAAGGTTAGAAACTGCTTTTTAAGCTATGTACCACTACCCATTTATTTTGTAATAAACCAACCCGTTGAGTTTTGAAAAGAACAAGCCAAAGCAACTGAAGTTCTATAAATTACAAGACTTCGATTTGTAGGACGTTGATCTAAAAAGGCGACTACTGTTAACAGATTACTGAAAGGCAACATTACAGAATTTGTTAGATGTGGTGCAAACGCAGTACAAAAATGGTGCATTCTATGTTTGCTCTTACTGCTCGCAGCACAAATACACACTGTGCCATTTAGTAGAGAGACAAACTGAAGGCCAGGACAGAAACTGAAGTTAAAAAGATTAAAATCAGGTATTTAAAGTGGTTAAAACACTAAGCAAGATCTCCTTTCAAGCTAACAAAGACTACTGATACAAAGGCCTGGGAAGTAGCAGAAATTTTGAAACAGAATTTTTGTGATATATACTGAGCTGTTACTACTATTTACTAGTCACTTCCCCCTATACAGATTTCCCACTTCTTGCTCCTCCTTTATCGCTGCTCCTGTCCCAAAATTACAAAAACAACCCAAACCCAACTTTTTGATCGCTTATTCAAGCGGAAAGATACGAAAGCTGGTTTTCACCCTTGTGTTACCCTGCAATATGTTAGGGACACTGCCAACAGGAGGCCATACGTTTTGTACTGAGTTTGCAAGGCCTCTGGACTGGCTGCATCCCCATACCTTTTACTCACTTTAGCTGTGACAGCAATCTCTCTAGTTCACCTGGTGTCTATAGGTGACCTCTTTCACCCATGTTTATCTTTGCGTAGTACAAACCTACTTTTATACAGAGTAAGTGTAACAAGCCGTTACTGTTGACAGAACAAGATATTTATCATTCTCACACCATGCTGTAGTGCAGAGAAATGCAGTCCTGGTATGTGAGCAGAAGCCCTGAGAAGTGGGGACACAGGAGGCAGCACAGGTGAATCCTGGCATGGGATGGCAAGGGATAGGGCCCACACTTGCTACTGGGAGATCCCACAGCTGTGCACAGATCTATAATGGTCAGTTTGACAAAAAAAAAAAAAAAGAAAAAGGTAGACCCTAAGCATAGTAAAACTGGTCTTAGGGGTAACAAACTATAGTGTCAAATATACACAGATTATCACATATGAAGAAAGAAGATGCAAAAGCACATTATCCAACATGCAAACGTCTCCCAGGCTGATACCAGAAAGTAAAGAACCAGCAACATCAAAAACAATACTTCTTGCATGAAGGACTGCAGAGGCACAGAACTGTCACCCTCTCCAGCAGCTGCAAGCTGTGGACTTAACGCTCAGGGAAAATGGAGTTGAGCATAATTCCAAAAAAAGGAACAGAAAACAAAGGGTGAATGTGCTACAACTTAATTTCTGTGGGCATTACTGTGATTTTCGTTCCTCTACATAAAAGTACTCTAACTGCACTGTTATTTTCTAAAGTATTTTGATCTAGACTAACCATGATTCTTAAATTAGACTGTTAAGATATCTATGAAAGAACATGTGTGTGTGTCTACATATACAGATAGATCCTTATGTCTAAAACAAGGATGGAGTATAACATCTTCCAAAGCAAAATTACCTACCCCCTTCTAGGAAGACAGATTAGTAAGCCTCCAGATCTTGTCCAGGAATCAAGGAAAAGCTTCAATAAAAATTACTGCTTCAGTCATGATTGTTTATATCAGGAGGAAAGACTATCTTGGACACATACGTTGTCATACAGATTATCAGTCAAGATCTGAAATTGCCAATTTCAGAAGTGAGTCTCAAGAAAGGATCATGAACTAGTTAGTTTCCTTAAAAAGCCCTATTTTCACAAGTGTGACATGAATAAACACCACTAGGCTTCAAAAAAAAAAAAAAAATCAAAGTATACTAAAACCAAGCAAACTGAATATACTGGTGCAAGAACTCAAGAATGATGTCTGAGACAAAAGACTACCAAAGCGTGTATCAACAAAAAGCCCAGTAGGTCTATCTGCCTGTGATGAACTTTTATCTGCATATACTGGAGGTCATCTGCATATACTACAGATGTTTGAAGTAGGGCAGTCAAGTAAGCAGCAGAGTAGTAGGAAACCCTAATGAATTATTTTTCAGTCAGGAGGAAGAGGCTAGCAAGATGGCAAAGAAATGCACACAGAAAGAAAAAACAACATTTATTATGTAGTGATACACTTTTGCCCTCTGTTCCTGCTCCTTCCAGCCTATGATCATCACAGCTGCTTGTTTTCTCTCCTCCTCCTTTCATGCATTCACAAGTGCTTTCTTTGCTTCTCTCCAGCACTTAAGAATTTTGCAAAATATCCTGGCAAGATATCACAGATTCCTAACTCACAGCAGCAGAGGACAGAGTGTCCCTGACAAATCTCCTTAAAGCAACAGAGAATACAAAGGATGCCAATCAGAAGGCTCTAGAAAGAAAGCGTTACCATCATGTTAAATAGCACTGATAAATCGGTGTTAGATTCTTGGTTCCATACTGACCTTAATATGGTGCAAGCCCATGGATAAACAAGTAGCTTTATTTGAACAGTGCAATTCAACAAGCTGACATGCTACCATGAAGCTACAGAAGCCAAAGAGGCAGGTATTTATTAAGCCAGCCATCTAGATTTTACTGAACTTTACTAAAGGATATCAGGATACTCTACTACTCTACTAAAGGATGACAGAACAAGGGGCAAGACAGGACAAGAGACAATGGTTTTACATTAAAGATGGGAGATTTAGATTAGGTATTAGGAAGAAATTCTTTACAATGAGGGTGGTGAGGCACTGGAACAGGTTGCCCAGGGAGGTTGTGGATGCCCCATCCCTGGAGGTGTTCAAGGCCAGGCTGGATGGGGCTTTGAGCGACCTGGTGTAGTGGGAGATGTCCCCCCCCGGCAGGGGGGTTGAAACTCGATGATCCCTTTCCAACCCAAATGATTCTATGATTCTATATCAACTTTAAAGCCTTCCTGTTCTTTGCATCCCAATGACCTTCTCAGAACAAGTTTATGGAAAGGACGTCATACAGGAATCATTTATTTTCAAATGAATTAGCAGCTCATTAAGGTGGAGTTCCATATACACCTCTAAGAGGAACATCGGACACAACTGCTTTAGTAATCAGCTATAAAAGATAAATCACACAAAGGTAGAAGCCTTCAGTTATACCCAATTAGATAAATGACAGGAGACACTCTTGACAACATAGGGATTTAGTGAGTTAAACCAGCTTCAATGAGAACATAGCGTATTTGATCACGCTCCCTATTTGTTTTCAAACTGACAGGTAAAGATGCATTAAAAAATGTCAGGATTTTTTTAAAAAAAGGAAATAGACTAAGTTTCCAGCACCCAAACAAGCAAGAGAGAGCTGTTCAGGTTCCTTTCAATGAAAACTGTTTCCCAAGATTTTGGAAAGTAGTTCATTTTTTCCTGAACAACATGGGATTAAAAACTTCAGGTCTTCTGAAAAGACTCCAGTCCTCCTCCAGATCAAAGATAAAAAATCCTGGAAGCACTAATTCATCACATCTTTCTTCACAGTGACCACAATTACGGTATTGCTAGTCAGTTTGGTCTTTCTCCTTTAACTGCAACAAAATAAGGCTGCATCAAGACCAAGCTTCAATAGGACATGTGACTCACTAATCACTCACCACCCTTGCTATTCTTACCTCAAAGTTTTCCTTATTTATTTTGATCTAGATAGTTGCTCTGTTGAGGGTAAAGACAATTTCAATATTAAAAAAAAAAAAGAAGAAATAAACCATGAAACTCTTCTTGAGTGTGTAACTCAAGTAGAGCTTCTAGGCTCTTCAGAAGAAACTAACTCTCTACAAGTACTTCAAAAGTAGTGCTGGTCCCAAAACAGCTTTCCTGTAACATCTTCCTACCTTTGCAAAACCTCAAAATTTAGCAAGATGGTGTATTACTCTAGTTCTGAATTTCAGGAATAGCCTTTACTAAAAGGTTACAGACCTAACTATGAACAAACTCAGTATGAGAATTCCCAAATAACTGAAAATACTTGCAGAGAAACACAAATTCAAGCAAGCAGAAACCACCAAAAAAACATTTTATTGCAACAATGTCCCCATCATCAACTGAGATGGCGAAAATTAAGTTTTAATTCATTTTGTGTTTCTACCTTTTTATTTAGGTAAATATAAATTCAAGAGTGTAAAATAAATCCACATATAAAACACAGAAGAAACATTCTCTTTCAGTGACTCCAAAAAAACTTACATACTGAAGAATCATGACAAGTCATCCGCTGTCCATTTTTTCCAAGTATACAGGCATGAAAGAACGCAGGTATTTATTCTCCAAAAGCATCCTGTACGAAGTCCTTAAAGTATTTAAGTAATATTTAGTTATCTCATACTCTTGCGCTTATGGATGTAGACTCCAAGAAAATGAGAGGAAAAAAACATCTCAAACTTTAGATTATTTAAACTCTGTCTAAATTAATCCAAACAAGATTAAGTTCAATTCTTACAGCTGAAGCATCACAAGTACTTTATTAGTATCATTACTTTGGAAAACTACTTCTTATTAGTTTTTCCTGCTTTTAAAATAAAGTCAGAATACTTATTTCAAATAGTTTTGTTTACTTACACTGTAAATATATTGCGGAAAGTAACTCCACATGCTGGTACAACAGGCCTTCATGAAGTTCCACTTAAACATTACTATGATGTACCTTAAAAAACTGGGACTACAGCATGAAATGCACCATAAAGAATCAATGTCAAGGGATTATGTATTATTTTCTCAGATGCAACAAAATGCTTATATATTTTCAAGTCAATTTGGGGCTGTTAGACCACATGAATATTGGCTGGTTATAAATACTTGGACTAGGAACACTTACTGTTTTAGAAAGATGTGATTATTTTGTTGTTATTACACAAAAAAAATGTTATCAGTATTATAAAATGTATCATGCAAGATATTACAAGAGGAATGTTTTTCACTGGGTCCAACAGGCAGATGTCTCCAATGATTGTGGCTTTTAATGCATATCATGCCAAGTTCTTAATAATATTTTCCCTCATGGTTATGTTACAACAGAGAATGAAGAAATTAAGATGGTAAAAGCAAACAACTTTAAAAATGAGAACTGCAAGTAACTTCACAACTAGAAGAGGAAAAATCATAGAACGATTTAAATCAGCACTATTGTGGGTCCCCACAGTTGCACTGCTACTCTTAGGTTTCCAAAAGATGCATATGATTTTATAAATATTTTTGTGCTAAGAGCCATGCTCAGAAACAAAATATAGGCTAGCACAAGTCTACCTTCTTGGAGATGCATGTTAAGTATAAAATTCACTTACTAAAGTGCATTTGCTGAACAAATTCTAACTTCTACTATTATAGCTATCCCAATAAGCAATACAAACTAAACTTTGTTGAAATTCTATCTCTACTTAAAAGCAGTAAATATAGATGACTGATACCTAAATTACAATCTTGTATTATCAAACATTTTGAGTCAATGCTGTGAGCTGTAGAAATAAACAAAATGTACTGTCCTAAACTTCCCACAAACGAGGAAGCGCCTCTAGTTAGAAATACTGAAAGCGTAGAATGGAGTTAAATAAAAGCAGAGCTGAAGCAAGCATTGCTTTGCTGCTTATTCAATATGTTGTTTCATTAAGGCTCTGAGAGAAGATGTTACTTTTCTCAAGATCTTTTGGCAAAAAGATACTAATGCAGAAGAAGCAGGGTTATCTGACATTTCAGAACTTGTATTTTCATATTTTATTAAAGCCAGCTCATTCAGTGTCTGTATACATTTATTGCACTTGAGTTGTTGGAATACACCTATACCAACAGAGTAATAATGATTGCAACAAAGCCATAGTAAAATAAACTTTAAAAGGGTCTGATTCTGACATTAGAGGATAAGTGTCTGCATGTTTAAAATGTTCCCCTAATAATAATAAATACAGACAAATTGCTCATCAAGTCAGGTGCACATGTTTAACAATTATTTAGCATATATAAAATTTCACTCATCCTTTTATCAATACAAATCTGTTAGGGATCAAAAAAGACTTACCATGCAAAATATTGATTAGTGCTGCATAATGGAATATATATTTCTATCAGAGTTAAAACAGCATTTTCAAAATTTAAAGAAAAATAAATTTTTAAAAAGGGATTCTACTGTTGAATGCAAGTCTTCCTTGTAGCAAAGACAAGATAGAGACAAGTTACGATTTATCGCTGTACTTCAGTCTTGATGAAAGACTAATAATAATTTGTCCACCTACTTCTTAATAAATGCTACATTTTCAAGAATAAAGGAACTATCAGTAGGCATTATTTCTACTTAAAACAAGTTATTTCTCTCTGTAATAGGTCAAGTATGCTTTTAAAGATTCAGGTAAGGGTAGACTCATAATTTTCTCTCTCAACAGATTTCGAGGAGGCTCTTCTGGCTTCAAGGCCTCACTGTGATCTTTATCCTCCTCCTCTTTGTTATCATCTTCCATTCTTTCATCTTCTTCGCTATCTAGAGGCTGAGGAATGAGCTGATTACCAACAAACACATAGGTGTTAATCCTGCGTCTACGACATCTCCTCCGTTTTCGTTTTGGAGGAGCCTTCTGAGTAATACCCTTGGCTTTCATCTCCTCATTTATGAAGTTTCTCAGGGTGCGTCTGATGTATATTCGAGCAAGGTCCTGGAGATTCCTAACAGCACATGGAGCTAAAATGAAAGAGACAGTAAATTATACTAAGTGAAATTTCCCTCCAACAAAAAAAAAAAACAACTTAGCTGCAAGGCAATACTTAGACTAGTGCTCAAGAACAACTGAAATCTTCATACATGATACAATATGCAAATGAAACCAGGCTAGATACTGTCACCCGAACAAATCCTGCAGCATATTCACTGCTGAAAGACTTCTATAGCACAGACATATGTAAAGGGCCTAGATCTGAGTTGAAAATGGCTTCTGAAATATGACTCATTTTTTAGAGAAAATACAGTCTGAGAGGTCTTTTGACAGATGTGCAAGAGAAGCAGAAAGCACAAACAGATTATTAAAAAAAATTAAGAAAGCATACAACAAATACTGTCACCTTTTAGCACTTGTCAAGTCTTGGGACCTACTACTGGTATTGGTTCAAGATCCTGCTGCTAGGAAAATTTCTACATCTACGCCACATTTGTTTAGGCAAGTTTCTTTCTTCTGCCTCCCTTTCCTACTTACGATGCTTTTCCCTACTTCCTACTGAACCCAACTCACAAGGGAGGCCCATGTAGTCTTCACAGCTGATCAACAAGTTCACCCACACCTTTGCAGCAAAAAAGGTATCAAAATTACTGAGGTCATGAAGAAACAAAGCAAGTAACAAAAGCCAAAGCCACATATTTTCCAGTAACAGACAGGCAGGTGATGACTAAGTGTTGCTGGGCTGGTGGATGCTTGTCCTAGATAAGCTACAGCTGACTAATTCCAAGGAAAACAAGAACTCTGCAGCCTGTTCTACTTTCTTGCTTGTCATTTTTGTTCCTATATGAAGTAGCATAAAGTTAACAGGGACTTCAGTAAGGGATAAGTTAGTGAAAAAATAATTTTGATAAACACACCTCCAATATTGTATTCATCTTAAAAACACTCTGCATTTCAATCAAAATCTTTTGTTTCCTACACTGACTCCAGTTGCATTCTAGTTATTCATATTTGAGACAGGAAGGATGTTTATGACTGCCAATACTGATTTCAGCTAATGCCAAAAGGAAAAAAAACAATCCAAATCAAACCAAACCAGAACCAAGCCCCATTTGTTTAACATAAAGTCAACACAAAATCCAAGAACAAAACCCTGCCCAATCATTCAAAAACACATTTATAAGATCAAGCTAAACAAGCCATGATTGCAGATTGTATGCCAATCATACTAAATGCAAGCAGAAGGTATACGATATTGAAGTAATGGATGGCAGTCATTTGTCCCATATACAGAACTATGTAAGAATGACTTTATAACATCAGAAAGGAAGAAAAAAAAAATCCTTCAAAAGAGGATGGAATAAAACTTTGAAACAGTGTCCTGATAAAGGTATAAAAGCAGCAAGTTCTCAGCTTTCTTATTGTGTAAGATAATATAAAACAACGATACTGCTTTTAGCGCTAGTTATGATTAATTATATCCTATTTGATTTTGAAGACAACAGCATCTATTTGAAGACTAAGTAAGGCCTTCACAGTCACATTCCAGATCACAAGCTACAAGTGGTAACTGTCAACCATTCATGCTACCTAAAAGAAGCCAAGACTTAAAGCTGTTGAACAGAAGTAAAGGAGTCTCAGATACACAGAGATAGGACAAAGAAAATGAGCTTTTGGAAAGCGTCAGAAGGATAGTTCAGAAGTCCTACAGTAAAACAGAACAAGACAGTCCTACTCAGGTAAAGTAAAATCTGTTCGAATACAGGACTACTGAGGAGGGTACCTGGGGAAGAATTCAAATAACGAAATCAGCATTAAGTTCCACTGATATTCATGCATTTAAACCAAATTGACCAAGAACTATGATTCACTTCTGTTTTCATTAGTGATCTTCTCAAACTTGCCTGATGTTTAAAAATTATGTTTGAGGCTAACCAAACCTAGAATACAGTAAAATTTTACTGGCTCTAAGAAGTTTCATCTTTTCTCCTTCATTATGATCAAGTAAATATGAAAATTAGACTTCAATAAAACGTATTATTGTGACTTATCAGTGATATGCTGGGCTCATGATCAGAGTTTTTAATATATACAATATACTGAGAGTTAACAGAAGTTAACTTCCCACACCAAGTTAAGCATGAAGCCATGCAACCACGTTAACATCCTGCTCAAATGCAAAACACTTTGTTGAGATGCAGAATATTGACTTGACCAATACTAGTGATGCTTGATCTTTACCACAACGCTTTGAGTCTATCCAGAGACAGAGCTTGCAATACGCCACATAGGTGCAACCACTCTGGTTTTAAATAAGCTATCTTAAATAATTTACACATAAGGTGAGAATCTGGGTGTGGTTTACTGTCCAATCTTAGTTTCTCCCATAACAGTATTCAAACTAGGAACAAGCTGCAATTTTTGGATGTTTAATGTCCACTTCTTTCCAATTGTCTAGTACCAGTGATCTGTGCCTTAACCAAGAACTATGTTGGTAAAATTATCCTTTTAGCAACACCTCTGTACTTTTCCATGAGGAAAAGATTCTACTTCGAGAACAACTGGTTGACAGATATTTTACTAAGACCTGCGTACGTAGGAGAGTTATAATTCTAGTGTATCTGTAACATCATGTATATCCCAGAAGGCATTCAAAGATTGTCCAAAGAATGGCACAGACTCCATGTTCACTAAATAGTGATATCTGCAACTTCTGGATAAAGTTTACAGAAAGATAATGTTTACTAGACTACTCTGAGCTTTTAAGCTAACTCACAGGTGTGTGGATTTGAAACAAATAGACGATGTTATTATAAAAGAGGAATTAGCTAGAGTTTTTATTTCTCGAGCTTCAGATCACTATGTTTTACACCCCTTGTCCCTTTTTCTTTTTTTAAGCTTCACAGTAAAACTAGACCAGCCTGAAAGAAGCATAACTTAATCAGACCCCTAATATTTTGGGTTGGTTCCCCCTGCTTTTAAATAATGCAAATTTAGGAGCACATTTGCATATTATTTTCCTCTTCTAACTAAAGAATCATTTTGAAATTAAGCTACTTACAGGAAACACCTTTATTGTACTATAGTGCAGTTCTGAACACTACTGTTCTATGCTATTTTCATTCTGAAAATTCAGGAATGTCGATATAGAACATTTGAAAATCCTCCTCTACCTACTATGATTTTATAGTCTAATCCTCTAGGTATTTCACTGTCAGTCATGATAAAAACTGTTATGGACTACATCTGAAAGCAAGAACAGAGGGGAAAAATAATCTTGTATTAACAAGTTAACTTCAACATGTCTCAAAAAGCAAGTGTTAAAGCAACCAAAAGGAATTATTTCTGAAAAAAAGAGCTATAATAAGGAGCTATCATTGGCAAGGTCACATACTCTCAAAATTAACAGCCAGATCAGTAGTTATAGGCAATGCAACCTGATAGGACATCCTGGACTCCTGAAGGGCTGAGACCTGTTCAGTTAGATATGCATGGAGGTAAGAAACACGTGAAGAGGACAAATATTAATTCCCTTTGGCTATTTAAATGTTACAAGATCAAAACGGGAGAGAAAAGCTGTTATTCTACATGCTCTTTGTTGGGTTACGTTCCCGCATGTTACTGAAGCTGTGTATTACCCTAGCCCAGGCTACCCTAACAGAAAATTTCAATTATACACCTTTGTCTGCCATTTTTTTTCTCCCTTGTCATGCTATCTTACCATCTTGGCAATAGATGTACTTTCAGAGACTTTCCAAACACCTTTACTAACCTAATTCAAAGCACTGCAGCTAGAAAGCCAACCCCAACAACTACTAAAAACCAGCTAGGCATGATCGTATCAGTTGCAGAGACACACACACTCAGCTTTTAATATCCTATGGAACCACAGCTGCAGTTGAGACCTGTTCCTTCCATTTCAGGGGGAAGATAAGAAATTATTTATCTCTGAGAGATGGTCAGGAAGTTAGCACTCCTAACAGAAATAGTATTAGCTTCCTATTTTATCTGTATCTCGCTAGAAAGAGAAGCTGAACCTAAAAGGAAGAGAGTATGGAAAGAATGTGCTGGAAACATTCTAGCGTTATACTTCAGGATATTGGTTGTTTAGCAACACAGAAGACACGACAGGTGCACAAAAACAAATCAGTGAGCTCCCGCTTTACTAAACTGCATGTTCCTGTTCTATCATATTATGTCCGTATAGCATAGTCTCCCTGCTTCCAGCACACCACCAGCAGGCACCATAACCTATCAATAGGAAGGGAGCGAGCACAAAGGACACTTACGCAGTCCCACAGTGTCATGTTTGCCGTTGTCATTTCTGTTTGGTTGCACTAGTGGAGCAAATGAAACAGCAAGGATATTTTTACTTTCCCAGGTGTTCTGTCCTGTTCTCAAGATTTGTGTTAGCTGCATAAAAACAAAAACAAAATAAATCAGTGGTTACTGATCAGTGGTCACACTCAATACTATTCAGACTTGTGTTCAAACACACAGCTATTTTGTTTTGCTTCAAAATTAATTAATAAAGGCTGTTTTATGAACTGAAAGGATTTTCATATTCCTTTAAATATCACTAGAACACTAAATAAGGCTCTTTGGCAAAAGGAAAATTAAGGCCCAAAGTAAGTTTCTGAAAAGATCACAGAATACTTTAGATTGGAAGCAAATTCCACAGTCCTCTTTCTGCTTGAGCAATACCAACTTCCAAGTTAAATCAGGTAACTCAGAAGCTTTTCTGATGAAGTTGAAAAGAGATTCCCCAACCTGGCTAGGTGACCTGCTGTATGCAGTGTGCAATCACTCTCACTATGAAGACCTGTTCTCCCTATATGCAGCCAGAATGCCCCCTTGCTGCCATTTGTAACATTCTTCTTTCAGTTTGCTGTGAACCTGTGATGAGAACTGGACTCCTGTCCAGTTAGTAGGTAAATTCTCCACACCTTTAAAAAGGCAAGTCAGGAATAAAATGTTCCTTTGGCTGTTTCTCTGCAGGCTACATCAACCCAGATCTTTCAGCTGCTTCTTACACTTCACATGCTCTAGTCCCCTAACCATTTGTATATAAGGTAAAAATATTCAGTTTTCATTTTCCTATCAAATCGTGACTACTTTTAGGTTGGATTCCATCAACTTTAATTGACAGCATCGTAGTCCAATAAATACTGAAAAAATATTTCTGGAACTGAAGCATGCAGGCTATGTTTTAATCATTTTGGTATTCTGAGAAAGCAGATACATAATGTGGTAATTCCTTCTGGAAGCTGAAGTCAATCGCATGTCTATCAACAAGCATCTTCCCCAATTATCTGTATTTAGGAGGACATCAACTTAAATCACATTATCTGTCTCTCAATTTCCCTATTAGTAAATCAGGGAGAATAATACCTACCTTTGTAAAGCCTTTTGAGATCTAAGGATGAAAAGTGATAAAAGTGTGAAGTATTATTAAAATAATACACCTATCTGAAAAAGTTTAATCTAACATGGAAAAGCAACACTGACAACTGTTGGAAATAAGTCGTACTTTTTCCTTCAGTTTTTTCCTCCCCTTACAATATTGCACTAATCACAGCTATTTCATTTATCTCTGAAATAAATTCTCATGTTTAGAGGGTAGCTTTTAAGTACCGACTGAAAACGTCTGTGTGGCAGGGAGATTTCAAAGCAGTTCTGGGACTGGTATAACGCAGTAAAAATACTACGAACAGAGTTTTAGCTTCACTGAAGACAGTTTTGCTACAGACTTTGTTGGAAGCAGTATATTGATGTTTTCCTACACATTTCAGGGAAAAAAGTTGAAGACGTCATTAAAAAGACCAGTATCTCCTTAATTGCAGCAATACACTGAATTAAGGTATCATTAGTTGAACATTAACTTAGTCAAATATACACTTAAATGCATTCTTTATATTATATATTTCTCATACTAAAAGATAAGAAGGGGAAATTGTCGCTAAGTCACCTGATCTTCTATAGGCATTACTAAAATGCCTCCAACTTTCAATAAAATTTTCATGTAGTTTTCATGGTCTTTCTGGACTCCAGCTCCACAGTAAATCCGGTCATATTGATGACTGTCTGAGGCTATTTCCAAACAATTACCAACCACAAAGGCAGGTTCACAGAACTCAAATCTAATGGGAAGAAAAAAAAAAAGAGGGGACATTTCAAATTAGGATTTTTAAGAGAAACCAGTCCAGATAATGACAGAAAAATATTTTTCGTATCTTCCCTTATGTAACAAAAAAAGACAAGCATAAATACTTTAGAAGTCTGTATTATGGCAATATTACTTTGAAAATAATCTGGGTTTTTTTCTGCCACATCAGGGATCACCAAAGAAAACTTCTTAAGCGGTTATGATTATGTATTATGCAAAACATGAAAGGCCTCAAAGCATCACCAGACTTCTGAAGTGCAAGCAAATAGATTTGTCTAAAGAAACCTTAAAAGCCATACAGTAAGTAGTACATTTATCAACAACATGCAATATCTAGTCTGTTGATTAAATACTGGAATAGTTCATTTCCTAATACCCCACCTGCATTTCTTTTTAAATTAATCTGTTAAAAGACTAGTTTTCCTCTACCTCCCAAATTTCCACCCTGAGCCCAATCCACTTTTCCCCCAAAAAAATTTAATGGAAGAGTGTCATTTTTTGACTACACAGAGCAAGAAAGAAATATAGATTAATTATCACGGAAGTATCTTTTCTAATTGTCATCAGCAAATAAAAGTTATATAACTACTTTTAAGTGAGCCTAAATTTATAACAGGTGGCAAGGACTGTAAATCCACATTGTCACTGCATAAAACACCATAGGAAAGACGTACAGAACAGAGCTTTATTGCCAAAGCTGCACAGATTCTCCATTGCACTAACTCTGCAGCACCTTACTGCTTCGGCTCTTAACAGCATAATAAATGTAATTTACCTTTTTGTAAAATAAATAAAATTTCTTCAACAAATAACTTCACCTTTTCCCTTACCACTTTAAAATTAAGGAAAGATGTTACAGTTGCTCATGGAAAGGATTTATGCTTTTGTTTTAAAAACATGTTAAGTAAAACCAAACATCTTGTTGCTGCATGAAATAGTTCATAAACTTCAACAGGCATTATTAATATTCAGTGCATCTCAAACTTTATCCAGAAGGAATGAATTTTTCTAAAAACTTCATGTACATGCAGTCAGTGTTATGACCTTTACAGCTGACTGTCATTGGAAAATAATTTTTTTTTTTTTTTACTTGGCTCACAGTAGCAAATCCCAGTACAACACCTGACAACACTGAACTCAGCATTTCTTCGGTTACAGTGAAGCCTGGCAGCTTTCACTGCTTAGGGACGCTGCCTATAAAGCTTGGCTGACTTTCCTATCCACAGCACTGCCATTAACAAATCAGAATTCTATTAAACTGCCATTTTTGCTTGAAGTATATACATTCCCGACACCCTGCCCCCAGAGAGATGCTTGATCTTGAAAATAATGCAATGCTTCTTTCTTTGTCTAGTAACAGAAGAGCTATATGCAGCCAACAGTCCAATAGGTTTCCTTATCCAAGTCCAGAGGAAAAACTGAAAGCTACAAACACCAGTAGATTAAAAAAGTGAGAGGGAGTAGGGAATGACTGTCTTGTTGCACACACTGGGCAGCTAGCCCAGTTTGAAGTCTGGCTGAAATAATTTCAGATTAACACAGAAAGATCTAGAAATACATTAGTCAAGGTTAAATGCTGGGTAGAAAATGATACCCAAGGCACTGATCACTTTGCTGAAGACGCGATCACATTTCATAAGCACTTGAACTATCAAGTATTTTTCTACATTCATTGAGGGTCAGTCGGGCAGCTCATGCTAGAGTTTTAAACAGTGGGCAACCTGAAATTAGGTCAAGCAGCACCATATCATTTTAATTTGCAAGTCTGAACGAAGTAGAAGGTGGAGAGGGAACAGAGACAGACACAACACAGAATATGGTACTTCTCTAAAATGCAGTTTTATATCTTGAGACAATCCCAGATTAGTTTTTGCAAAATGAAGACAGCCTGCCTGCCTAACCTGACAACTTTCCAAACTTTTGATCTTCACAGAATGCTCCTCTAAAAACCGGCAAGCTGATTACCAGATACTGCAAAGTTATTTCCTCTACTAGAAACCACCCTAAAGCTCATGAAGCCACTGGCTGCACCCTCTTGAAACAAGCAGGAACACCAAACTCTCCAAGGAAGCAAATATTCAAGGTAAAAAAAAAACCACAACATTTCCCAGATACAAAATACTCTGTGGATGAAAATTCAAATACAGTAGAAGCTGAAGATAATTTCTCATTTAGCTCCACAGCTTGCAACCAGAAGCATACAAAGCACAAATGAAGATATAGCAGCAGCTACCTATTACACCTGTAAGAATGAGATGGGCTAAGCACTGGAGACGAACTCTGCCTACAGGCATTTTAAGATGACTGGCCTGTGCTCCACATTATTAGTAGTTTTAGCAGTTTTGCAGAGACACAACGCTTACAACCAAAGCTACATAGCTTCAGCCAGTTTCAACCCAAGTTGTCAGCAGCGGGAGCTAACTTCCCATAGGAAACCTAAATACTGTATGGACTAGGGTAGACGTAATCCCTGAAGGTGGCTCTTTAGTCTGTATCAGATGAAAAACCAGAGAGTCTACTGAGCTCACCTGGCTGTGTAATGGTTAATACCCAGCTGGCCTGTAATGGGACTGGCTGCCAACTTGAACATAGGCAGGTCAAGAATTGCAGTACGTAACTTCCATTACCCAGAAAACCAAATAAAAGTAGGCAGAAGAAATCGGAGGAAAAGGTTATAAACACTGTCTGGTCATCACAAGACATGGGTTCAAAAGCCAACCCTCCTCATTCATACTGCCTACAGAACAAACTGTATCATGTGTTATGGTACGAAGAGTGACAAAATACCAGAAATAAAGGCATACAGAGTTCCTACTCAGCAGACAACTACAGACTTTTCAAACCTAGTTAAGTCATCAAACAGTCAACCTTACTCCTCCACACTCCTGTGTAAAGTAAACCCCATCAGTGATGCAACAAGACCCCTTCCCTGCTCACCGAATCTTCAGCCGATTCTGTTTTCACAAAAAGATATATGCACCTCTCGATCAGAAAGAGCTAATAAATGCATGCACAATTTTTTTGTACTTATGTAATCCAGTAATTTGTCATGTCCTTCCAACAGAGACTAAAAAGCAATTGAGAGAATTCAAGTTACTAACTTGCCCAAATAATTTTCAAAATAAGCAAAGCTAAGGGTTTTTTTGAAGTATAAGACTCCAGCATTTGATCAGGAAATTAACTTAAAAATAAAGGTTCTGCAAATACAAGGGGATAAGTGATTTTAAGAAAACCTGCCAACAGCATCACAAGCTTGTTAAGTCTTACAGTATGAAAGCAATATTAACCACATTGTAAAACAATGAAACGATCTAATGAAACCTAAATTCTTTTAGTCCCAATTTTCACTATATCCAACAAGTTTATTTTTTTTCTACTGTCTTTGGGATATGAGAACAGTTCAGATATTCATTTTCTTGCTGCGTTATACTGACATGACTGAAAATAAATTGTATTGATTTAACATGTAATATTGACAATCACATAAGCTACCTACTGATGCAATACTGCAATCAATTTTTTTTTTCAGTTACTCAATTGAAATGGAAGTAAGAAACACCAAGTGTTATTTACCATTTCTTCACCTCTACCTAACAGCTAGGGTGGCCTTACAGAGAATTATATATGTAACACAAAAATGACTTATGCTACTTTGATACATCAGATGCCAAAAAAAGGCAAAAATGAAGTGTTGGGACAATCTGGAGAAGCTTTAATCACAGTAGGTTCTTCAACAGAATTACAAAAGAGCCAACAGAACAGAAATTAAGAGTTCCCATTATAGATAAAAACAACAGTGAATTTGTTTAAATAAGCTCCGGCCATAGGATAAATTTAAGCACACAGATCACATTTAGCAACAGTCCAAGATACCCAAGCAGTTCCAAGCACAAAGTATCCGTTGACCTCATTCTGCCCTTCCATCTTTTGCAAGTTTGTAATCTGTCCCTCAAGGATGGGTGTTTCAAGTTCATCCCTAACACAGCCACAGTACTTTTCTTCAAGCAAAACAAAAAAACATTCTCTAGAATTTAAAGAGCGTTTGTCTTTGCTGCAGCAAGTTAAGAAAATCATCAAGTAATAGACTGTTACTGCCCAGGTTCTTTCAAGTAAGATGTCCCACAGATATCAACATAATGAAGTATTACTATTGCAATAAAATGAATATCCTTTTTAAAAAAACATCTATAGCGAAGAACTAAGATTAAAGTTTGTTGCTCTTGTATCCATATCCACCAATCTAGTATTTGTGTGATAGCAATATATTAATAAAAAAATAAGACAACACAGCAATAACCTACCCTAATAGCAGAAGCTGTTTGGGTTTTTTTGCAAGGGGATTCATTGGTTGGTCTTACCATAAGACCCACCCACAGAACCCACACCTTAATTACTTCCAACTATGAAGATGTACAGGATGCTTCTTGGGCTAAGCTTTCTATCTAAACATCCTGCATTCATGAAAGTTGTAATCCTGTTGTTTCTTGAAGATGAAACTAGGTGTACGTAGGCATGAACTCTTTTTTTTTTTTTAAAGGGGTATAAATACTTGATTTTTTAAGAGGAAACAAGTTCAATCTATCTCAAAATTTGAGATTAAAAAAAATCAAGTTATTTGAAGGAAAAAAAACTTTCAACATCCACAAGCTTGTGTTTGAAGGAAACAGTAAAACATATTACAAGATGCTTCAAAAAAAAAAAGGAATACTGAGGAACCACTTGAACTACTTACACCTATTTTTTCTCTTAGAAAAAACAATTAGTTCTTAAAACCAGCATCACTGCAGCTACATTTTACACCACAACTACTACTACATTCACACCAGGATGTCATCTAAAAGTACACTTCTGCCTAGCCTTGTATTTAGTAACCACACTCCTATCTCACTTTGCAATTCGCAGCCCTTACAGAAAGAAAACTCATTTTAGTATGAATTTAGCATACCGTTTTCCTATCCACACATTTCTTTTTGTTAGTCTACTCAAACCCTCCAAAAAGTCTTAAATCTCATTTGATACCAACAAGCTGCTCCAAGTAACTCCCCTCTAATAGGAAATTTATTTAATTTATATTTAGGGCACAAAAGCCTACGCTTAAACTTTAATGATGTATAAGAAAAGTTTGGCAAGTTTTTAACATTTGCCATTTGTACTACAATGACACTACATTGGAACTAAGAATTCAAAAGCACTGCAAGGCAAAGTTCACACTTAACTCTTCATGGAAAAAAACATACTCCAAAACAGAACAATAAATCCAATCTATATATTTACATATTTATTTGTATATATATAATATATATATAAATCCAAATAGTAAAGCTAACTAAACCAATCTGCCTGAGCCATTGGTTTGAAGTTTCTTTTCACACACAAAAAATTGGCTTATGTTTTTAAAACACAGCTACAGCAGCTAAACAGTAAGTGTTTCCTGTGGTTATTCTAAGACACAGACTGAAGAGCTATATATAATCTCATCTATGAGGTTCTGGCTCCTTTGTTTATTTGCATTAAAAAACCCAATATTCTCAGAGCTTCTCTTATGTCAAACACAGTAATTTCATAAATCAGTAACCTTACTTCAAGTACTCCTGGAACCTGTTTAAACACTAATGCATTCCCTGAAAGAAACCTTCTAAGTCAATTTTTCAGATTTTAAACTGACAAATAATTATCTTCTTTGAAACATACAGATGAATGTCAATATTCACATGGCTCACAAACTTAAACCTGCAACAAATAATATGGGAAAATTTTTAAAGAATGTGAATTATTTTCCTATTAAGTGGCACAACAGCAGGGCAAGATAGCAAGTTCTTTCCAACTTTGTGGTGGGTTTTTTTTCCTCCATCATTCATTCCATCTCCTTTAAGCATTTTTTCAAGCTCTTTGAACTAGTCAGGTTCATGTATTCCTGAATATTTATGGATTGCTAGCATGTTTTGTTTAAAAGTTCTGCACATTTAATATATTTTAACAATTAGTATTATTGTTTTTTGTGACACCTTCTGCATTTACAGTGCAGAAACATATAAAAATACTAAATCTTCGAAAACAAGATCTATAATGACAACTTTTAAGTCCCTTGCTTCCAATTACGATAATAGTAGTTTTAATCAGCATTAAGAGTACAAGCCAAAAGTGATGCTGATTAAACTTCGTTTTGGCAATTTTATCCTGAACAATTTTTCAGCTTCTAGGCGATGCTGTAGGGACAGTAAGTGAGAAACCTATACTTCGCTTGTATTTGTCATCTCCTTTTTTGATTACAACTGTCTTGGTGGTTCCATTATATAACCTCAGCTTTAGCTTATAGTTTTTCATAAGCTCATCAGTTTTATTGGTTCAAAACACATTACTCTTAATTCTGAAGAAAAATTCAAAACACTGGTTCTTAAAAATACTTAGGACTAATCTCAGTCTCCCTTTAAAAGTGGTTTACAAAATTTAAACTTCGTTATATACTGTATCTAAAATTTGGTGGTAAGATGAAGAATTGTATTGAAAGAATACTTTTTATCAATTCCACAGTAAATTTTAAGAAAGGTGGACAGGAACAGGAAGGAGATAAAAAGTTTCTGTCACTTCAGCTCATTGTCCAGGCCCTAATACATCCATGGAGAGAAGTCTGGAATACAACTTAGATTTTTACAGAAACAGAGGAGCATTTGCCGTTTTTTTTCCTGAAGCAGAAAAATGGGTTTCTAGGTTGACATTGTCATATTTTATACCGTGGAGTTTTGTGAAGCAACAGATTTTATAGGAACAATGTACTGAGTGTTGTCATCATTAGCTTTAATGTAACATACATTCTAAATACTATCAAGAACTTATAGCACCAAGAGATTTCCAAAGAAAGGCAGTGTCCACCATGGGATTTTTTTATTTATTTCTAAAAGATACTTTACATATGGTTCTGAGAGGGCAAGAACACTTATTTCTACAAGTATCAAATACTTTAAAAATGCAGGTTTACCAACTTCCTAGATTAGATTCAATTGTCATTTTTGGAGCCTTCTGGATTATGAGTCTAGGATTAGAAATACTACTTCCCTTTAGTATCTCTAAAAGAAAAAGGGATATTCCAGAAGCCTATTTTCCTTTCCTTTTTTTTTTTTTAACATAACCTCTGGCATCAAAGAATCCCACTAGAATTGTCATCCCTGTGTTGTCCTGGTTAGACTAAGCCTCAACAAGAATTCATTCATTCAACAAAAAAATGCATCATTTACACTGAGACTAAGACTAAGTTATCAGTAACATTTAAACTGAGTAAGGCACCAGTGAGTTTAGGAGGCAGTTGTTTTTCCTGCTTAGATTTTTAATGCAATCACTAACCAGCTGCACAGAAGGAAGTTTTCTTTGTGTATATACAAGGAACCTTCCGTTTCAAATGTGCTTTAATGAAAAGAAAGTGAGCCTTCAGAGTCCTAGCAGAAGCCTTGAATTTCTATGAAGAAAATTAAATTTACTGTTGAAAGATTAAGCTTACTATTTTTCAATGCCAATACAACCTACTACAGGATTTCAGGAAGAAGTTTCACCCACAACAGTTATCCCAGAAGTAGTACTAGGGTTCTTGTCACTTACCATTGAAGTGGTTTCTTTTGATCCTGAGAAGGGTTGGTGATTTTCTTTCACAGCAGGGACTTCACCAGCTTACCCAGGTTTGGGTTTTGATAGGGTGCTAGAAGATGGGCAACCTAGCCTTGCCCTGTGGCTCTCTCTCCAAGCTGGATATTCTAGGTCTAGAAGTTGACTGGGAGCAGAAAAGACAACACATTCCCCTTCAATAAACAGGTGAAGCGGGGCCTGGTACTTGCACATTATGTGTGTTAGACAGAGCCTTCTTACGGAATGATTTTTTTTTTCCCCCTTAATGGCATGCATTCCCTGAAGGTTTTAAGAACAAAAGAGAGCCTTACGCATATTTCAGACTCAGACACAGAACCTTCTTTAGTCTACACCTAAAATCTTTGCACCTCAACCACGACGACACTTCCAGATGCCTTCAGGTGGCACTTCTCCTTTGTTTCTACAGCCGAACATATGTCATCAAGTAAAATCAATTCAGCATTTTACCTCTCAGGAAGAACTACTCCACCTCCATTTAAAAGAAAACTATTTTTATAGATTGGTGGGATATGGATACAAGCAATTACTGGAATTATTTGTCTTTCTGAAACACTTTTCCTCTAATGAACAGCTCAAGGGGCCAAAACAGAGAGAAGCTCCGTTACCAGAGGTAGACAACCCTCCCCTTAGGCAGAGTGTCTCAAATCCTGGACTTGCCATTTTTACATTGCTTTCATTCTATAGTCAAGCAGCTACCTCAATCATAGAAAATTAAGCTTTTAATTACATTTCAACAACATTCTTAGCAGTTGTCAAGAAAAAAGTTGTATTTTACCAAACAACAACAGATTATTCCCCCATAAAAACAGCAAAGCAATATTTCATCTTACTTTATCAGGCAAAATCCCACCTAAATCATCATGACCCAGGTCCATGCAAAAGTCTGATGCAAAGCCAATGGCCTATTGCTCCAAGCAAAGAAACATCACAAAATTAAGAAGTATCCATTTAGGATCTAGACTGTAGCTCTCCAAGTACTGTCCCAAAAGGTTAAACCCCTGGGTTTTGTTTCAGGACGATACACACACGACCCCATTCTGACAATTAGCTTCACTCATACCATTCTGCCACATAAAATCTATTTTCAGACAGTAATGACGCCTGCTAGGTATATACCCGTGTTCAACAGTAGACAGACACCGCACATCTTTTGCTTGGTTGGCATTTCATCCAAATACTAAGCTGACCAAATCAATAGGCAAGTTCAGATGCCAGAGTCCACGCAATTTTGGGTAAATATCCTTCACTTATAAATGAAGATGCAGGAAAGAGTTACTGAAACAAGAATCAAAATCAGACTTACTGATCCGGAGCACATGACTTTGAGAGGCAGATTAAAATTCAAGATAAACTGTATAAATTCACTTGTATTAAAAGAAAGGGAATACAGAAGGAGCCGATCACAGAAAAATTTGCACGCTATCTTCATTAACTACGTTAAAATATAGAGTATTTACAAATAAATCAGTTAGCCAAAATCAGCTACACATACAAGTTACAAATCCCCCCCAAAACACAAAATCCAAACAGCCAATCAGTATCATGTCAAGTGCAATGCAACTATTACCAAGTAGATTCGTATCAAAAAGCTCTTTCAGAGAAGTATAGTTTTTGTTAGGTTGGTGAGGAGACTGTTTCTGTAGCCATTGCTTAGTATTCTACTCTTGAGAGGAAAAGGTCGATTGTTAAACAGCATATGCCAAGATAATAATACACAAATTAGTGATAAAGCTTAGCTGATATTCACCAACCTGCTGACTTTTTACACTCAGTGGAATAACACTGAATAACTAAAGATCAATTCAACTCTCACTGTAAACAGCATGCAGCATTTAAAACTCTGTCCCCAGAACTAATCTTCACTGAATCATGGGAAAAAATATATGTCTTTAAGAATATTTAAATCATTTACTATGTATGATCACTTACTTCCTTCAAACACAGTATACGTATAACACCGACATTCACTTATGCCAAGTTTAGCAACTTGGGGTTTTTCTTCCAGTTCTTGCATGTTTTAAAGTACAAACTCCAGTATTCTGATTATATAAATATCCCAACCAGATTTTGTTTGTGACAACATTTTCTTGCTAGCCCTTCGCTCAATTTCTCTTAATCTCTGTATGTAAATGTATCACCAGATTAGAAAGAGGTTTCAGTAAAAAACAGCTTTTTTGTATGTCCGAGTACACACACCTACAGGAATGCAGGAATACAGGTATGCGCAGGAATTGGTTAGCTGGCAGGTACATCTAACGTAGAACAGCCTCTAATGCAGTATTTGTAATAATCATGAGAAAACACATCTCACACACCTTTTTTTGTTGGCTTTTTTTTTTCAAGATTACATAAAGTGCATCGTAAGTTCTAGACTGGATTCATTTTTATTTGTTCTGCCTCCTGCTCGTGTTAACATCAGCTAACTGAAGACAGTAGTAATGAAACATATTTATTTCCTCTTACATAATTTATTTTAGTAGAGGAACATCATACTAAAATCATCTAGCCAATATCAAAAGCACAGAACTGAATTCAGATACAGGTAAACACTAGGATGATACTTTGAACTAAATTAACTACTCTAATTAAGAGTCTTCCATTACTTAGAAGCCTAAGGAGGAAAGCCTGTGGTAAGCACAGAGCTCCCAATGTTTGGGGTATGGAAACAGTGGATTGAGCTCCAGCCAAGATAACCAAGAGCATGGGAGTTCATAAAGCGCGTTACAAAGGTAAAGCAACAGAAAGAATTTTTTTTGCTGTACACTACAGAAGACATGAGGCATAGGATGTGCAATTC
This sequence comes from Gallinago undulata, assembly GCA_026546715.1. NCBI lineage: Eukaryota > Metazoa > Chordata > Aves > Charadriiformes > Scolopacidae > Gallinago > Gallinago undulata. The sequence continues at coordinate 112,227,037 of JAOTQQ010000012.1, forward strand.
TTCAGCTACTCCTACAACTCAAAGGCTTTTCTGCATTTCCAGAAGCTACCTTATAATCACTGTTGGAGAAACAGTATCCTGAAAAGCAAAAAGTCTTTACAGAGAACAGCCCTAGTTAGAACCTTGTTTTCCCTTTCACAGAGGCAGAGAGTAAAACTAGTAATAAAAAAATTGTTTAGTATAATAGAACCAATAAGACTCAAAGCCCTGTAACCCAGAAGTATACCAGTAAAAATGAGTCGTGTGTGCACAAATTAATATTCTTAAGTCCATCTCTTCAGGTACTAAATACGAAGACAAGCAGATAGGTTTACTCATGTCCAGATCAACAGTGGTAAATTAGAAAAAAGTTACTGTAAAGAAAGATTATGTCCATTTATATACTAAAAATTTACTTAATGGATACAAATCATACATGCAAAGATACCTGCATATCACATCATTCTCTGAAGTACATACGTATGTATGCACATATGTGCACATACATACATGTGCCTGTGTATGTATACACACCACCAAAAAAAAGAATATCGATTTCCCTCATTTAACAATTACACAGCAGGAATACTCCCACACTTTTAAAGCATGCTATCTTAAGCCTTAACTTACCTCATGAACTAGTGTCACAAAGTGCAAATTTTACATTTTGTGTGATACCATTCTTCTCCCCTCTCTAAACTCAGAGCCAATGATGCACTCAGCTTAAAAACAGAAGTGTTGCTGCAAAGAAAACTAGACAAATTAGATACTTACTTATCAAAGCTATCACTGTATTTTATGAAGCTCTCCAATTTTTCCTTGGCATATTCTACCACATCTGAATGAAGCTCTATTCCATGATTTATCCCAAAAGGTCCTGTAAATAAAAACAGCATGGTGGTGGGTTTTTTTGGGTATTTTCCCCCCCCTCTTTTCCCTTTAAGCCCAGCACAGCCGCACAGAACAGAATTATACTTTTTATCTATGAAAGCACTAACATCCCATAAACCACAAAAGTCTCCCAGCTCGACTAAAAGTTATGTTTTGCATCTACATTAACAATGCTTAAGAGGAAGGTAAAGGGCCAAAGGATCAATGAAAGAACAGGGAGAGAACATTTGATAGAATGAATTTTCCTCAAACATGCAGAAAACAAATCTGACTACACTTAAGTCAGTTTGAGCAACTTCTTTTTCCACATAGTATGTAGCTAGAATACAACAATATAAAATTGTATTAGACTGTATTTTGGTATTTACATTTTGAAAAGCTTTATAATGGCAAAATTTTCAGCTTTTGACAATTCAGAGAACGGGTATTATACTCCTTTAGCCACACCTGCTCTTCTCTTTTACAGGTTTCCAAATCAGAAGTCTGGTCCTGATTCACTTACACAATTAACTTCCATTTAGCACACTGAAATTTATGTTACGTTCACTCATCACAATCACAACACTCCTTTCCTGTAATCAAATCCAAGTATATCTCCAAGTCAATTTGCGTGCCAAGTTAATGCTATTTTTCAGGAACAAGAAGAAATCCGGAGACAGTATTATGAGGATTATCCACATCAGGAAGGAATCTGAATCAGATAGTCACATTTGCTGTGGGGATTCTATATTTAACATGCACTCATAGCCCAGGGACTTTAGTCATTGGAGCATAGAACTAGAAAAGGGAAAGGAAAGGGGAAGAAAAGAAAGTAAACATCAATAAGATGAGACAAAACTTACATTTATATCCTCTACTGCATTCTAAATGTTTCCTAAACATTTAGCTCAAAGATGTTACTCCAATGAAACAGAATTCAATCTGTCTTTTCTAGGACACCGATTAACAAAATAGACCTAGGGTTATACTGAGAAACGTTTCATTTTAATGCAAGAAAAAGAAACAGCGTATGCCACTAAGCAATTAATAACTGCAATTCCTAGCATAGTTCAGAACATTTTCTACCAGGTGAAATAAAACCAATCCAATAGGTTACCATATGGAGTACTCGCAAAACCTCTCTGAGGTAGGCAGATTATTCAAGGGATGTTCTTAGAACTTGTGACAACATGTACCTCCTGCTGACACTCCTGTTAATTTAGTTTGTTATCTATCACTTTACGAAAAGCATTAGCATAGGCAATCCCCTCCTAGCTGTTGAATTATTTAACATTCCCCTGCACAGTAATAGACTATGATGTTTCTTACCAGCGTAGTTACAGTTCTACAGCGTGCAGCAGCAATCCAAGGTATGTTTTCTTTAATTAAAAATTAATCACCATTCCTTTAAACCTCATAATTTAAATTAAAAACACATCATCTGTCCCAACATTCACATATACATTCAATACTCAATTTTGAAAAGCAAAGAACCAAAAAAAACCACCTGTAAATGTTAGATGTTCCAACAGCTTGATATTAAATCTATGAATGCAAGACACCACCACATCATGATACCCCACAGTACTGACAATTTGAACAGAAAAATGATAAACAGTCTTTTTTTTAATCAGGAAAGTTAAAGCTGTACATTTCAGCAAAGAGTCAATTATTCTAAAAACACAAAACCAACTTCTCTGCTACTCTCTAAAGTCAACTGGCCTCTTTCAGCATAACGAGCTAGCAATTCCATCAGCTAGTCTGAACTATGTCTACATTTTAATAGTATCAATAATAATTTAATCTCTATGGAGTGATGGGGTTTCTTGGTTTTTAAGTGTTGCTATACTTAAAACTGTTTAACAATTTCAAATTATTTGCTAATTTAATCTAGTCATTTTGATACTGCCAACATGGCAAAAATATTAATCACTACACTGTCAAATTGAAAGATACCCAACTACTGTCAAAAGACACATGGCTCTCTGTTACTAATTGTGCTGTGCACACTGTAATTGGTTTAAAAAAATATATGAGCTTTTAAAAATATATATGGTTTATTTGTTTGAAAATTACTTCTATTTATTTTTCTGTTAGAACAACTGTTCCCTGGTTTGAAACAAACACTAAAATAATAAATAATTATACGTAACTAGCAATTTTATCCAAGGGAGCGGAGTAAGAAAATAAAGGCACACAAATTATATTTATACCTTCCATGCCTCAGCCTTGCATTCAAACCAGATTACAACACCAAGAAGGGGACTGAGTACAGCACTACAGAAACACGGAAAGTCAGTTTCTATAAGTAGCTGAGCAGTCACTGCTCCCGAAGCATCAGCACCTGAGCTGGTTCTGTGGGCACATCTGCAGTGTAACCCTGCTCCTCAGGGGCTCTCAGCCAATCTCACCCTCTGCAGCAGACAACCCTTTTCCCATTTAATTTCTTTGACTCCACACGTAGTATTCTGAAGGACAGAATTCTGCTTGACAAGGAGAGGTCCAACGCCAACTAGCAGCCACTCAGAATAGGTTAGACAGCACATATACAAGTGCAATATACATAAGCCACCATTTCTTTTCTAAACATCATAATTAAGAAATAATAACGAAATAAAGTTTTTCACAAGACAGAGAAATAAGTGAATACCATTACTCCCTACCCTGAGCACACATTTTAGAGAGAAATGCAGAAGTATCTACTAATTGTTTAAATACTGAAATAGAACTTCGAATTTAAAATATGACAGTCTAATTAAAAATATGACAGTCTAAATTAAAAATATCTAGTCTAAAACAGAAACACTCTTAAAAAGGACAAAGCAACATTCCATTACTTCTTTTTTAACCTGTGAATGAACATAATTCATTTCCACAAAAGAACAGTATACTATCTCTTAATTTACCGGTATTAATGGGAAAAGACACTGCCAGAGATGCCAACAAATTCCATTGTTATGTACTATTCGGGATAATTTCTGCTCTTAATTCAGTAAAAATGAACAACAGAAAGTAACTAAACTAACAGAAAATTAGCGAACCAACTCTTCACACTTCAGTTTTGTATATAAAGAAATATATGTAAAATCTATATATGAGCTGTCAGCAACTAAGGAAATATGAAAACTCCATGTAAAACAGTCAACACAATCACATCTATAAAACTACATACTAAAATAAATGAAGTTATTTTATGTAATGAAATTCATTTTTAAAAGTTATTTGTTGGTACACATGCTCTAAATATTGGGGAAGGAGGGAGAATTAAAGCATTACTCTAAGGTAAGTTTTTTAATTGAGAAAGCAGCATTTCATTCCGTCTTTTTCCCCATACAAGAAATGTATTTCAAACAGAAAAAAAAAAAAACCACAGCGTTAACTGTTAAAAGAATTTTTAAAACCTACAGTACCTGCAGTGCTTAAACAGTCTTAATCAGTCTACATCCCCGAAGTTTCTCACTCATGAAGTGATTACATTAATGTATTTCAAAGGAATTGTTTGCAGGCTAATAGAGATTTATTTTTCAAGTAAGAAGTAAGTTACTTCAAGAGTCACTAGCCTTTACAGTTTAGATATTTCTTTCCATAAACTGAAGATCAAAACAGTAACCTAGAGTAAGGGCATAAACATGGTGCAATTGCAGACTAAAATTCTGGTCCTCAAAAATTGTTCCTCTATGCCTTTTCCTTTTAAACAACAAAAGACTGTTTTGAGTGAGAATTTCAGACTATAGGCAGGCAGGAACAACTGCCTCTTTCAAAACATTCCATAAAATGGCACTGAACAGTAGTGTCACTGAACAACTTGCAGGTAACATACAATATTTTAACATCTCAAACACCCAGTCTTTAGCATAGTACCGTAATTTTTAAAGAAGTAAAAGTAAAGTTTCACAGGGCTTGTATAATTTTCTAAAAATATGCAGAAATGCTATATTAAAATAAAAACATTCAAGTTACCTAATATCAATCCCACCATTGTACTCAAGTATCCGGTTCCACTACCCAGATTTAGAAAAGATAATCCAGGCTGAAGCTTCAGTGCTTCCATGACTTCAGAATAAATGCAAGGTGCTGACAAGTGTATATTTCCATGCTTCCAGGCCAAGTCTTTATAAGCATTGTCCCTGTATCCTTCCAGATAATAATCACCACGATCAATTGCTCTGAAGGCTTGCTCCACACTCTCAGTGCGAATGTACTGAGCTTCTTTCAAATTATCAATTAAGTCATCATTGTCTTCTCCAGCACTCACAGCTCCTCCCATGATGAATTTCTATAATTCAATTAGTTTGCAAAATACATGAGGAGGAGAGTTTTCACAAAAGCGTAAGTACGTAATGGATTCTCAGTTCTTCTTTCAGAAGCACATCACAAACAAGTCCTGTAAAATAGACAAGTTTACATAACTTGAGTTTCAAAATAGAAACAAATCAACAACTATTAGAGGGTGACAAAACATTGTTAACTACTGGACCACTTCATGAGGCACACGTATTAAAAGTCAGGACAGCAAGTATTTAATTAAAATCCTGCCCTTCATATTTTAACTCAATCCAATGGTTTTCAGTTCAGCTTTAGTATGTCAACAGGAGCTATATACAATAGCTAGCAACACAGCCTAAGATTTTACACGGACACCAAAAATGCTACAGAGCTAAGAACCTATCACCCATATTAAAAATATGTGGTGGACTGCAACTAAGGATGCACAAAATCCTAAATAAGGGAGAACTATGATTAAACTTTGAGACTTGTTTTGGCCTTCTATTTTCTCCTTGCTTTAAAAAAGTTTGTACAGCATCTAACACCAACGTTGTACAATTCTTACCCGTCCCCTGTCTAGATCGCCATCACAAAACAGTCTTCCAAAGGAAACCTCATTTTTATTTGCAATTCTGACTGACGGAAGTGTCTCCTTATCCTTGCCTTGCATTAATTTACATAAAGCACCAAGTCACTAATAAAGCTGAATAACCATACATATACTACTAGTAGTGCTAAGATATACAGCTAGGTTTAAAGTTTCAAGCACAGTAGCTCAACTTACCAGATCTTCCAGTCACAAAGTTTCTCCTTAACTACAGACATACTTAAAAAAAAGAGGCGGGCAAAGGCAGGCTGCTGCAGGCTGCTAGAACCCTGGCAAAAACTTGGGTAAAAGGATGCCTGTTCACCACCCAATTGTGTGCATCTGTCTGAAGCAAAACCAATTCTGACATCCTGGAGGGGGAAGAGGTAAAAAGTCACCAGGCACAATTATCAACCAAAAGGAAAATCTCTGCTGAAAGTAGAAAAACTGCACTTCTCAACATCCTAGTGTTCCACGTAAGAGTAAATAGGCCTGTGTGTCTTTGAAAACACAGGAGTATCTGTTTATGTGAAAAAACTAAAGGGCAATTTAGACAGAAATGTGGAACTTGAGGGAGGATTTATTTTAAGTAAAAAAAAAAAAAAGTACATTTTGATGCAGATTTGCATCAAATTTTAAAAAGTTCAATGAACTACTGAATCAAATGATAGTTAACAAGTTAAATGATTGACACTGACTAGAACAACAGTTTTTGCCATCCCTTAACCCTAAAAAGGTTGTGATTGTCTTGAGATACGTTTGAAAATAATTTTAACTAAAAAGTGTAAGAACTGCATTTCTTGTAGATTAATGCAGCTGCTACATTTGAGAAGCAGAAACACTGCTCCCAGCCCTACCTGCAGAGTGCATTCACTGCCTCGCACCAGCAGATGGAGAACTCGCTCCTCACAACGGCTGAGCAGGCAAATACACAAACCCCTCAGATGGGAAAAGGCAATCCCTCCAATCTAAAGCTCTATAGTTTCTAATAAAAAAAGTCTTTACTAGTTTCACATAAAATTTCTTTCCTGCAAATAACATCTGCTAACTTCAATATAATCAGTGCGCTAAAACAGAATTAATTTATTCAGTTATTTTGTAGTTTTATATTCCTGCTATTATCTGACAGCTGAAGTTACTGTAGTATCACAAGATTTTTTATTGATGACACACACCAAGTGTTTCATCTGCACCAGTGGTTATCATGCAGGCACTCAAAGGCAAGAACAGGAAAGATCTGATATACAGCATCGAATTTTTGGAAGTAAGGGAGGAAAAAAAACCCAAACAGAGAGCATCCTCTAAAGGATGGGACACTTATGCAGCAAAACAGAGCAGCTAGCTGGAAGCGTGATTGAAGGCCGTGTCTGGATACACTGTCGCATCTGAAAAAGGTGACATTAAGTAGACACAGTGATATTGCTTGCTTTTTAGAAATCTTGTTTTTTGTTTGCATTCATTAATCAACTATGGTACTCTACTCTGGCCTCTTCAGCTATAGGTAAGCAAAAATACTGCTCAAGTGGAAATTATTTTTGGTAAAAAAAAAAACAACACTGCAGGAAGTAAAACAATAGATCTTTTCTTTAAAAGTGACCTCTTGTGCTGCAGAGAAATATTTTGTGATAGTTTACTTCCCTCCAATGCTTTTATGCTTTTACCTTATGAAGTAAAATTACCTGCTTCTAACAGAGACAACAGATGTGTGGTCAGATACATTTTCTACTAAACTCACAAAAGAAACCACCCCACAAGCTACTTTAGCACAGCTGCAGAAAAAGGACACATTAGTCAAAGCTTCCTTGTGACAGCTGACCCAGGACTAAGATAAAAACAGCAAAGCATATTATGATAAAGCTTCCCATGTAACTGCAAAGTTCGCAGAAAGCACCCTGTGAAGCTCACCAATACCTAAATTGAAATGCATGCAGTTCACGAAGAGCACGAACAGCTTCCTGATGCCTGTCACAGTAAGAGGTACAGAAATTTCACAAGGAAGGAGATGGGTGCGTAACATCATCAAAATGCAGTGGCTGCCTTTAGCCTGAAGAGTCTTGGGAATACAGAAGCCAACAGAAACTTTACCTTAGGACTTAAAATTTCCATTTAGTCTTGAATAAAAAAAAAAAATCATTCACTGACTAAAACTATAATTAAAAACATTCATTTCTCAGTTGACACTATTAATGAATTTACTTTTACAAGCTGGAACACTGTATCTTGAAGGTTTTTCTCAAATTCATGATAAAAATGAGATGTCAACACACTCTCCAATTTCTGTAAAAATCCACACAACTACATCACAACACCCACACAATTGTATCTGACCTGTTTCTGATCTAATTCATAACCAATGTTACTAGTATTCCTGTACCTGTAATAATTTCTGATTATTTTTTTTAGTCACATTGATTGAACAAGTGTTCTTTGGCTATATGAAGAGTGATGGCAATTTGAGTGCATTTTAATTCTTCACCATTTTCTAAGCTACATAAAACTTCTCAGAAGTCAGTAACCAGACATAAGGTTCACCAATTTTTTTCTGCCAGCTCTCAAAAGGACACAAGTTTTGCACATTTCAGAACTTTTACAAACACATTTGCATTTAATTTCTCAGATGCCTAAGAGATGCCCGCTCTCTTAAATACAGGTTAAATACCACACTAAGAAAGTTCGACAAACAATCCCTCATTTTTGATAAATCCATACAATGTCAAATCTCTTATAAATTTAGTCGCTTGCAATACCAACCCATCCTGACTTCAGATAGATTACTCCTTAAAAAGACAAGTTGTTTGAGCTGACTAACTTGACTTTTGTTTTCTTTCAAAGCATGAAAAATAGAAAACAAAATACAACAAATGTAATCAGCCATATTTCAAGTCTCCTACTTAGAACTATTTTCACTAAGATATCGGCTTGGAGCACATCACACCACAGTGAATCGAGATTGTGACACATTACTTTCAACTCATAGGTGGCATACAAAATTGTTTAGTGAACCTTCCCTTACCCAGGAGGAGAGAAGGGGGAAGAGACAACAAACCACTGAGCCATTCACTAAGATAGGCATAGGAGTCAGCTGTTAAGTTCCCCAAAAAGGAGTATTCTGTGACTGGCAATAAGAGGTAATAATGCACAAATGCACACAAGGGCCTGAGACACTTCAGTCCATGTAACAGTTTCAGTTTACTCATAGCAGAAGTCAGCAACACCACTCTGATCAGCAGACATTTGAAGTTTCCCAGGCCACCAACAAAGTGTTAGATAATTCTGTTCAGACTCAATTTGTGCCACTCCTGCAGCCATAACAAACTCAAGATCGTGTTTTGCCTGTTCGTGTCCCGTCCAGCAACTCCTGCAGCAAAAGAACTCCATTTTAAGTTTAGCATCCCCTTTCCTCACAAGTATGGTAACAGTACCTCACAAGAGGAAATTCAAACTGCAGAGCTGAGTGTAAGATTTCAGCAGGACCTTTTGAATAGACAGAATGATTGATTACTATCTGAAAGGAAAAGAGAAATTGTTCCATTGGCTTCATCAGGCAAGGGCTGGAAAAAACCAAAATATTAACTGCCTGCTAGTTGCCTACCACATTTACCTCTAAAACAAAATCATAATAAACTGTAGGACAAAGTTATTTCACAATTAAATCTCTAAGTTTTTTAAACTTTTATACATGTCTTGCTGCTAAACTACTACTAAAGGCAATACAAAGTCTAAATGCTTTGCAAAGTAGGTGCTACTTGAACTGCCTTCTCTTCCACAGCTATTCTTTGTCACTCCACATAGCTTAGAAAGAAGGAAAACTCTTGTTTTCAGGATACATTAACATACTGCTTGGTGCATTAAGGAAAACTATTGGAAACACTGCAAGTTTTTGGAAGTCTAGACTCATCTCATTCAAAAACACTGACTCCTAACCCACTGTTCAGTGGATTGTTTCAAGTGGCTTTTCAAGTTAAACAGACACAAGCACAAAAACAAGTACAGTCAGCCCTCCAATGTAAGGCACTCCACAAAGCATACTTCAAGGTTCTTTGCAATATAGCAATGGAACAAGGAACAGACCACAGGATTAAAGTTAAGCCAAACAAATGTAAACAGCTAGAACTACTGACTTAACCTGAATTGCATTGACCTACTTGGGCAGAAAATGTTTGTCAAGTCTGATGTAAGCTTAAGCCCTGATCCTCCTGGCTAGGCCTTCAACAGCTGATTATACAAGATTCCAGGTGTGTGCTTGTTCTCACTCTCCCTCCACCCCCAGCCACCAAAACACACCAGAAAGCATAAGTGGTACTGCATTTCTCAGAAGATGCACTCAATCTTCCAGCACTCCACAAATAGATCAGCAGTGACCAACACAGTACATGAGCACAGATTTCATGATCAAATGACCTTGACCTTGGCAGTTACACACAGGTGTAACTTTTAGACCAACCTTGCTAAATGTCTGCACCCTTTGCCTTTTTTTTTTTCTTACTTTTTAACAGATACTTTTTTTTTTAGACGGAGACAGTTCACAGGATCTTAAACTGAAAAATAAATAAAAAAAAACTGCATAGAATTTTGCTGCTTATCGACCCAGGAAAAAAAAACCCACACTTTTTTTTTTCCTTCTTTGGAGTGGGATGCATTCCTTTCTCAGTCTATGTTTTCTTCTGGAACAGGATTTGGTTTTCTCATCTGAAATTCTATCTACCTTCTTCACACAACACCAAGGACTGAATGCTGAGAGGAACATTTCCTATTTACCAGTTCTATATGCCAGACCTGTTTTCAGGTATGCAGATAAAGACTTTAAAATTCATTACCTTTTATTACAAAGCAGAGCAAAGAATCTTATGTATTTCCTGGATGGAACTCTCAACACACAGCTTAACACCACATCCTGACTCAGTCCTCCTTACTGTTTATAATCTGGGCAACCAAAAATATGTTTTCAAAGCTAAGCCTCTCAGACTTCAGAAGCAGTTTCTTCTTCAAAGACTCCCACCTGTGACACCATATAAACATGTTCTGAAAGCCTACTTCAAAACAAAGAAGTAAGAGCTCACCATTTCCACCCAAGATAGCCAGTGATGCAGTTTACAACACTGGGGTGAAACCTAAAATACAGGGTAATTTCTGAAATGTCAAGGTGTAGATCTGTACCCAGTAAGTACTAAAGCAGCCCTACACCACCAGAGGACAAGTTCTCAGCTGTGGTCTCTATCTATTTAGGGCTGTCCTTATGATTCTCTAATACTTGTTGCTATGGTCACTACAGACCCAGCTTCAGTGTTCACATCCTAGAATGGCCTCCGGACCACAGTCGTGATTTAACCCCAGACAGCAGACAGGACCACACAGCTGCTTGCTTGCTCCCCCAGTTGGGATGGCAGAGAGAATCAGACAAGTGAGAAAACTTGTGGGTTGAGATAAAGACAGTTTAACAGGTAAAGCACAAGCCATGCCGCAAGCAAAGCGAAACAAGGAATTTATTCACTGCTTCCCATCAGCAGGCATCTCCAGGAAAGCAGGGCTCCATGATGTGTAATGGTTATTTGGAAAGACAAATGCCATACCTCCTAACTTCCCACCTCCTTCCCTCCACTTTATATACTGAGTATGACATCCGACAGTAGGGAATATCCCAATAGCCAGCTGGAGTCAGCTGTCCTGACCGTGTGGTCTCCTAACTTTTCATGCACTCCCAGTCTACTCAGTGCTGGGGCAGCATGAGTAGAAAAGGCCTTGAGAGCCTACCAACAACCAAAACCACCAGCATGCTGTCAACACTGTTTCTCATCCCAAATTCTAAACATAGCACTATGCTAGCTGTTAGCAAGAAAGTTAACTCCATCCCAACTGAAACCGTGATAGCCACCAACCTTTATTAATTATATCCTGTAAAAACTCCCTGCTGAAAGACAGGAAAGCTGTCTCACTGCCCTAGGTAACTGACTCATTAATCACTAGCAAAGAGTGTCTGTTGGTCATCTGCACAAAATTATTTTTGCCACACCTTCCCACCTCAAATACATGAAATCTTTGCGATTTGCATACCTACAAACATTTTGAATCATGTTACAAAAAGTTTTAAATTGGAACCAAGCAGAGAAACATTCCCTTCTGTTAAAAGGATTTGCTAGTTCCCTATCTCACAGTAAATTTTAACTTAACCAGTATCTGCCATAAAAATCTTTGTTAAGAAATGCTCTTATTTGTAAAATGAAAAAGCCTCCATGGAGGAGAGGCTGATGAGACGGTAAACAGTGCTGGAATACTCCGATTAGCCCATCTTTACAAAATTATCATGAGATTTTAAGCATTGGACGTCATTACCTGTGCAGAAGACTTCAGTCTATCAGGCATAGAGTTCGCCCATTACTGACACACCATATTAATAACTAGTTGCTGCTCAGTCCCTAGAACCAACTCCTCCTCACTCTGTAGCAGTTGAACAGAAATGCTGGTAAGAAAATAGCCTCTGAAGTGCTCTGAAAATGATTTTGCAAAGCAGCAAGAATGCTGTTAGCATCAGAAGAACCAAAGAACTAAAATTTACAATGCATCCGTCCAGTGATACTGTCTACAAGAATTTAGAAGTTTATTTTAATGCTTCAATAACTTCAGAGACCAGTGTGAACTGCTAACAGAAGTCTGAATACCTGATTGACAATGACAAGAATGGATGTCTATGACTGTGTATGACACAACTTGAGTGGTGGAACTAGGCAGTTCCTGGCTATAGTACTGGATCAGAACAGTATGGTATCCTTTTTTAGGAGTACACACTGATAAAGTGTCCACAAAACAATAGTTGTCAGTCTGTTGCTTACCACTAGAGGTCAGCTATATGAAAACTGGTGATGACTTCTCAAGAGGTTTTATGTATACCTTTGTCCCCATCCTGTTCACCCTTCCATCAACTGTATATTTCAAAACAATATCCCTTCTCTACCCACATCAGTCCAAAATGTTTGGCAATGCTTGTTTCTAAGGCACTGCATAAAATGGTCTCATCTCTGGAGAGCCTGAGATAGCTTAGTGACCTGTCAAAGTTCAACTAAAAGATCTCTTAAGTAAAGGATGTCAGCTTAACCCAATGTCCAATATATAGAAGATTCTCTATCCTTCCTCTGACAGGAAAGAAATATGTGAAAGAACCTGTGAGTTCTCTTATAGCACACTTTTTTAAAAGGTCTCAGGTCCTGAGCTGTGTGCCTACAGCTCTACCTACTCTCAGGCTACAACTATTTTAAGTCTACCCAGCAGGGCCCAATGGATCCACAGAAACAGGACGTACCAGGTAACAGTGGCTTGTTCACTGGCAAGACTAAAGTATCAGGACTTCCTAAGACAGATACACACGAATCAGTGATGCTTAAAACATACAGATGTCTGATATTGACCGAGTCTGTCTCGTGCACCTGTTTTTCAGAAGAGAAACTGCTGCCTGTGCACATATTTCACTGGAATTAGGGAGCTACAGAGTGACCAGGCTGCAAAATTCATTGCCACAATACACAGCTTTGTGAAAGGGTATTTAACAGAGAATACTCATTTCAAGCAAGTTTATATAAGCCATAACAGTCAAATGTTAAGGATGAGAAGAGCTGTAGAGATATGTGTAAAAAAAAAACAACCAAAAAAACAAACCACAAGCAAACAAATAAACAACCACTTCCGGAATATCTAATTCTGTTTAGTCTGAAAAGGCAAAAGGCACACGACATAAACATTTCTGCAAATTTTAACATTATCCTCATCATAAGCCAACTAAGACACCTTGACATAAAGCACAAGCTTAATACTCAGCATTTTGAAAACAAAACCAGTTTCTTCCGGCTTAATAATTTAGTTTGTGATCAGAAGGTAACAAACCACAGTAAAGTACAATGGTCCTTTACTTTCAGTATCACCTTCAGACAGCAACCAATAATGGTGGGAGGGGGGATAGAACCCTCTTTTATGAGTCACAGAGCAGCTTTAGTACAAGAACTGAAAAATATTTCCCTAACCTGTTACTACAAATGTAGTTTCTGCAGATACAGCTCTTAAGCAGATCAAGCCACAGTTCTTATAATTTTGAATAGGCAAAGTGTGGCCTATGACAAAATATTCACTGTTTCAGCCAGTGCTACAGTTCAAAAACTTATTGCACATAAACATTTCAAGTTATTTAAATAACTCACTTCCAGCAGCAACAGAACAACATACGCCTGTTGCCTTTAGCAAAAGAAAACAGAAACGAGGTCAAGTGTAAAAATAGTAGATGGTTACATTCCTGACACTTGAAACCTCATCTTAGAGCTATGCATTTACTGCAGTCTCTACAAAAAAAAAAAAAAAGACTAAATAAAAAACAAAAATATCAAACTTGCTCAAGCTTCCAGTGCACTAAAACCTTTGATTCTGATTTTTACAAATATTTCTAAAAGCATCAAAAGAGCAGGCAATAAACACAGCATAGATGACTTTTAATACTATATTATCAAAATGTTTACTTCTATTTATTATGTGCCCCCATCTTACAAGATGCTAGATATTTTAAAAAATTTCAACTCCTGATCCTGTTTACTAGATTCTTAAAATAGTCCAGTGCAAAACAACAGTATGCTTTGAGAAGTTACTTTATTACTTAGGCTCATAATCCTCAAGAGGGAAGAGTGAGAATCAGAATCATAGAATTGTCCAGGCCCGAAGGGATCTCCAAAGGTCATCTAGTCTGACCCCCCCCCCCCCCCGCAGTCAGCAGGGACACCCCCAACTAGACCAGGTTGCCCAGGGCCTCATTGAGCCTCACCTCGAGTATCTCCAGGGATGGGGCCTCTACCACCTCCCGCGGCAACCTGTTCCAGTGCTCCACCACCCTCACAGTAAAGAGGTTTCTCCTAATCTCTAATCTAAATCTGTTCCCCTCCAGTTTAAAACCATAAATAAGGCCTACTCCTGTTTCCTGCTTTTTTTCCTCAGAACCATGATGCAAAATTCTTTCACTGATGCTATCTTCCAGAAGCATCACACTGGATTCATCATTTTTTTCAAATGTAACTTGTTTAGTAAAACATATGCACACTAACAGCTACTTTTACTTGTCAAAGAAAGGTGTAAGTAGATATTAATCACCTTCTCCTTTTTAATCCCAAATGCTGTATATCTACAAGCACCTCAAACTAAGACCCATAATCTGCCTCATTTTCCAGATATACCATAAATAGCATACCCTAAAATGATGTGATTTTATCCATAAATCCCTATTTCTTAATATTTCCAATGCCAACTGTATATAAAACAGACATTAACCATCCTTTCATGCTTCTTACCAAATGGAAGTGATGTTTTATCAAAACTTTCAAAATGTACAGATAAATACGAACAAAATTAATTTAAAAAAAGTTCTACCAAAGAAACCTTGACACAAATGCAAGTCATCCAGAAAAAAAAAAATCAACTCCGTGTTTTACAATTTAAGAGACTAGAGCACTAGCACTGATGCCACTAGTACCACAGCCTGTTCCACAAAGTTTCCTGCAATCATTCTAGCATTCTCCCTGGTCTGCACCTATTAAAATACCCTACTTTGAAGTAACATTTCAAAGTATTGCTTTTGTAACAGCATCACTTTAATTCACACTTCTGTGGCCAGCCAGTAACTTCTACCAGAAATTTTCAACTGGGTTTGCAAATGATTAAACAGATTGTTTGCCAGTACATATCAAAGTTAACCCTGTCAGTTTGTGTGATCAAAAGCTGTTCTGCACACAAAGCAGCAGAGAGGCACACTTGGTGGGTGGGGGAACCCATCTAAATATCCTGACCCAGCTGCTCCCTGGGCTATCCCAGAAGAAACATCAGCTTTTCCCATATCCTCACCACCAGTAGGCCTCTCCAGGGTACTCTTCAGATTGAGAGGTGCGAGTGCTTACAGGGCTACCAGATTTATCATGGGATGCAGGGGAAAGACACTTGGCAATTGCACAGTCCTGTTATGAGACGTTTAGGAGAGCAACCAAAGGTGGGGAAAGGGAAGGATGCTTGGGGAGAAACAAGCATAAGATAAAAAGAGGGCAATGGTGACAAGATGGACGGGCATCCTGTGAACAGGTTGCAGGTCAGTATGCGTATCTAGACGTGCTCTCCTCTGAATCACTGCAGTCTGTCATGTCTGCTCAATCTCCTTTGGTAACTGTTTTTCTGGGGCTCTACTGAGTGTGCACGTGTGTCTACATGACAAGTGGAGTCAGACCACAGGCCAGAGGGGCCCATGGGTCTGTGGTGCCAGCAAAGGAAGGGGTGAGCTTTTGCAGGTCAGGATGCAATCACTGGGAGTACCAAGCTGGACTACCCAGCAAACCAGCAGTACAGCCTGGGAATCAGGCACGAGGCAGGCTGTCCAACTGAGGCAACTAAAGAACTGGCTGCTGGAGGAAAAGTGGGGTCCAAGTGAGTTGCTAGAGAATCTGTGGTGGTTGGGGGGTGAGGGAAGTGGCTGAGCAAACCTGCATGTGTGCAAAAGGCAATGGGGGATAAATGGACCCATGAGCCAATTTCAGGGTAGAACAACTGCCTAAACACAATAACTGGAAGGATCCATACCACATACATGCATGTATTTGCTACTAGCAAACATGCAGCTTAACCGTCCAGAAAGGGCAACACGATAAGGCCACTGGCACCTTTTTTGCTTGCATTTCTGCTGTGTTTTCCGTGTTGATGTGGTGGCCAACCATGTACTTACGTACATATATGCTGAATATGTGTGTGCGTGCTACTGAGAATACATCCTGAGCCTCAGTACCGGCTGGACCTGGAGCCACATGTGCCTACATTAAGAACTAGAAATACTTGAACTAAATCCCTTATAGACCTTCCTTAAAAGCCAAAACCAAAATACATACGCACACTTCTAACTTGAAAATGTTTCTGTACTATTGTTTGTCTCCAGGTATGAATCAAGTACTATTGCAAATACAGTTCTGAAGTTAAGATTTACTTACAGCACAAACAACATCAGATATGGTCTGGAGGGGATTTGGATTGCTCAAGAAATCTTCAGTTATTATTTCAAGATATTCATACAAATATTTCCCTAAAGAAATAGAAGCTGAGAACCTTTTATCGTTACTTACAGAGTACTTGTGCACTCGCACAGACTAAGTATATCCTCATCCCCATAACGTGACCCCATCAGTTTTTTTTTGCCATCCAAAGGATGTGGTTTTCACCTGAGAGAAGTGTAGTTTATAGATAGAACACAAGAGGCTGCTACAGTCACATAACCTGCCTTAGTTACATCACAAACAACTCCAATTTATCCTTAGCATCCCAGAATGGAGAAGTCAAATCCTACACTGACTTTTTTTGACAACCAAATTACTCAGAAAACATCACAGAATCTCATGAAACTCAGCAGTAATGAGTCTTAGTCATAATGAATGCATAATTAACTGAAGTAAATAAGCAGAGACTAAGGCCTACAGGATTTATAATGTTGCAAGTGTCAGCTCAGCAGAAGTTATACAGAAACTCAGCAACTCAACTTTTCTGTGTCCTTCCATTTTCACTGACTTGACTGCAATAATGCTGAATTTAGAGTTTCTTGAAGGAAAACACAGCAAAGCTTAAGAAACTGGACAGCAGATGACCAGACTGAATAGAAACAAAATCACAGTTCATTTTTAAAAGGGTAAAGGGGAGAGTTTTGCAAATGAACAGCAGTCATATGCTCCAGCAGAAGAGCCAGCAAAACCCCACCTGCCAGAATCTAACAAAAACAAGAGTAAACAATTTGAGTTTCAGGCAAAGATTTTCAGCTGAAATCAAATCCTTTAATGTCAAAACAACATCCTAGTAGAAATACTCACAACATTCCTGATTACTTGAAGTTATTAGTACTGTAGGAAAACTAATTTTTTGCTTTCTTTCCTAAAATTAAGCATCTCCTTTAGTGAACTTATGAGTTCACTCAGCAATGCTAACTTGCATACATTTTAACTATACCCATCAAGCAAAAACAATCATGTTGAAAATATCATTACCAGGATAGTGGCTCCAACTCTTTATTTTTTTAACTTCAATATATAGACCACTACATAGTAAAGTGGTCCTGACTGGGTTGAGGAGTATTACTTGGCTGCTTCTTTCAAATATACGTCAAGAAAACCACATGGTGATTCCTGAATATCCACTGAAAACATCTGCTACAGAAATAACACAAATAAATTCTCAGAATAGTAACCACTTCTCATTTTCTCCCAACCACATGATCCTAATTCCTCTTTTGATGTTAAAACAACCATTTATAGGAATCAAGCCTTTAATTTGGGACAGGAACACCACAGGCATATCTATTGCTGGATGTGATTCACTAGCTGACTATTACCATAAAGAATTCCAATGACTTTATTACTTCTCTTATGGAAGCCATACATTGCTGCCAGCATCTTTTTTTTTTGCTAAATGGGGTTTTGGTCATTTTTAAAAAAATATGAATTATTAAGACATGTAATCTCTGAGATGTTCTCTTTGAAATTTAGTTCCCTTTCACTCCTGAAGACAACAGGAACTGATAGCAAATACTATTTCTTTTGCTTGAAGCATAACACCAATATACATACTCCGATTCATCACATTCTGGAGGGCAAGCATTTTGTGTCTACTATATTACTGCATACTGCCTTTCACTATATCTTAAACTACTATTGTATAAGAACTCAAATTTGACTAACTCCTACCACTAAATCTAGGAGAAAAAAAAAATTGTAGACTTAAGCTGGGGAAAAAAAGAAAACTTCCCAATGACAGTTAAATGCCTCCTGGTGGAACATTATCCAGTATCACAAAGTTGTTTTCAGTCTTTTCAAGATTGCTTAATTTGCCACTAGAAATATGCACCTATCATTTACAACTTCAACAAGCCAATTGTTAAAAAAAAGGAAGAAATAATTGTGATTACTGACAGGTTTAATAAGCATTATTTATTTAGAAATCATGCAAAGGGAAGTTTTTATAATAATAACAGCAAGCCTTTGAAACTTGCTATGTGATTCAGGTTCTTAAATACAGACCTCTAGTGCTATTTTAGGTGCTTACACTAACTATAAGCTACTTGGCCCACGATATGGCAACAATTGGTGTTAGTAACACAACAGAAAACTCTTCTGCCCACATCCTGTTCTTGCTTCTCCACAAATCAGCAAGATGAGCTGCTGTTGTGTTTTAAGACTCCTAGACAGAACACAAACTACATAAAGCTGAGGAATATGTCCTTTGAAAGGAACTCAACAGTTGAGACTGGAAAAGCAATCAGATAAAAGTTAAGCAGCATCAGCCAAAAGACTTATAAGAGACAAGAGACCAAAAGAATAAACCTGGAGACCTTCTGACTTGTAACCAGAACTGAATGTGCAGACTCATCACCACTTTCGTAAAACTCTCAGAGATCACATTCACGGTCACTACACTGCTACACAACTAGTTGGTTGTGCATGTATTCTTTCAATCTCTGGGAAAGCACGCATGTTTACCCTGCCTGCCATCATTTATTTTTTTTTTTAAACACTAAATCCAAGTTCAGCATTTGTTTTGCAACTGTATGGGCAAATAATACTTTGAGGAAATCTGGAGTGAAATGCAATACTTGAGAGAAATTGTAAGCCTCAGTATTTTACATCACCTTAACAACATTTGCAGTATCTTAGATTTCCAGCTCCACGCAACTCAGAGCTCAAAGTTCTACGCTTGTAATAAACTAGATCTTTACATCCTTTCTTTGCTAAACACTGTACAAAACTAAGCCATAACTCCAAAATTAATCTTCAGGAAATGCATCTTCTAAGCAGTGGGCTCCAAGTCTTTTTTTACCCCAAGACAGCCCTCTAACCAGATAAATTTACTCCTGTTTCATAGTCACCTCCCCACCCTAGAACTCTCCCATGTGAAAACACACCAGAATCTGTAGCCTGAGAGTTACCATGGTAACGCCTGATGTCACCTCTGAACTATTTTAGGGCTATGGAGCTTGGGTTTTTGTTTGTTTTTTGTTTGTTTGTTTTGTTTTTTTTTTTATAAACTGCTCTAAAATCTAGCCCCATCAAGCCCAGGCTGGATGGGGCTTTGAGCAACCTGGTCTAGTGGAAGGTGTGTTAGGACACACCATGGGCCCATGGCAGTTGTGTTGGGACTATCTTTAAGGTCCCTTCCAACCCTAACCATTCTACGAGGACTTCTAAACCCGTATTTTGTCCTCACAATGAAGGCCAACTTACAGTTTTGTGCTTCAGCTTAAATGACTCGATGATCTCTAAGGTCCCCTCCAGCCCAACCTATGATTCTAAGTCAGTCACATACTAATTGCAGTCACAACACAGAACTGATGGACACCACAGTTGCTCTCTAGATACAACTCGCAATACTTCTTGCTTTCAGAAATAAGCTTCTTAGGACTATCTGCCATTTTCAAAGCCATTTTAACTTCGTTTACTTTTACTTTAAAGGTTTCCAATAAACTTCTGATCAAAAGTACATTGAACATGAATCCACACACAAATTCATGAGGATTTCAAGCTCCTGCCAACTTTGCAGTAGCAACACTAACTCTGAAACATGAAGTTGACATGATGTACCAGGACAAAAAGGACAGAGAACTAACACTACTGTTGTGAATGGCAGCCAACTAATCTTTCTGTCCTGCAAATAACTATATTCAGCATCCTAAGCTACTACAAATTCTATCCTTTCTTAAAGGCCAGAAGTCCAGCCAGATTTCCTTAAACAACACAGCAGCAGCAGCAACTGCTTTCAGAGCTTGCATTAAGCAAACCTGAAGGCTCTCATTAATATCCAATGCACACAAGTAAGTCCCAAAGCAACTGGGGCACAGCAGTTATTTCCTGATGTTTTAATGTAATTATACCCGTAATACTTAATATAAACTACTTCACTTTACTTCCTAGAACTCCATGAAAGAAAGAAGTGGAACAGTGTCATCACAATTCTGCAAAGCAGATACATCAAAAGAATTCTCGACCAAAAAAATCCACGCTTATTGGCTGGAGAAGATGAAGCATACAGATCAACTTCTCACCCTACCGGAAGATTCCTGGAACGCCCTTAAACCAGTCACATACCTGACTATTCATTTGCAAAACATGCTGGGCATACATTTTTCCCTACTTTTGCTTTGAGAAACTTATATTCTAAGCAGGTAAAATAAACGAGATAATATTCAATTATGTTTGCATTCAAGAGTGCCAAGTGCTGTAGAGTTCAAAGCATTTTTCTTACACAGAGAAGTGATTAATGATCAGCCACAGATCAACATTTTCAGTTCAAGCAGAATAAAACGGCAGATCTGTGACACTCCTGCTGAAAACAGACACAAAGCAGGAAATGAAAAGACCAGGTACATGTAAAGACACTTCTCATCCACAAGCAATGACTGTACTCTGAGGTGTTTCTCACTAGGCACTGAAGACTGGGATGAACATTCCCATACTGCTTAGCTATTTCAGAATTGCTTTTAATGTATTTGTTTTGGTGAACTCACAAAACTCCTGACATAAACCTTTCTGGAACGCTGCATGGAAAAATTATCTTGCCTATGCTGAGTTTTGGCAGAATCTTTGGGAAAAAAAGCGCTGATTTACTAACGACGCCTTGCAGTAAGAACTTCAAATTTGATCTTTGTGTTACTGTTGTTTCTTTCAAGTCTACCTAAAAATTGTCAAAGACAATGAGCTCTTTAAAGACGTCCACCTGCATTGGTATCATGCCTAAGCCTACCTTTAGCTTCAGAATTCACGTTCACCATGTCAAAGCAATTGTACTTCAAGAACTTCACAGAAACACAGCCAAGTTACTGCTCTGGTATGGTCCAGCGCAGGCACAGAAAATAACAATACATGTCTGGCAGTCAGGTTCTATTCTTAGTCTCCTATTATAGAGAAGCCTCTTCAAAAGGAGCTGTGGCAGCTTGGGGCAGTCACTGACAGGCAAACAGAAGACTAAGCAATAAAAATCACCAATCTGTCAAAATTAGAACCATAAAAATGGCAAGACTTCATGAATTTATGAACAGAGTACTGCAAAATTGAAACTGACTGGTCAAATATTTACAGCAAGTCATGACACAAAGCCTGAGATGAGATAAAAAAAACCCAGAAAGCCAATTAGGAGGCAGGAAGATTTTCTACAAGAATTCTGGAGTTAACATAGGAGATGAGAAGGAACCTAATCCTACACAGATCCAGTAATAACATTTGGCCATACAGGGCTGCCAGTATTACATACTTCTGTTTCTGTGATTTCATGACATTCTCCTCACTGCAGACCTCCCAACAACATCCAATTGTTCTTCCTTGCATTTCTGAGGGACACTGACTGTTGTCAAGAACATCTGGCTAAGTGTCCAACTCCAAAGCCCTCATTGTGGCTCTCTGATCTCACTCATGTACTTCTTACATTCCTATCATAATATTATATTTATTCACCCAAAGTCAGTTAAAATACCAATAGATCTTTCACACGTTTGTCCACCTATATATTAAAAATATTTTTCAAACTTTCCCAGTAAATCAGGCAGGAGTTCTGCAGAAAACAATTCCATTTACCCAAGCCTGATTCCTTCCAGAGATGGTGTGCCCAGTGCCCAGAGTAAGGTAAGGGTCCTGTGGGGGCGGAAAAAAAAATACGTATTACACATATGATGATTCATATGCAAAAGTAATGAATTATGATACAAAAGCATTCTCACAATACACTCTCATCATTTATTAACTTTAAGCATTAGCTTTTTGCATGTTCCATCTCGGAAGTATTCTCTGTAATACAGAAGGCACAAGGTCAACAGGGACTGGGTATCCTCATTAATTCACTGAGGTGCTAGCTAGCCTTACCTGTGTCTACTTTCTGTTTGCCTCAAAGTTTACTGCTCATTATCAAAAGAAACCTTACTTCCTCGCTAAAGTGTGCGGTTCAACTGTGCTCAACTTCTACTTCACAGGAATAGAAAATAACCACTAGGAAAACAGTAGCTACATGGGCACTAGTAAGTATTGCAAGAACCCAAGCATTTTCCACACTGTAGTTCAGTACGTCCATCTCTTCTCTCAAGCAGACCCTAAAGATGTTTTCCTTTGTCTTCCACCACGAAAAAAGAACACACCCACCCCCCTTCCCACCGAAGAAGGTTTTTTCCTCACACCCTCCCCCCCCTTTTGCTGTCAAAGACGACAGAGGTACACAAAGCAGGCCCAGGCTGCTGACTGCGTATCAAATAAATGCCAAGATTCCTTCCCCCCCCCCCCCACCCTA
>JAOTQQ010000012.1:112251322-112291603 GCA_026546715.1 Gallinago undulata
GGGGGGGGGGGGGGAAGGAGGCTGGCAGGCTGTGCTACACCCCCATCCCACCACCTCTCCTTCCCCACAACTCACCGTCCCGCTTGTGGGACAGCAGCCTCCGCGCCCCACAGCCCAGTTCTGCCCTGGTCCCCCTCACAACCCTACCTCCTAACCCCCCCCCCCGCGGGACACACTCACCCGTTCCGCAGCGGGCCCCGGACCCTACACACGATCTTGCCTGAAGGCGGGGGGAAGAAGGGAGGGAAGGTAGGCGGGAGAACGCTCCGGTCGCCCGCGGGGAGCCGAGGGAGCGGGAGCCGGGGTTACCCTTCCCGACCGGCCCGTCGCAGGGGTCCGCGGGCCGCCGCCGTTGATGTCGGTCGGTGCGAGCGAGACGGGGTGGGGAGGAGGGGCCCCAACAGCTGAGAGGATGTAAACACAAGGTCACGTGACCCTGCCTCCGCAGGCGGCCAAACCCCCCTCTCCGCGCCACGGGGAGGCTGGGCGGGGGTTGGGGGGGAAAGCGGCTGAGCCGGCTCCGCTTCGAGCCGTGATTGGCCGCGCTCTGCTAGCCCGAGAGCCAATAGGAGGGTAGCGTTCACGGCTCGCGTCACCAGTCGCTTGGGGGAGGTGGGGGGTAAGCTTTGGCCTCCCGGTAGCGAGCCCCGGGCTGGGTCGGGACACCCCACCCGTGCCCCCTCCGCCTGTGTCACCCCCCCCCTCACCCCGGCCCATGGCAGGCGGCCCGCTTGTCTCCCGTGAGCCCCGGAGGAAGGAAAACAGGACCGTGTTTTGGCAGTGGGGGCCCGGGGCCGGCCTTGGGGTGGGGGGGAGGAGGAGGAGGAGCAGCAGCACCAGCACCGCGGGAGGGCGGGGGACAACAACACGCAGCTTCTCGGGCCCGGTTTTTAGATAAAGCGCAAAGTGACCGGTGTTTAACGGAAATTGCTCGGCTTTCACCGGCCCTCCTGATTTTAAGGCGTTTTCGCCTTTTGTTTTCTGGCGAGCAGAGGCAAAGGGGAGGCCGGCGTCGCCTGGGGATCCCCATCCTGTAGGGCCTTCCCCAAGGGGAGTCAGAAGGTGTTCCTGCCCCCACTAGGAACTTGAGAAGGGTCTTGAGGCTCCTACGGTGGCCGTGCTTTGAGCGGTGGGATGGTTCGAAGAACCTCAAGGAGAAAGAGAGGTTCCGGGGAAAGCTGGGAGGAATTAGGAAAAGGAGAAAGTACTGTGGAAGCGAACAGACAGGAGTAAGGGGAGGTTGAGGCATACTGGGGAGGCCCCAATCCACACTGGTGAAATTTGGGGTGATCAGCAATACTGGGTCGTTTTGGAGTCCTGGTCTTGAGTGGGGCCTCCAAGGCATCGTCCTGTGTGGTGTTTCAAAGAGGGCTGGAGGGATGATGCGAGATTTGGGGAGTCGGGAGCGGGGAAAGTAGGCTGCTTCTGGTGTTCTGAAGAACTGAAGGCACGCAGGTGTCAGGACTTGTAGCAGCTTGGCTAATCAGGTTGCCATTGAGGGAAGGAATGAGAAACACCAGAGATCGGTATCAGAAAATGGATGATAAACACACTTGCGGAACAGTGAGTTCACATTCACCTAAGGATCAGGCAAAAGATGTAGTATTTATGGATTTCAGGCTACTGGATGTGAAAATCTGAAGATCTAGAGCGGACTTTACAATAAAAACAGCAATTTAGGCAACTTGGTGACATCTACAATGAATGATAATTTAAGCTGGAGTGGTTTAAGCATTGAGAGTTTTGCGAAATGCAGCTGAGAGGCATAAAGTTTTGAGCTTTAGCCAAAATTTGAGTACTGGTGGAACAGGATTTATAAGTAAAAGCCCTGAGAAATGGAAGTACACAAAAATGTATCTGGTAAAAGGCCAGGAGTGAGTGTTAGTCTGTTGTAGGGCAGAATTAGTTAATACCTGCAGCACACAATGGTTGTAGATGGCAACAACTAAGGTGCAGATAATTGTAAACGTAGGGGGGAGAGTTTCTGCTAGGCTATGACTGCGGAGTAATTCTGTCTTTAATTAGCTGGTCAAAAGGATTCAAATAGTCCTACAAATTGCTGTACTGTTAGTGCTGTAACTCATGTCCCCATGTAGGAAGGAAACAGAGGGGAAGAGAAACAAATTCCATTTTTATATTGGAATATATGCTGCCCTCATACAGTGAACTTAAATTTTTTTGCTGCTTTTGAGTATTGAATGTTTTTTGTATTAAGAATTTTTAGATAGATGGAATAAGTGTGTATAGTTCCCTGTGCCTGTTGTACATACGAGGGTTTCCCTCTTTCCATCACATCCTAGATCTTCTCATGTATGACTATCACGTACTCATTCTCTGTCAGGCAAGGTGCACTTAATCAGTATTCACTTAGGACAGAAGTTGTGGCCATATTTTGCTCCTTTAATTGAAGCTAATTTTGTGATAGCTCTTTTTTTTTTCTTGTAAATTGCCATGTTACACTTGAACTGATACCTTTTTTTCCATTTACAGTGGACATGCACATCCAATTAGGAAGGTCATTCAGCCATCTTCTTTCAGAGCTGTTAAGAAACTTCAGAATTCAGGTCTAGCAGAAAATTCTACTCAAACGTGCGATTTTTCAAATCGACTTTTAACTCCTGTCATCTGTCATCAAACCAGAAGTAAGGTACATATTTTCTATTGGAGCATCTAACTTTGCATCTTGATGTGGAAGATATTTATTGTCACATTATTTTAAATTTGAGATGTGCATGGTTTGGGCAACCTTTTCGGTTGAGTCTAAGTTAATATTCTCAAAAAAGATGTCTCAGCTTAAGTATTACATGACAGACCTGTTAAAGTTGTGTATAAATTAGCTGAGTTCAAAACCCATGTAGAGCACTTCTTATTTGAAGCACAGTGAATATCCTTTCACCCTCATAAAACAGTTGGGTTTGTGAGCTAATATGCCCCCAGAACTTCATTATTCTATAAAAGTTTGGGGTTCTTTTTGCTGTCTCTGGAGATTTAAGCATTATTTATCCTTTCAGTACTTTGTTCTAACACTGTAGTTTTTTCATGATCATGCAAATAAAGAAAGTTTGAACTAGGTGGAAGACTCCAGATTGTTTTCATTCTGTGCTGCTGGTCAAGGTTATAACATTTAGATGCCTAAGAGAAAAATACGTATTCAAGACTGCTGGGTTTTAGCTAAATTTGAGATTTGCTACAAGGCATAACTAAGGTTAAGTATTGAGACTTAACTGTTAACATACCGAAAAGAAAATTAGATATGCACAGCAATTTATATTATGTAGGTTGAGTCATGTAGGTTGAGTATTTATAAATATTGATATTTATTTTTTTATTTATGTAGAAAAATGTTGCTCTTTAGACTAAAACAGCACTTTGACCTTCCT
Source organism: Gallinago undulata (assembly GCA_026546715.1). NCBI lineage: Eukaryota > Metazoa > Chordata > Aves > Charadriiformes > Scolopacidae > Gallinago > Gallinago undulata. Next base: position 112,254,703 of record JAOTQQ010000012.1, read on the forward strand.
AAAAATGGTATTAGCTTAAAACTAGAGTGATGCAAACTGCATTCCTTGAATGTAATTCTATTAACATAGAATTAACAAATAATGACTAATTTATACTGCTTATAGTTTTGCACTACAGTTTAGTTAATGAAAACCATTTACATATCATTGTATTTAAGTTGACTTGATTTGAGCCATTTCAACTTTGTGTTCTGTGTAATTGAGTAACCAGTTTTAAATATATTCAAATGCTACAGGAAACACATAAAACAAGTCATTTTTTTAAAAATTTATTTTTAGCGTTAGATGCCATTTTGGTAGTTGAATAAAGTTTAAACTGGTAAAATTTTTAACGGAGCTTTAGCTGTCAGTGTTTAAAATATTTTTGATGGTCTACAATACAGTCTATTTTTAATAAAGCTATAACAATATACTGTTTTGTTAGATTTGTTAAGGTTTGAATTTCTAAAGTATTATCAATACCAAGTAAGAATTTCTTTACTCGCTTGTTTAGCTATGGAAAGCTGATGCAAGGAGAAGGATGTGAGAGACCTACATCTCAGCTCTATTTCAAATTAGTTATTTTCTGTTGTGGTGTGTTCATTTGAATGTTGACACAACTTTTTAGAAAATGTTCATAACATACTATCATTTTGAAACAGTTATAATATTCTGATTCTGCTCTTTTCTGTACTTAATGTGATTTTTTCGGGTAATTTTTCATTCTGTCTTTCTTTTTTTGCTTGGCTTTCATGTTAGATGAGTAAAAAAAACTTAGAAACAAATCCTAGTGTAGCTGTTTTAATTATGGTTATTTACTGGTTTGGGGGTTAGTGTTTTCCTTACTGACAAATGTCTGAAGAAGGGTTCCAAAAGTCAGCATTTAACTTCTTCAATCAACCACATTTGTTATAACTAGTATCTAGCTATATAGGGGTTCAGTCAGCTTGAGAAAAAAATAATTAAGTAGTAATTGATGGTTGCCGTGAGATCTAAACAACCAGAATAACAACTTTATTGGAAGTTAATTCTGCCTGAGTTTTTCAGCTGCTGCTTTTTGAAGGCCATACAAATAAATAAACAAAAAACTAATAAAAAAAAAATGGAACAGTAATGTCGTGTTGGGTCTGCATGTAGTCCGGAAAGCCCATGTAAAAAAAAGAGCCCAATAGAATAGTAAAATAGACATGAATCAATGTAGAATATGTTACAATCGAAATACTATGGAAATGTAAATAGGTAACGTGATCCATAAAGCTAAGGTTAAATTTCTGCTTAAAGCATAGACCCTCTCTATATATTCAGATGAATTGGCTTGAGAGGGCCAATTCATCTGGATAGGCAGCACTTGATATTACATCATAGGTGGACAAAAAACTAAAACAAAAATTGAAAGTAATTTTTAAAGTAACTTTGAGAAATATTAAGATTATAAATTTCAAATGCAGCAAATAATTCCAGCTGTTAGTGGAACTGAATAAAGTAATTGTGAAAGATGCAATATTGCTAATTCTTGCATATTTAATGTTTTTTTCCTCACTTTTTTCCTTATTGAAAACATCTGACAGTTTCCACTATACCAATGAAACAGGAACAAAGCGTTGTCCTCAAAAGGGACCAGTTTTCAGAGTTAATGCTAATTTCTGTTTCTTTTATTACTCTTATCAGAGGGACAACACACCCTTAGTGTATAACAGTCATTAGAACCTGAAACTGTTGGAGCTGAAAAACATGAGCTAAAGAACTGGTCAAAGAGTTTCACCAAGAGCAGCCATAAATAGGATGAGAAGAATCCATTGTTTTCGGAACTTACTCTTAGTCCAATGTTTAGACTGATACAGAGATTAGAAGCTGCTGCTGCTTTCCTTTTTGTTCCACAAAATACATGCTACATAAGTAGCAGTTACAGTTTTCAGATGGCATTTGCTCCCTATAGTAGATACCACGTCTGGCCCTTGGATACGGAGAGCACATTCTTCACCCTGTATCATCTGTTGTCATTGGCACAGCCTGTTTCAGGAAGAGGGCTCTGAAATGGAGAAGTGCTGTAGTGGCTTTCTCCTCTTTTTCAGGCCTGGTCTTCCCACGTTAGTGTATTCTCCCCAGTTCAAGAAGGACAGGGAACTGCTGGAGAGGGTATAGAAAAGAGCCACAAAGATGATTAAGGGCCTGGAACATCTCTCCTATGAGGAAAGGCTGAGGGACTCGGGTCTTTTTAGTCTGGAGAAGACTGAGGGGGGATCTGATCAACACTTAGAAATACTTAAAGGGTGGGTGTCAAGAGGGTGAGGCTGGTCTTTATTCAGTGGTGCTCAGCGACAGGAGAAGAGGAAATGGGCACAAACAGGAACATAAGAAGTTCTATCTAAATATAAGGAGGAACTTCTTTACTGTGAGGGTGTCAGAGCACTGGAACAGGCTGCCCAGAGAGGTGGTGGAGTCTCCTTCTCTGGAGACATTCAAAACCCACCTGGACAAGTTCCTGTGCAACGTGCTCTAGGTAGACCCACTTTGCTGGGGGGGTTGGACTAGATGATCTCCAGAGGTCCCTTCCAACCCCATATGATTCTATGATTGTCTCAGAGCAAGAAATACTGTACTATTGCGAAAATTATAGGCAACACTAAAGGAAAGGTAATGAAATAACTGCTGGAAAGTAGTTTCTCTTACCCTTAATGTTTGGCCGGCCTATCATACTTTTTAAATAGTTTATTTTTGCATTCTTTGCTCCCAGGTATGGAGTGTGCCTTCTGTGGCTCTCATCTCCATCAGCCATCATGCCAGTTCAAAGATTTGTAGTGAGTGATGTTCAAATTCCCAGGAAAGGAAATAGGTATTCCGAGTTCCCAGGAGGGGAACTGGATCAGCCCCCACAGAGTGCCAGACTTGAGCTGAGTCTGTTCAGTTGCATATACATACATAAGGTTAAGCTGTAACGGACTGCACATATTGCATTGTAACCCCCTGTTCTGATGAGTAGCGAAACATCAGGCTGGCTCAGTAGGCTGTTGATGTGAACCTCTGAAACTGGAATGCAGCTGCACTGCTTTCAGGTGTGGCCTGGCTCTGGAGTCATATTTGTATGGTGTTGCTTTGACACGTGAGACTTGAAAGAGTTCTCCTGTGAGGCTGGTAAGATCTACATTTGTACGCTGTAGTGTCTCTGTATTTTTGGCGTTGTTAATCAGCAGTTTGGGTAAACAAACCCAGCATAACTGTCTTAGATGAAAGTGGTTGTATGCTGATGAAGTTTTAGATCAGAATGATGTCTTCCAAAAGCTCCAGAGCTAGTTGATTGAGAAAGGCATGGCCTGCAGTAAATGATGATTAACTCCTTTTAAAAATGCATATGTGCCAGGTTACTTCACACAGTATTTCTACTGGTCTTGAAGACTTGCCACTTCAGTTTTCTTTTAGAACTGGACTCTCTCCCTCTCCTACCCCCTTCAGAGAGGCAGTTAGTACTGTAACATCACTAAGGGCTTTGTAATTTTTGGAATAGAGGTTTTCATTGCTGTAGATTTTGAAATACACTCAAAGATGAATTGCATTAAGCAATTGAACCATGTGACACATGCTGTGGATCGTGATCGTGCTCCTCTGAAGCACACAGAATCAGTTTCAAATAAAATGTGTTGGGGTTTGAGTCACATACATTTATTTGGGATGCCTGTAATCTATCCGTGCATCCCACTCTCATGCCCTATTTGAGCGATGGCAACTCTTTATCTGTTATTAGAGGAAATTTGATGCAATAGGTAGAAGAAACACCGTCTTTTGTTGCCCTGAGTACCCAGGAATAGCAGTGATGATTACCTAAGGTGATATACCTGCATACATCTTGTTAGAAGGCTTTTATCCTCTTGCCCTGAAGTCCTCTGCTGGGGTGGTGCTAACACTCCCAGGCCCCATGATGTTGGGAGTGCTCCTGGTTCCAAGCAAAAGATGGTGCAGAGCCAAAGTATTATTTTAGCTGTCAGAATGTAAGTTATGCTTAGTTCATAATTTAAAGCACATGCTAGGAAAAAAAAAATGTTACGTATTTTGACTTAAAGATGAAAATAACTGAAATGAAATGAAAAATGACATTAAATGGGGTCTGTGGCCATAGGCATTGGTCTCAAGGATATGTCCTGTGATCAGATGTCTGGCCTTCAGATTACTTTTTCAATTTACTGCTTGTGCCTTCGTGATTTTTTTCTTCTGTTAAGAACAAGCCTGAGTTCATAGCAATGGAAGGGTTGCAGTGGCCTATAATCTCTGGTAAGTATATAACCAAACGTTGTTAATAAACATGACAAACTGATCACCTCTAGGTAATGGTAGACATCCTATAAAATCTAGCCATGCAATGGAATGTTAAAAAAGTCTTTTAGAATTTTGTACTAAGTGTTTATCTTTCAGATTGCATGTATGGAAGTAACCTAGTCATCTGTAATGATATTTTACAAATAACAGGGTATATTAAGACATTCTCTTTAAAAAGCTTACGGATACTTACTTTCTTTGCTTTTTTTTTTTTTTTTTCTGTGACCCATGATGGGAAAAGAAATGTCTGCCTTCAGTGTTTCTGCTTTGAACCATTTGTAACTTGCCTCAGAGGTATATTAGGATACAAAGTGAATGTGTCAGCAGAAAGTGTCATATATTATCACCTCTGTCCTACTCATTGATTGTAAACTGCAAGCACGAGACATTCTCCATGGAAATATGTTGATCTGTCTCTGGCTGTAACTGACAGTGAGTCAACAACAGACTCTTTATGTCATCCTTTGCTTAAATCAATAGGGTGTTTGCTAAATTTATAATGGTGTTTTTTTAGAAGCAACATGGTCCTTCGAACTGAGAAAAATTATATGCCACTGTGATTAATAGTTTGCAGCCAAACAGTCTATGAGTTCCCCTGGAATGAGTCATGTTAAAAGGAGGTAACTGTATTTTGTATCTTAAATAATAGCAAAATTTTTATTTTGAAATTAATAAATGTTGGGAATTTGCCTGTAGTTTTGTCTGATTGTCTTAATCAAACATGGAACAATATGTAATTTAATTTATATTAATTAACAATTAATTTGTAAAGCCTCTCTTCTGTATATGGACTGATTATATGCTATCACTAGTCTTTTTACTGATAGTCATCTGGCCTTTGTGCAATAATTATAGAGGCTTTTAAGACCAACCATCTACTTAGAGTGACTGTCTATTAGGTATCTTTCTTACACGCTGCTTTTATCTTTAAGTAGGAAAGATGAGGAAAACTAGTTGCGTGTTGTATATATGTCAAAAATCTAAATCTCTCTAGTTTAATTTCTAACATATATTTTGGCAAAATGAGAAGGTTAACTTCATGATTTTTTTCCCTAAAATAATTTAAATTTCTTAATAAATCAAATTGAGTTGTTACAGACATCAGTTTAGTCTTCTTTTGAACTGTATAAAAACATCCTTTGCCAACAGTCTACCAAAAAGACAAGAAAACAATCATTTCTTGTATAGAGATCATCAAAATGTAAGTGCTTTTTTTTTATGTTTATAGGATATAATACTCTACATTTCAAATTTGTCATTTTTATGACAAAATTGAGAAAGAGTACATTAGATCCAACAGACTTACCAAAAGATTTGTGCACGCAGATTCAGCATGCAGATTTCTTTTTAAAGGTCTTCTAGCAGAACATAATCTTTTCTTGTAGCCTCCTCCAAACTCTTGATGCTTTCCAAAAAACTGTTGATATTTTTCTCCAGATTTGACAGAGGTTTAACGCCTTTTTTTTTTTTTTTTTTGCTTGTTTTTGCTTTATGGATGATGCAGTTGACTATTGTTGTGTCTTTGGAATATGCACAGATGGTTGGGGCAGTAAAAGCGAAACTTCATAACTGTGTCTGAATAACATATTATTTAGGAAGTTACATGAAACTAGATTGTTAGGAGAGATATAAAGGATCTCTGGAACAGATCTGTTCCCAACTAATTAATCAGAGTGCTTTCCTAGAATTCCTCATCCGTGGTTGTACACCACGCCTTTAGGTATATAGTAGAAGAAATTAAATGTCCTGTATATTATTCCTTGGTTTATTCTTCTGGCTCTTGGAGCAGTGGTGAGAGGTAAAACTTGAGACTTTAGCTAGGTAAGATACTGCCATTGAAATTAATTAATTGAATATAGTTATGAGGAACGATATGCATATAAGTGAACTATATGGCAGTAGCAAGCATTGGGTTAGTTTCACAACTTTATGGCACGTCAAGGTAGTTAGGAGAAGATTAAGTGAAGGAAAGAAGATGGATGAAAGGACATGGCAGGAAACAAAGGATGAGAAGAGAAAAAGGTTATGACATGAAACTAGGATCTGAGAAGTTACAGAAGGCTGCGGAAAACAGTTAATAAGAATAGTGCAAAACAGATCGATTTTAGCTTTTTTTTTCTTCCTTTTTGACTACACAAATCTCTCTGGCCATTTCTGCAGCTGTTTCTGCTAGCACTAACTGCAAGATATTTTCTGCCTTCAGCTGTTCTTCTACAAAGCCCTGTAGATTGAAGCACAGCGAAGCCCTAGTGTCTGCATCATGGAGGATGCGTCATTAGCACATTTTGGAAAGGTTCTGGAAAGCAAGAGTGGCAAAAGAAAAGGAAAAAGAAAAGGAAACTAAATGAAAGGAACAGGAAAAGGAAAGAGAAGAGATACTGAAGGCAAATCCTCTAAGTGAGGAATGCTGATGAGGCGTAGACTTGGACTCCTCCATGCATACCTATTTGTATGAAATTCTGGGTGCTTTCAGGTGCCTCACTTGTAAGAGAAATTCACTTTTAACAGGAATGGTGGCCACTGAGTACCAGGGAGCAGCAAGAGCAGGACTCAAAGGTCAAAAGCAAAGCAGGAGCTGTGGCACAGGATGAGCAGTGGCAGGGCATTGCCAGGGCACACTCCAGTAGCACCTGAGCTGGATAAGGTTACAGCAACAGATCCTCTAACAGTACAGGGATCATAAAGGGAAAGCAAGGGCACAGCCAAATCTAAGGTGAATCCAGGAAATCTAATCAACAATGCAGGGACGGGGATGGTAGGTCCACCTACAGCATAGGGCAATCTGAGGCTAAACAGATCTTCTGGGGCAGGGTTTGTGAGTGAAGGTCCCAGGTGGTGCTCATCAGGGCCGTTAAAGCCTCTTGTGGCACTCAGCCCTGACATTGAGCTTTTCAAGCCCCAGTGGAGCTCTATCATGACATAACTTGTCAGGGCAAACTGCAGCGAATACATGAGTGCAGGGTATAATAACCGGATTAAGATTGTACTGATCAGTCATTTTTAAGGTATGACAAACTAAAAAACCTCTTACTGTTTCAGATGAGCTTAGGTAGGCACTAGGTCTCTTGTGGAAATGATGTGGCTAGCTTGTGATAAGAAATAGATTTGTGATTTCTCGTTTGTTTTATTTGACCTAGTGCATATATCTTAACGTGCAAGACAAAGACAAGTGAGCAGACCAGTGATTGTGTTAAATCTTGAGTAAATGCCAAAGGCCAATATTTTGCCCATACCACATGTTGGTGGTAGTGGAAGGTCTTGTTAAAGCCAGCTCATTCTTGTGTGCAACTATGAGACTGAGCGTTTTGTAGTCCAGAAGGTCTGAATAAGTGCCTGGGCCTCCACTCTTTAAATCATGTGAAAGATTGTTTCATCCAGTTCCTGGAAGTTCTAAATTTTCTACTAACCCAAAGAAATACAAACTCTAAATAGTCAAGTATTTGGCAGTAAACCAACTATAAATCTTCATAGAGGTTGAATGACTTTAATTGTTCTTACTCAGTCTATTTCTAATTTTTCATACAATGACACAGAAAGAAAAAAATCCATTGAAAACCCAGGTATGGGAGAGGAAGGTTTGATTGGGTTGTTATAGTGTGAAAATTACTCTGCTAAAGCCTGCAACTTCTTGTGTAAAATAACAGCCTGAAACCAATGGGACTACATGCACATGCAGCATTTCTTCTTGCGTGTGTGTTGAGCCTTTCAGTGGCAAGAAAGTCTTCAGTGGACTCTGAGGTAGAAAAGTGTAAATAATTTCTGTCAACATTATGCTATACATTATAGAAATGGCAGAATCTGATCCTGGAGCAATTAAAATATCTGTATACTAAAGAAAAAAAATACCATTATTTATTTTATATACTAACTTTGCCTCTGTATGACTTATCACCCTGCTGCTGAAGCAGGCAAAAATGCAAGGATAATACAAACCTCTTTTTCCTCCCCTGAGAAATGAACTGTATTTAACTGAATTGCTGTGGGTTTTTTTTGCATTGTCTGGGATATAATCAATCAGAATCTGCACTTGTGAAAATATTTTAAAGAGGAGAGTCAACAGTGTGTTACTATTCTAGAATGCCTACTTATAATTTCTAGTGGCTTTCCTTTTTTTTAAAGTCTGTATCTAGCTAATTCTTAGGTGTTTGAGTGCTTCACACAATCATTTCCTATTGGAAAAATAGAACTCAAAGCACACTGTAGATTGCAGGTAAATCTATCTGTGGCAGACAAACATGCATATTTAGATTGTGCCAGCATCTACTTAGATCAATGAATAAAGTTTACACTTTGGTTTCTAAGTAGTTGGTAATTGCAGAGCCCTGCTGATTTAACACTCATTCTCTAGAAAGAAGGCTTATGCTACAGAATGGGAAATGAAGCTCAAGAACGTTCCTTTCTGTAAGAAAGTAACATACTTTTTCTCAATGGGTTTTAATTCACCTTAATAAAGCCACTTGTATTTTTGGCATATAATAGCAAACTGAACCCGTAAGGAACACAAAGTTAGTGGTTAAGACCTATGAACAGAATAGTACCCAAATGGTTTCAAGTATCTAGGGCAGTAGAGGCCACTAGAAACTACCCAGCATGTAAATAACATATAAATAAAACTGATATGACAAATTAAATTATTTGATACCCAACTGGGTTCATGGGGTTTCTTCTATCACCCCTATATTAAGGGTGAAATTACACAGATGTTAAAAAATATATATACAAACAAAAAAAACCCCACAGAATTAATGCAATTTAATCACACTCCGCTTTGTTTGTACGTGTCTTTTAACATTAAAAAAAATTACATCAAAGCTACTGCATAGCTTTCCATATATTTTATGATAGTTTTCTACATTCTAAAAGTTGCCAGAATCTTTAGAGGAATATTTAAGAATATAAAAGAAAAAGGAATTGCAGTAATTTTTTGAATCTCGGCTGTGAAGAGGAGAGGGTAGAAGTGTCTTATTTTCTGGAATAATTCACTAGAAACAGATTTTAGAAAGCCACAACGAAAGATGCATCATAAACATCTAAGAGCTGTTCTGAATAATTTTACAAATGGCACACTTTCTTGGATTCTAGCTTAGGATTTTCAGTTATGACACAGAAGCAGCTTTAGACGTTATTCAATCCAACTTTATTCTAGATCCTTAAAAATTTCTGTGAAATTTCTTAGAACTTTTGGGCCCTTTAGACCTTGCCTGTCAGGGGAGCCTCAATTCCTTGTGTAACGTGAGTATGCTGCTGTTGCAATTTCGCCTCGCCAAGCGACCCTGAGGCTTTTTTTTCATGGCCTTTCATTTGGTACTATCTTTACTGTCACTGACATTAATAAAGTCAATGTATTGCCTTTCTTTATTCTGACTTTCTCCCCTGCAGCCAGGAAGGATCGTTTCAGAAAATAACAGTAGCTCTTCCTTATTCTGGTCATTAAATGTAAGAGAAGTCTTACAGGGCCTTCATGTAATAAATTTACTGACCCACCTCAAACATTAGAATTAATTTCTTTTATCACAAGCTAATAATCTTTCTGCAACAGAAACAAAGTAAGTACATGGTTGTAGTGTTTGTGGGCCTTTTTAAAACTAATTTACCTGTTGCAGAAGGGCGACACCATTCATTACAATCAGATCTTGGGAATCGAAACACAATCATATACGGAGAGTCCAGACTGTCATGAGTACTTGATATGTGACTGAGAGCTGCAGGGGACTGTAGTGTCTGAAGACATTTATAGTTAGAGGATTAAATATTCTCTTTATTTCACAGAAAAGACATGGAAACATGGAAAGGTAAAGACCCAGATTTTGAATAAAGCCAATTGCCACCTTCATGAAACACGATGTATATGTTCCAGCATGCTAGGGTGGAAACCTGACCTTCTATAACCAATTTACAAAGTTCAAACTAAATTACTCAATGCCTACATTTTTTTCTGAAGCCATAAAAACTTAGTAAATATAAATGTAAATTAGAAAAATTAAATTAACTCTGGTAAACTTCTTCCTTGACGGTTATTATTTAAGCACCCTCTAAATATTCTTAGGGTTATTCTTGCACACTTTTTTTTGCAAGGGTCACAGGGGGTTAGTAACACCCAAAGGTGATGTTATTGTAAAGGTCAGTAACATCCAAAATCTTGTTGTGATATGGTTTTATTACTGCATCTCACTTTGTGTAGCACAATGCTCCCTGTTAGTAGATCACATAGCTTATGACCTTCTGATATTGATGTAGTAAATTTTCTGCTGACAACACTTCTGATTTTGTAAGAGTTGCTTTCAGAAACACAGTCCTTGTGTAGCACAGAGGAAGGAGGGAGATATGTTGCACTGCTCCTGATTGTTACTAATTTTCAGTGGGACCTTGGATCTGTCTTAAAATTAGATTCATATTTAAAATAAAACATCTTCGAAACACATTATTTATGTCAGCACTGTATTGAGGAAAGTTTATAAAAAAGCTGCAGAGGGATTTGTGTTTAGTCAGCATCCTACTGTTCTCCTCCCATCTGGGACGTTAACACCAGAGAGCTTGATATCTTTAGTTTACTTTTAGATTAGATTATTTTTCTTCACAGTGTAATTATTAGAGCAGTATTGTAATGCTGGCAAAACTCAAAAGCTCCCAGACTTAAACCACTATGAAATGACTGGGAAGAACCTAAACTAAACCGGTGATAGGAATTTGATAGGGATTCTTCCTCCTTCAAACAAACTCTCTTTCTCTAAAAGAACTTGGATCTGTCAATCAATTAATAAAAGTAAACACCTTTATGCATAGAGAAAATAAAGGACTGTGGCATTTGTTACTTTTGCCCGCTCTTGTTATATTTAATACCAAAGACTTTAATGGAAGTTGAAGGATAATTTTTAATACAATTAAATAACAGTGAAGCGATGATACTTTTCATTCCCATAGCTTTTCAATGTAAAGATAATTATCTTCCCAGATCTCTGTAGAATAGACACGTATCATTATCCTTATTTTCTAGAGAGTACAATGAAGAACAGCAAGGTTAAATGACTTTCTCAGAACTAGAAAAAATAAAGAAGACCAAGAATAGTGCTGTAATTTCTTGTCATCTTGTTCTGTTCTGTTTTCACAAGATCAGCCTTTATTAAGTTGTCATCTGAAGCACCTTTTAACAGGTTATACCCATGAAGAATTTAAATGAGAGACTTCTAAAGTTCATTTAGGAGATGAACTATCAAGGCGGGATATAAAAAGCATTGCACTGCAGATGAGTTTTGCCAGGTACACACGGTTTAAAGTCTCTGTCATGCTGGTTTGTTGGATGAAAATTTTTCATGGACTTTCAAAACAAAACCAAAAATATCATTATATAGGAGAAATAGCCAGCTTGTAGTACTGCTGGATTCCTCTAAGCATAATAAGTTTCCTGCTACTGTAGAGAGGCAAATTACTGGTGGTGTCCTCTGGTAGTTTTTGTACCAAGCCTTACATTTTGTAAAAGGTGAAGAAGTGTGATCTGTGATTCATGTCATGCAGGATCAGAGCTCTTAGCTTTTCTTTGAACCCTCTTCTACTTGTTTGTGTCTGATTATAGGGAGTTGGGCAAAACAGGGATACCTGCCATTTTTAGTTATTTTTTTTTCATTCTTTGATAGATCTTACCAGATTTGGAGACTTCAAAGTGGAATCGCTAGAAGCAAAACAGTCTCCTTGCAAATTTATATGGTAGATATCCAGTTTAGGCAGCTTTAAAAGAAAAATCAGAATCAACATAAAGTCAGTGGTTTTAAAACCCCTTTAATATTAAACTGTATAGGCAGTATACCAAATGAGGTTCCTGAAGTGAGTAAAAAAATTACAATCCTGACATTTCTAGTTAGATTTGTCTTTAGGGGAATGACATTTGGATGAGTTCAAAAGCTGCTTTCATGAGTTTTTGCAAATTTCTTCTGCAGCAAAATTTAGCTACTTTCACCAGGCATCACTGCCTGTTGCCAGGAAAGTGTCAGAATTCTTCTCAGTAAATCTGTTTCTACAAGTTTTTCCCAGGTAGAAAAAACATTTTTGCAAAGAAAATGAGTCTTCTGACTAAAGGGAAAAAACCAATCATTATCTAGTGATTTCAAAAGAGAACCCTAAATAAACTTCTCACCGCAGGCTATTTAATTTTAACTTTATAAATTTTTAAGGATATTATTTGTATTCCTGCAGTAAGTTCTGCTGACTAGAGAGAAAAAATGCTTTATAACCTCCAAAATGTTTTTGTGATAGGTGAGGATGAAAAGGTTGCTATACTCTATGAAAGAGCATTTTTTCACTATTAAATGTTTCTCTCTAGTATTTTCATTGTTTATTTTGCATCTCCTAGATTAGCGACCTCTGTGGTTCATGCATAAATAAGTCGGTACAGTTGCATGTCACACCTTGAAAACTGTTGTACAGATTCATGTATTCCTTCCTGACTGCCACTAATGAGGCATAGTGCTGTCACTAATGAGTCCACACAGTGCTGATGATGACTCCAGATGTATTACAATTTAGTTATCAGACTGTATGCCTTACTTGCCGGAACTCTTAACCCTCTGTTGTTAGAATGCCTGGTTCTGTAAGGAAAGGAGTACCTAGTACTTCCTCAGTAAAAATGTGGACCGTGCATGAAAAGTCTCCTGAGACCCAGCCTGAGGTTCAAAGCAAATACCACATTTTTAATACGTAAAGGAATTGTGATGCTGCTTTTGCATCTCTGTTGAATAAAACACTCTTGGGTGGACTTTGGGAAAGAGTTTTTTTAAGAGACTTCAGAGAAAGCTTGGTAGAGAAGGAGGAGAAAAGAATTGCAAGCATAGACATTGCTTGGAAGGCATATATTTTGTAAGAGCACAGTCTGATCACAAAAATATGACACTTTTTGATTGGAATTTATTGTGTCTAACTAATATTACAGACCTGAGTCCAGATTCTGTTGCAAAGCCTCCATGGCTGGACTGACTTCTGTCAGAACCTGTATGTTTCTTTCCTACGAACTTAGGAAGTAATATTTCCATTTGGAATGAGCACGGACCCTCAAACACAAAATTTGCAGTTCAAGGGCTAGTCAGGCTTTTAAGTCCACTGCTCCAGGGCCTTAGTGAAGGTAATTCAAGATCCGTGTCTGTAAGGGACACTAGAATGTGTCACAGACGGTAAGGAGAAATATGTAGACGTTTCTGTTCATTTAGAAAAGGATTGTGTCTGCCAGCACAATGCCATTAGTTTTTCCTTCTCAGAAGTGTCCTAAGTAGAGCAATGTCAAAAGGCAAAACCCAAAGGGAACCATTCTGTTATGATTTCTTTTATATTTAAAGATAGTGTTCAGAAGAGGCAATACACTTGTTAAAAGGGTAGGTGTTTTACTCTGAAGTGAAAAATGGAAGGCATTCTGTAAAAGACTTGAAAACAAATTCATCGCTTCACACATTAGGCTATCTAGAGATGAGATTTTGGCACAGCGTTTGAGGATAAATGGCATCTCTATTTGATCAAAGAAGGTTTTGGAGATTAGCTGAATATTAAATATGTAAATATACTTGCCTCTAACAGGTATGTAATTGGCAAGAATGATCAAAGTATCCTTTCAAATCTCTAGACAGATCCTAAGTATGCATTTTCCACTGTTAAGAATTGTACTTTTTTTTTTTTCCTCCCTTTTTACAAGAGCCTCCTCATCTGTTGTTCTTGGGAAAAAAATCACACTGGTAAAGAAGACTTCTTTTGAAAGGCTGAAAGAGGAACATTTGTTGTGATACATTGATCCTTTGGAAGCAGCTGATAGTGGCAAAGCCCACTCCATCACTCAGGAGTCTGACGGTGCTGGCAACAGGCTGGCCAAACTGCATGAATCTGGATTTTGCATCGCTTACATCCCTCTGCTAGCAGCTGTTATCATACTATTAGCCTTCTGTAGTCCTCATGTAACCTCTTGAAACTTATATGGGCTTCATGCTCTGAGACTACCTGCCAAATATTTAAAAAAAGAATCATCGTCACCTCTCTCTTTCTTTTCAGTATCCACCTGGGGGAGAAATAGCTTGATTAGTTTGGGTGATGATAGGAAGCTGGAGGAAATCCAGTCGTGATTTTTCAGTCTGAAGGGTTTATTTCCTTTCATTTCATTCATTTCCATTCAGCTGAAGGTAATGAGGTTGTGCAGGTCTGATTTCAAAGGGCACAATTTTGAAATGATGGGTTTTGCTTAGGTACACTATAGCTTTAAATTGGTGATTTTGATGAAGTTGCATAAACTGGAGTATAATGCAGTTTCTTCCCCCAGAGATGTGGTGGCTCAGCAACAAAGACATGCAGTGATTATTTTTTTCCCCTCTCCCCGCTGAAGCACACCAGAACAGATCTGCTGAGTAGGAAGTGCTATTTTTACATAATCACTTTTCAAACCAGAGTCTCACTGTAGACATTTTGAGGAGACCAAACTAAGCATCCTAGCAGTCACTTCATCTCCAGCTGCAAAACTGTATATGAGAAGCTGTAGTGTAGGTCATTTGATAATTTAATAGTCTCTTTTTCGTCTGTTCTGCTGTCAGCTAGCTGAAGTATTTCCCAATAACTGTCTTTCATATTTCTGGGGTTAACCATTCAGAAGTTCCTTGTTTACATACTAACAGCTTATGTTTGCCAAAAAAGAGATTTTTGAATTGTAGGTATCTAAAAAATAATGTAATGTGATTATTTTGTTTTGAATTTTTTTTTAACTTACTGGGATGCATTACTATAGTATCTGAGCATCTAATTTATTCTTGAAATCAGCCCTTGGAGATAGAGGAATGTTATTATTCTTATCCTCATTATTTAGATGGGAAGTGTTTGCTTCAAGCCGTTCAGGACCTGCATAAAAGAGAAGGGAGCTAAAAGCATTGTTCGTATCTCTGTCTGAGTTATTAAAACGCTCACAAAGTAGCAAACGTGATTAAAGTGCTTGTTTATAAGTTGATGCAGAGGCATATCTCCCTTGGTCATGCTGGTGACTCCCATCCTCTCACCTTTTTTTCAGACTCCCTCCAGCTGCTGCCATTGACCTGCAGTTCCTAATCTTGGCACCAGTAGTAATGGCAGCATATTTTTCTCCATGTGGGTTAGGCTAAATTTCTCTTTTGTCCAAACTTTTCTATAACCTGGGATAACTCTTAGCAACTCCCTTCTATCAATTGTCTATCAAAAAGAAAAAATGTTGTTAAAAGCAAAAAAAAAAAAAAAGTCAGCCTCCTCCCTCCCTCCCCTCATAAATCATAGATCTAATAGTGATGCGGTAACAATAACTATTCAAAATATTTCTTGAAAGCCAACCTCTTTCTAGAGAGCATAACTTTTCAGTAAGTTTATTACTGCTTAAGATATGGATGAAAATTTCCCACATAGATACTTAGTCTTTCTTTTTAATTTGTGCAGAAGTTTTTAGTTAAGAAGCTGACATGAGGCAAATTAACCTCTTTGCCTGCCATTTGGCATTATTATTTGCGTATTGCACTGTGTAGTGCATAGGTAGTTGACTTCAAAAAATAAAAGAGTCAAATAAAGCAGTAGGAAATGTAAGGTATTCGTAAGGCTTCCTTCCATTATGAAGCACAAACATGGGGTGTTTTTTTTTAACCCAGAGAGCAGTCTCCTTGACTTTGGTAGTTCAAATTTCAGAGCACCTTCAGAAGCTTGTACAGCAGCATAAGCATGGGACTGCGGGGCCCGTATCCAGAAACGGGCTTTGGGCTGAGCTCTAGTTCACTGACTTACAGGCTTTGTGGATAGAAGTCACTACACTTCAGTCTGCTTAAACTTCAAGCACTTTTTTGTTTGTGTTAGAGAGTTTTACATCTCAAATACTGGCCATATTAATCTTAGAGTTTAAATTAATATTGTCCCATAATTTTCCATGAATATATATTTTACTTGTCAAGACAGCCGCTTTCAAGACTGATTAGCCTTTGCTTCCTAGTGCAGACCTTCTTGTTTGTAGAGCAGCCTAGATGATGCTGAAAGTTAAGATCATTTTAGGCTTAGCTGGGTAAAGACTTATCTTCAACGAAGTGTTTTGTTTAGTTCTGAAACAAGCAGAAGGAAAACATACTCAAAGTGCCAGTGTGTCATTTGCGTAGATGTCTCTGGGCATTTATCCTTTCGCTGGAAAGACATTTTTCCTTTGGTTTATTGTAGAAGGAAATTGTAACTTAATTTTAGAACTGGACTTAAACACAAAGATTGTACTTCCAAATGTTGGATTTCTGCTATGCACATTATTATAAGCTATTCATTTGCTGTGCCAGTGTTCAAGGAAGGAAGCAAAACAGCGCTGGATGAACAGGCAAGTGAGCGCGTCCTACCCAGTAACAATATTTTGTAAATCACCTGGAAAATTACCCAATGCAGTTGAAATATCCGAGCAATAGACTTAAGTCACTGCACATCCTTTCCTTGGAAACAAACAAATAATTATTATGTTATGTTTGCATTCTAAGATCTAAAGTAACACACTTATCTACAAACTCGAAGAGCTGGAATGCTTTGTATAATAAAAACATAATTGGCTGCTATATCCTTTGCATCCTTGTGTAAAAAGAAGTGTTCCACTGAAGAAATTAATTTTCATTCATTGATGACTTACATATATTTTAGATTTTTCTTTTCTTACGTAACAAAATTTCATCAAGTATTTTTCTAAAAAGAAATTTATTCTTTTACATAATTTATTCAATAACCTTTGTTTTTAATGTGTTTTAGAAATACAGATGTTTCCAAATTTTGTCTGCTAGGTTGAATTAAATAAGATTCTTTACCCTCTTTTTTTTTCATAAAAAGAGTATTCTAGAAAATTATTAGTATGTTACAGTGAAGAAGTGTGTATTAAATTATCTGATAGCATCTAATTATGCTATTGATGCATTAGTATGTGAACCCTGGTGTTACATTGCTTTCCCCAAAGACCCTACTTCGACCTGAAGAGCAGAAATACAACAATATTACAAAGAAGCAAGGTATTACTTAGTAGAAGAGTGTTTGTGAAAGAACTTGTTTTCAGATCTCAAGACAGTAAAGTTGTTTTCATGTGTGAAATCAATGGATCATTACAAGTACTGCTAAAACCCTCACACTATGAAACAACTTTAAGTGCAAACATTAAGCTAATTGCAATGACAACCTGCACAGAACTATGACAAATACTCGTTTTGTGTTTTCCTCAGTCATTGTCTTTCAGTTCTAGTGACTGTGTTAATTTTGGTTGATTTATAGATTATTAAAAATTAAAATTTATCAGTATAAATTTAGAGGCTATCAATGTAAATTTAGAAGCTGTCTACATGTTAAGCTCTTTGAAATGGAAAAAAAGTTCAGGATCCTTATACAAAATTGCAGACTTGAAAAATGGAAGCAAGGTTTTATTTCTTTTTCTAACATAAATTTTAAATGACAAATGTACTCCCAGCTGTGCCATATTTCTGTAACTGATGATATCCAAAAGGATGGCTTCTCCGCTGATGTAATTCAGTATTACTTGATGCTACGAAAGCAAAATCCACAAAAGCACGTGGCTTACTAAATAGAAAAAGTCTGGAGTGTGTTAGCTAAGCAGTAGGAGAAATGAAAACAAAAACTATGCAATAAATAGGTTAAAAATAAACATGCTTTTCTTACTTTTTCCTCGGATTCATCTGTTTAGAAGGAAAAATATGTTTTCAGTTATAACAATTTAGTTTCATCCTTTGTTTACAAGCGAGAACTAATTTACTGTTTTTCTCAGTAAAAGAGTTACTGGAATGAATAAGTGATTGAGAAATATGTGATAGACCCTGTCCTTGGGATTTTCCAGTTTATATTAATGAGTTGATTAATTATAAAATGTCCCATATCCTAAGAATGTTAGAAGAAGAATTTCACCTTCCTTTCAAATTGTTTATCAATCTGTATTTTATTGAGGCATGTAATGCCCTCTGCTGGTACACATGTTTTATATCAAGTTAAAGTACTGCAAAACGTGGGAATTAACAGTTGGGAGTGCATCCTGTCTTCGCTTTTATAGATTTATAGCTCAGTGATTGAGCTATTCTAGCTGTGTACAGTTTTGATAGTTCTTTTGGCAAGCGGGGAAGGTTTTATTCAGAGCTGCTTGAAAGAGGTACAAAGCTCCTGCAGCCCTGCCATGGGCGAGCTCTACTGCCCTTGGAACAGGTAAAACTCCTGCCAGTGCTGCAGCGGAATTAAAGTCACTTTGTAGCCTGAATTGCACCATCACAAGACTAGAAAGAAATCACGTGTCTTATTCAGAATTTAGGCCTGCGTATCATTATTGTGTAAAGAGGACTAGATTACAAAGAAAGGATTTATCCTGGTAATATGCATAGGTGGCCTGTCTCTAGCATTTTTTCAAAGCTCATCTCAACCTGGACCCTAGCAACTGACCTGTTGCTGCCAGTGATAAGAATTATTTTTATTTTTTATTATTTTTTAAAACTTATTAATGCTTTGTATACCCATATACATTTTCTTAAAAAGAACTGCTGTGACTCTGTATCCATCTTTTTTTTTTTTAGGATAGTTATTGGAACAAGAAAGTGAAAATATTTTATTTTACCCCAACAGATACACATATGGGAAGAAGAGTTCCCTAGCCAATGCTTTGTGAAGGTTTTCATTTTTGTAGGAGAGGAGATGAAAAGACAATTGAAAAGATGATGAATGGAGAATAGCCATAGGCAACCACTACTTCCCTGCTCCAGTCCTATCTACCTGTCTTTCTTTGAAAATCAGTAAGTAGAGATGGTCATGGAAAAGTAAAGAAAGATGTATATGCAGTGGTAACTGGAAACGGACTTCAAGCTGCAAGTAAAAATACTCTCTCTGGCCATTTTATTTCTGTGATGTTCCAGAAGACGAGAGTTTGTATGCCCTATACACATTGAAAGGACAACAGATACATTGATAAATTTTTTGACCCAAGTTTTTAAACATATAATTTATATATATATAGCTATATATATATATATAGCTTTATAAACCTACTGTATTTCTAACAAGTCACTTTCCTGTGTCAAAGACTTAAGACTCTTACAACTTGCTAAACTTTACACCAAAGACAAGACACACAGTTTTAGCAAAACATAGAAAGAAAAGTGAAAAAAAGCCTATAGCAGTTATTATTTACAGGATTCCAGCAGAAGAGAAAGAAGAACTGATAGATAAGGCTTTTTGAAAATTCAGACATTCTGGTTTGTTCCACTCCAGCTGTATTTAAATACTGCTGCTGCTGAAAGGTGTTGGGATTATCCAACATAAACTGCTCCAGACATTAAAGAAATTTTTGCCTTTGGTTAGATTGTTAGTGACAGTGTTGTGGGTTGCAAAGGGCTGATTGTGAAATCAGGCAAACAACAATAATTCAGAAAGTTCATTTTAACATGACAGAGCTGACTGGAGGCTCATTATAAATACCAGCTCCATATAAAGAAAGGCAGAAGGGAAATGATTCCAGTATCCCCAGCTTTTTTTATTCCTGGAGGTCACACACACACACAAAAAAGTGAAAATAAAAAATGAATAAATAGAAGTAACTCTTGCTTATAGAGGGTCAAACCTGTTACAACCACACACAATTTTTATTGAAAATGATCAAGAATCCCCCAATTTCCAGTTACTTCAACTTTTACATCCCTTTGACTGAAAAGCATTTTATATATTAAAAAAAATAATCTTATATTTGATCTCAACTGTCCTGTTACTGTGAGTACCCTGGTCATGTCTTTAAGATCTCTGAAATAAATTCCTGTGAAAGCCCTGTTTTGGCAGTTAACCCGAGATGTCCTAATTGGCCAAGAAAGCTATGGCCCAGTTTTAAGTGTCTCACTGTACTTCAATATTTAAAAGTCTTAAGGCAGACTAGTTATGTATCTTGCCCCACACAACATATCTGCAGGTATGACAACCAGTTTTGTATTTTGGGGGGCACAAGTTCATTCTGACTGCTCTGAACTGAGTAAAAACTGCATAGCCATACAAGATGAAGACAAGACCGATACAGTACACCATTATACCATTTCAGAGCCAATGCAAATAAGTTCTCACCACACTCAAGCTGCCACATGCTCTCTACACGTGGCAGCTAAATTCTGTTATTCAAGGCCAGCAGTAACACTGGACTATGTTTTCTTCGCACTGGAGGCATGTGGTGGTTTTGTAAACATCAAGTGATCCATCTAATGTGATCTCAATTATCTCTGGCTACTTATGAGGATGAAGACAGGAGTAGCTGGTACTTCCTACCTGGAAGTGGCAGCAGAAGCTGTCCAGAGACGTATTTGAAGGCATTCAATATTAGCTACTGCAGGCATGAGGCCCCAAAAAATGGAAAACATCTCTTCCAGAGTTATGTGAATGCCATTTGGCATAGCAATCTGAACAAGATCTAAAAAATCAGGAGGCTACTGGGGTAGCAGAACACTGACAGATTGAGTCTATGGTAAATGCCATAGTCAAAGCCAACCCTAATCAGCCCTAAAGAAGAGACCAACTCAAGAAATGCTAGGGAAAATGGAAACTTATGTCACACGCTACAGTTCAAATGAGTAATTGCCATCTAGATGGGATTTTGTGGCTTACCAGCTTCTGGGGTTTGGAACAGGACATTTATTTTTTGAAAAAGCTGGTTGCATTTATAGAGCATTCTGTCCCTGAGTAATTTTATTGACAACATGTATGCGGTTAAACCTGCAGTTTCTCAGACAGTCTTGTATTTACTACCTTTCATAGAATCATAGAATCAGAATTGTCTAGGTTGCAAAGGACTTCAAAGATCATCTAGTCCAACCATCAACTTAACTCCTTGCTGTGGATGTTGTTTAGCTGGACTTTAGTAAAGCCTTTGATAACAGTCTCCCACAGTGTCCTCCTGGAGAAACTGTCTGCCCATGGGTTGGATGGGAGTACCCTCCGCTGGGTTAAAAACTGGCTGGAGGGCCGGACCCAGAGAGTGGTGGGGAATGAGTGAAATCCAGTTGGCAGCCAGTCATGAGTGGTGTCCCACAGAGCTCGGTACTGGGACCCGTTCTCTTCAACATCTTTATCAATGATCTGGACAAGGGGATTGAGTGCACCCTCAGTAAGTTCACAGATGACACTAAGTTGGGTGGCAGTGTCGACCTGCTGGAGGGTAGAGAGGCTTTGCAGAGGGATCTGGACAGGCTGGATCAATGGGCTGAGACGAACAGGACCAACAAGGCCAAGTGCCAGATCCTGCACTTGGGTCACAACAACCCCAGGCAGCACTACAAGCTTGGGGAAGAATGGCTGGAGAGCTGCCTGGCGGAAAAGGACCTAGGGGTGTTGGTTGACTGTCGGCTGAACATGAGCCAGCAGTGTGCCCAGGTGGCCATGAAGGCCAACAGCATCCTGGCCTGTATGAAGAACAGTGTGGTGAGTAGGACCCGGGAGGTGATCATCCCCCTGTACTCAGCACTGGTGAGACCCCACCTCGAGTACTGTGTCCAGTTTTGGGCCCCCTACCACAAGAAAGACATTGAGCAGGTCCAGAGAAGGGCAATGAAGCTGGTGAGGGGTCTGGAGCACGAGTCTTATGAGGAGAGGCTGAGGGAGCTGGGGTTGTTCAGCCTGAGAAAAGGAGTCTGAGGGGAGCCCTTATTGCTCTCTACAACTCCCTGAAAGGAGGCTGTAGAGAGGTGGGGGTTGGTCTCTTCTCCCAAGTCACAGGTGACAGGACTAGAGGAAACGGCCTCAAGGTGTGCCAGGGGAGGTTCAGGCTGGATATTAGGAAAAAATTTTTCCACTGAAAGGGTTATCAGGCATTGGCATGGGCTGCCCAAGGTGGTTGTTGAGGCACCATCCCTGGAGGTGTTCAAAAGACGGGTTGACATAAGCCATAGATGGTACTAAATATGCTGAGCTGTACTTTAGTCACAAAGCCTGGAGCGTAGGAAGATTAAATTCCTGTCACCAACTTAATGTTTTTATTGCTACCCAAGTCCTGTCCCTGACCCCAGCCCTGTTTGTTTTCTCTTCCACGGCTAGGTTTCTTGACCTACCCCACTGCATATTCTGTGGGGAGAAATTACCATCGCTGACAGGGCTTTCAGTTCATCATGAGAGGACAGGAGACGTGAGAAGTACCAATACCCAGTATCTGCAAAGGTATGTGTTTTGGCCCGGCTTAAGGTTTTGGGTTATCCAATATTCTTAGACCAATGCCATACTCACGTGACACCTCAAACTACCCAGGACCTCACTGAAGGCACAAGATGGATTCTCTCTCTCAGGGCTGATATTTCTTCTTCCTCCACCAACTACACTGGGTCCCAGCAGGTGACAGGATGTAGGAGGAAGATGAATCATTTGGATTCTGCTGCCATGAACTGACTTAGCTCTGACTTATCTCTGAAACAACTGATGCGTCCTCCTAGAGATGTAGCCTGCAGCCCCCACTCCAGGACTGCTTCCCAACACGAGGCCTCTTCTGCCTCCACCTACTGTGAGCATCACTTTGAAAGCACACAGTCCAGCGCATCTGATTATTGGTAAGATGATTGAGGATGCTATTAATCCCTAAAGACTTTGTTTATGCAGCTCATGATATTGAAAATTATTTTTAGTCTCTTGTCGTAGCTTCAGGGCAGACCTATGCGACTGATCACCAAAGCAGAACTGCAGAACTTATTGTGCCACTTGTGTTCCTTGGTTGTTGCCCATCTGCTTGTCTCTGTGTAAACAGCACGTGCTGATGAACATATGGTTCAGGTGGGGTGAGATTATAAAGTGGGAGAATACCCCAGCAGAACAAAAGGCTTTCTGCGCTGGAACTGGCTGAGCCTTGGAAGGACAAAAATCTTAACTTTTTATTCATTTACCAGAAGTCAGAAAAACTTTTATTTCTTTTTAGATAAAAATATTTAGCTTTTATGTTGTTGTTGCTAAAAAGCAATAATAAGTAGTAGAGATAGTAGACTAAGGCTCCTACCTGGCAGCATATTTTCACCCTGTGCCCAGGGTGGATGGTTGGCCTAGGAATTCCCTTTTTTTTTGGTGTTTAAGTCCTGCACAAGCTGCCCTGGGCACCCCAGGAGTCCCAACAGTCCCGTCTTGTGTTGGCTTGGAAATTGTGCTCTGCCATCCCTCCACTCTGACCTCCATCTCTCCACTCTCACCCCCATCTCTCCATCCCCCCAGCAAGGGACCAGTGTGCACCGATACCGAGGCCCTGACCAAAATACAAAAAAAATCACACTGGTATTTTTTGACCCAGAACAGCATGCTGGAGAGATTCACTTCATTACAAGACCACTAGGTGGCAATTTAGCAGCCCTGTTCTAAATGTTGTTTGATATATTCAGTCCCTTCATTGCATTAGACGCACACTTGACGAATGGCAAACTGAACAAAGTTCTGCAAGATCTGTACTGGCTGTTCCTGCCAAATATGTCAAAGTCTTTCTGCTTACCACACCCCTCCCAGATGTTCATTAAATTCAGGGAGTGCCTCTGAACACACCTCAGTGAATACCTTTGGCCAGGTGTCACAGGGAATTGTTGATTCATCAAGGAAAAATAAGGGTCTTTCTAACTCCTTAATGTATACTTGTTGTTGCAGGCTATAGATGAGTTGTGGCTGTATATCTCTGAGGAGAATGACCCTGTCCACCTATAGCTATGTCCATAGGTCATAGCTATATGACCATGAGGTAGCTGTCTGCATACTGATGCTGATGGTGAATTTATATGGCAGCAGGGGAGCTGCCGTGGCCTTTGCCTGTATCTGCCAAATGTGTCTGCAGTGACTCCCCGTCCCCCTCTCCCTGCTAACCAAAGATCACTAAGGTGGTACAGCCATTTTCCTAGAAATTAAAAGCTGTTTTCTGTACAAACAACTGTTGTATGGTTGTCTGAGAGGACTGGACTGCTTCAGAAAGCATTTCAGGTCTGGAAGTTTTAAGGCTGGCTTCTAAACAGAGAGAGAGAGAGGAGGTGAGCAACTCAAGTGTATGTGTATATGAATGTGTACAGTTGTTTTCATTAAAAATACTGTATAATTGATAGGAAAAAAAAAGCATAATCTGTGTAACAAAACACAGAATCTACATACAAGAGAGCAATATTTTCATTGCATACACCTCCACCTTTGGGATAATGTTCATTTTTAGTCTCCCTCTTCAGTGTTGAGAGTTCTTAGGGATTTTTCATGACAGCAAAGTGATGTTCAAATGACTGATCCTAGAACTTTTATGAGAAGTATTCTTAGTAGCGCCCACGGTTTATGATTCAATAAGGAGACTTACAGAGTATTTTTTTCCAGTGATCTCAAGAGACACACACTAAAAGCAGCGAGCTTTTGATGTGCTGACATATGTTCCTGAAAAAAAAAATAATAAAAGAGCAATAGCATATTGTAAAATTTCAGCCTTCAGATGCTAAAAATAGAGGAAATGTAAGAAAAGGATTGCTTAAAGTCAGAAATCAACAAGACAATATGTAGTGCTTTTGTAGCTTCAAAGCAGGATGATTCAGAAGCTAACGTTTTGGTAGAAAAGGTCAAGAAAAAAATGGTTTATGATTCTCAGTGATCTTTATATTAAGTGACTCTTAGGTCTCCAATTATGGAGCTGCTACTTGATGCAAAAAAAGTCAACCAGTCTGTTAAGAGCAGAAAATATTGCAATTGAGCACAGCCCACAATTGCAGGGTGCAGGAAGGGGGGGGACAGAAGAAATAAAATGGATGAAAAGTAATGAAGGGTTTCGTGAAGAGTTCCTCAGTCCAGCCGAAACATAGAGCAAAGGATGCTGCCAGATAACACAGTAAGAGGAACCAAATTTGTTAATAAATAACTCTATGAAGAATAGAGAGATTGATCCCACCTTAGAATTTCTTTTTCTGGGTTCCCTTTCATCTTTAAAGGAGCTGACAAGGGGGTTCTCACTTAAGATGACAACAGCTCAGCATTAAAGAGAGTTAGCTGATGTGAGGGCAGGCAGAGGAAGGGAAGGTAGCTGTTTTCAAACCAGCTAGGAGAAAGGAAAACTTACTTCTTTCATCAGTAGCTTTGAAACTGCACTCCTTTTTATCATTAATGAAGGAGTCAACAGGAAAAAACAGGGTTTATGGGGATAAGAGGGCGTGAGTAGATCTGAAACTGAAGAAGATCCTAAGCTTCCCAAGCCATGTTTTTTTTGGATGGCTCAAGACCTTGAAAGAAGAGTTGTGCAGTCGCTTTTCATGCCATGACTGATAAGTCATTATAAGTCATTCTGCTTTCATGCCTGCTCACAGCCCTTGGGCACTGTTACCTGCTGGAAATTCCAGCCCACCAACTGGAGATGTGTGTTTTCTGGAACATTCCGAAGTACTAGAAGATACCACGTCGTGTTTAGTTTTGTTTTATTATTGGCATTGTTCTACAAGGATTCTTGCCTAACTCTTCAGTAATGAAGAGGGTCACCCAGTACCTCCCAGTAACAACCAGTCAGAGCTGCCACTGTGGCAGCTGCTGCTGGTGCCCATGCCCTTCTCAGTCCCCAGGGGACCCAAGGGCTCCTGGGTAGAGCTGCTGCCCCACCACTTTTTAAAGAGTGGACTCTTGGTCCTTGTGCTTTGAAGCATAGAGAAGCCCTGCAAATATTTGATACTATTAAAAACCATCATCATTGTAGTTGAGTCCCCCACCCCTCCACAATGCCTGGGGAGGAAGAAGTTGTGCATCTGTCATCTCCCATGGTTTTGTTGAGCAACGGGAAGAGGGAAGCTGAGCAGAAGCTGCAAAGCTCTCTGGTGAAGGCTTTCCGTATTTGACACTGCTCCTTCACATTAAGTAGCTGTTAATTACACTTGAAAAGGCTCATTTTTGAAAATGTTCTTAGAAAAACTCAATTACAAACATGAAAAGTATTTTTGCTTGTTTATTTCCCGTGTGCAAGCTGAGAAGCTTTATGTTCAGTCAATAACCAGTAGCAGTAAGAACCTATTTTCCATAAAAAAGTCTTAAAAAATTCTTTCATCCCGGAAAGTGTTCTAAAAATAAACATTTTCTTTACTCTGAGGAAACACTGTGGGGATTTTGGTTTTGGTTTTATCAAATAAATGGATTTTGATTTCTCGCAGCTGTGTTTTTCTTTAACAAAAATTCGAACAGTTTCATAACATGATTGTTGTGACAAAGTAATCATTTTCCAAGCACTCTTTTTCTTCCTTTAAGTCAAGACAAGTTATTATATATGGCTGTTTCAACACATCTGGCCTTAAATCACCCCATTTTTAATTCATTTTTACAGGAATTGCTGTGCTATTTGTATTTCTTCTCTTTAAGTCAAAAAAGAAATAACCAACCAATAACCTCTTCCATTCCATATCTGAAACTCATTAAAAAATATCTCAAATGCACTGTTATCTAAATAACATGCTTAAAACCTGAACTATGAATAGAAATTAAAGGCTATAGAGTATTTTTTTTCTCATTTTTGCGAATTATACCAGTTGTCTTTCTACTTTATAGCTGTCTTTTATCTTCCAGCAGTGACACCCACCATCTGACTTATGATCTCTCCACAGGAAGTCATTGAGTGACACAATAGAGTTAATGAATTGGTCTTTCACCTCCAAAAACCTGATCTAAATGCTAGCCTGAGATAATGAGCATGATGGAGTTCAGTAATGTCAGCAGAGTATTAACTTCTGTTTAAAGGAAGAATGAGCACTGGCAGGAAAATGGATTTTAAGAGAGATTTGGAGCAATTGCACCTGCATGCATTATGGCAACTCTAGCCTTCCTTCATTAGAGTCATATTCACATTATCTCTTTGCCATTTGAATAGAATTTGGCAGAGGTTTATCTGCAGAGTGTATCATTTATCAGGGATCTTTCTAGATGTTTAAGTTCCTTACCACTGTAATATCTAAGCACCTCACCTTCCGTACCTGGTGGTTCAATATCAGATGTATATAGAGAATAGGAGAGGAGCATCTAACCAGTTGACAGTAATATTTCTTATCACAGACAGACACAGCGACAATATATTTCAGGAATAAAACCCACTATCATCTAGTGAGCACTGGATTAACTGCAGAAGTCAGCAGGATTGACAGGGTGTTCCCAGCACAGAAAAGCCGAATACAGCTTATTTTCTCTGAGGATCTCTGTCCCTGCTGGAGGTGGCTTATCGGGGTGCACTGGAGGCCTTTAGCACCTGTGAAGATAACTCTCTTGTTCCTTTTTGGAGGGACTTGTAAGAGGTCAGCAGCACCTTGCCAAGCACTTCATCTTTCACAGACATACTACAAACCATCAAACCATCTGGCCAAAGACAAAAAAATGCCTTCAAGTTTGTTGGCATATTAGCCCCATCTTTCCTGCTCTGTTCTTTCAGACAGATCCTACCCGCACTCTCATGGGCCAGTTTTCTCACTCTTCAGTGCAAAGCATCTCCCGTGCTTTTCCCCTGATTCTTGACAGGTTTGCAGCTGTGTTGGTCCAGTGATATCAATAATCATTTGAGGCTACTTCAAAAATACAGTATCTGACATAAAAGGATCCACCTGTCCATACCAAGTGCACCCACCCACTTCCAAACATCCACAGCCTCTGCATGAGGATGGTCTAGCTGTCTTGTCAGTAAAGACAGATTTCCTCTGAAAAGCAGCAGCACAGTGATAGATTGCAGCATAAATTGGTTCTTCTCAATCTGCACTTTTGATTTCACTTCTGGACACATCTCTGGAAAGAGCAACTGGCTTCCAGTGAGCAATGGGAAAGGCTGCTGCTTCTTAGCTGGAGCTACATCAGGAACCCAATCCAAAGAAGAAAACCTGAGCACTAAACCCCAGAACTTGCTTCAGTTCCTCACAGTTCACATGTCTGTACCCAAGTTTATCTGAACCCAGCCTATATCTGTCTCCAATCAAAAGTTAATTTAAAACCTAAACAGATGTTTGTCCCCAGTGTTTAGATAGTTGATGTATTCAGAAGACAAATGTTCTCTTGGCCTTTGTTATTCTAGATTAAACAAGCCAAATTCTCCTCGGTGGTGACTGATAGGGAGCAGGCAATGGTGGTTTTGCTTGGTTGGTGCCTGGGGCCAGCAGCAGAGCTGGATCCGAGGCCAGGCAGATCTCCGTGTGTGGATACCCGCTCAGTGCTGCACTCCTGGGAATTTAATCCTGCCCCCCAGGGTCTGCTTACACCAGCAAGGGTCGGTTCAGGTCCACTTCTGCACCGATGCAGGCATATGATTTTCAGACTCCTGGATGGCTTTGCTTTGTTCAGAATAAAGATGGACAAAATGCACCTGGATGTGTGAAACAAGACCTCAGTCTCTTCCTGGATGCAGTCTCCAATCCCACAGTTTACCAAAAAAGTTTTCCCAAATATAGCTGTTAAACAGTTGCTCTCTCTTCTCTTTGCAGAATACTGTTTAAGACCATGTCCTTACATTTGGTAAAGCTGTTATGGTTTCTGATAGATTTGAAGGTTTTATTTATTTCTTTGTCTTGGGCTGAGGCTCAGAGCTGCAGCACTCCGTATAGGTGACTTGTCCCAGCGCTTTGACCCAGGACTTGCTCACAGATTGCATGAGCAGAGCACTCGGTGGGGTACCAATGTGTCAAAATGCTGAGAAGACACCACCAAAATGCTGAATGTGGCACAAATCACAGTACCCTCTGCACCAGGGGCTGACATGAGAATAGCCCAGGAAACACTGCTTTAGAGTGCATATCTATGGGGGGAAAGGAGGAATGTAACGATGCTTAGAAGGCTGTTATCTTTTGCTTTTACAGTCTGCCTATTCACTCCATTTGTTCTGTGCTCCAGCTGAGAAGGAAGCTCTTAGATGTACCAACGTGTACTATAATGGCACATTTGCTCAGCTACATTAAGCTTTGGTGTATTTCTGTATCTCAAATGACAGTCTTTTTAAATTTTATTTTTAATTTAAAGGTGCATTATGATAAGATTTGGGGGATTTTTAGGGGATACAGGGAGTGTGAAGTTCATCTGTTAACTTCTTTCAAAAGCACATGGCAGGTCAGAAGAAAGGAAGTCTCCTTGCCTTATCCTAGCTGCAGCACACTGAGTCCTCCTCTTCCTCCTGAAGATGCCATCTTCTCCAGAAACACTTTGACGTGCCCAGAGGAAGGAGGATTCCCAGGTGAAGGACAGGGCCGACAGAAGGAAAAATTGCAGAGCCAGATCCAGCAAGGAAACAGCACAGCAAACACGGATAGGTGACTTCTAAGGAGAGCAGCATCAAAACCACAGCCAAATGGGAGGTGAGAAAAAAAAACCACCTTTTCCTAAGGTTTGAGAGAGGGAGATGTGGTGGCTTAGAGAGCCACCAAATTGTTAGTTTGAAGCCAAGATTGGATGTGGAGGCCGGCTCTGCGACGACACTCAGGAATTGGAAGATCCTCAAGTTCTCTTCTGTCTTCGGCTTCCATTTTGAATTTTCTTGGATTTCAAAGTAGTTTCTAGTTTCTGTTCTGGAAAAAAAAAAAAAAGTGGGGGTGGGGGGAGGCTTTTAAATCTTGAAAAGCCCTTTTAATCTTCTGGGAGTGATTACTTCCAAGGAAGAAGTTTATGCAGATCTGCCTCAATGTTGTTCCTTCTTCAGGGTGAGCATGTAAACAGTTCCAAAATATATCTTCAGCCCTGTTTGGTGGTGGTCGCTGCAACATTTGACTGTGCTCCAGGAGGAGGGTGCAGGTTTGGGCTCTGCAGCTTCACTCTACTCCTCGCCCACTGGAGTCAGTTGACTGTACAAACTGAGCAGACAACTTGAATTGTAGTTTACTTGTTTATGCCTTTCTCCCAGCTGAGTATTTTGTGTTCACAATTGTATTTCAAAATGTAGCTACCCAGGGTGTCTCATGTCTGGATGTGCTCGGAGCGAAATCACAAATGGCAGAGCCACATTTTACATGGTGCAGTGCTCAGGTTAATAAACCTCACAAGCTTTCCAAATACTATGCTGTTGTGCTCGAGCGGGGCTTGCCACCTCAAGCACAATGTCATCTTAAATATTGTTGTGTAGCTTCTGCATCTTCAAAGATTTATGTCCAGTCAGCTGAAAACATGAAGTGACCAGGCTCATTTTCATCTGCAGAATACCAAGTAATACGCCCTAAAAGAATTTGTATTTGTGCCAGAAACATGTACACGGAAATGGTAACTATATTTTCAAGCTTTAGGTTTGGTTTTAAGCAAGCTAAGAAAAACAGCTTTGTTTTAAATTCAGCAACCATGTCTATAAAAACAGATGATGCACCAGAAGCACATTAAAATAGCCATGTGTGAATGCACTGTATGCTCCCGGTGATAATACTAACAATGTGTCCTACGTACATCATCTTATTTGCAGGAAGGAGAGTTATTTGCAGAATTCTGCTTTCTGTGACCATATACATGGTGGAAAATTGACCAGATTAATGTTCACTTGACAAGCTGAGATCTCAGGTACAATAATTGGTATTTCGATGATCAGTGTAAGCAACGCCTGAGTTGTCAGCTGCCAGTGAAATGTCTTTGAACCTGTAAGACTGGAATGGAATATAGGCTGTGCTTGTTGAGGATGTTGAGGACAGAAATAAGGGAAAGGGAAGGAGTATTTACAAAGCATTGCTAGAAGGTTTCCTGTACCCAAAGTCAACCACAAAACCCAGGAAAACATATTTTTAAACTTTTTTAAGTAGTGCAGCACACTTTGTTTCTTAGGGGAAGAATTCTGTCTCAGCGGCTTTGTGCTATAGCAATTAGGCTGCTGCCAGCTAACAGGCAGCAATCTCAGCCACCCAGCAGCTAACGATGAGGCTGCAATGCAGGTATAGACTTCCTTTTTGTGGCTTGAAAGCTCTTTTCACAATTTTTATATGTTCAGCCAGAAATCCACCCAGAATATTTCTTCCCCAGGAGAAATTTCCTGGTTTTGTGAACTTGAAAGTCTCCATAATTCAGCTGGAGAAAGAGAAACTAGCTGAGAGGAGTTCAGAGGTTTCAGTTAAACCTCACACACCTGGAAATGCTGATGAAATTCCTGGCAAATGTGGAATAGGTCACTTGCCAGTCTTCACACCTGAACAAACTGAAGAGACCTCAAGGGGTTCACCCCAGTCCTTGAACATGGGCGTTAGCTAATAGTGCCAGTGATGATTTTGAGCAACCTCTCCTAGATCAAAGCAGGCACCTCCATGTTTTTGGGATCTGAGAGAGAGGTTGCAGCCATGACTGGGTAAGAACAGGAGTGTTTCCCTATAAGGAACAGGAAAATCCACACTGGCCTCCAGGGTGATGATTTAGAGAAGAACCTCCTGAGCTTCTGGCAGCACCAAACAGAAACTTCTGCCTCTTCAGTTTACTGTATCTGAGACATGGAGATAGGTTAGTTTTGTGATTACCAAATATTGGTATCGCCATACTGCAACGTGTGTACTTTGGGGTTTCCAGTATTTTAAGAAGACATTCAGCATCCAGACTCCAAAATTTCCTAGACTGCTATTTGTTGCATATTTTTATAAGGAAGGAAACCCAGCAGTCTGGTCAATATTAAACCTCTTTCTGTTGCATGTAAAAATAGAAAGTCAGAGAACTTGTGGGTTTTATGGTATGGTTCTTTTTCATGAACAGAAATCCATTTTCAGATGATAAACACCTTGAGAGAGGTGAATGAAAAATTTAATATATTAAGTTTTCTAGACGTCCTACTGGCAGTTCTAATTTTGAAGGAGCTTTTCAATTCTTTATAAATCTGGGAGGACAATAGATCTGAAAGAAACACTGTTAGTAGTTCTGTAGTCTAGATTTTCAGCTTTACAGTCATACAGTTTGCTATTTTTAATTTACATACAAGTCATTTGGTTTCCATTTTTTAGGACAAAAAAACAGATCAGAAATATACAGTGTGGTTTCAAAAACTGATTTGAAGAAAAACTTGACTCTTGCAGTTATTGCCATCAGCTTCATTGCTTGAACTGTCTGAAGAGTTTCCAAAGTAGTTTATTGAAAATAATTTCTTAAAACCCAATCTTTCCTAGAAGACATATAAAAACAAACCAGAGGAAAGGAAATAAATATTAAGATGGGAAAATAAAGGTAAAGAATATTTTTATACTTAATAAGATAGAAAATTATGGAAACCATCTTAATGGTGTCTTTTCTGGTTATTTAGAAAGGAGAGTTCATCGTAACCCAAGAAAAAAGTCCCATTGCTACATCAGGATTTATGGGTAGTGTTAAGGGGAAAAAGAATGGAGATTTGGGAGAATATATTCTGGAAAATAAACCAGTGCTACTGTCTGCAATGTGTATGATAGAACAATAACATGATGCGGGACATTTAGTGAAAGAGAGCAATGTAATACGATGCTTGTACCTCATGTAGATACTACTCCCTTGTCTGAAAGCTCATGGCCAAGCGGTACCTCAGCCCAGGAAATGGACAGTGCCATTCATGGCAACACAAATGACACTGGTAAAATTCAGTTGGGTGTGACTGTTAAATTCCGACTCTGCTACACAAAAGGGAAACACATATATATAAATTAAAATGTGTATATGAATACTTGAGTTTTCAACTTTTTCCTCACTTTCTTCACATGGAAAAACATATTACCCCGCTGCCCAATGAATCAGTTTTGTCACTACATTTCTTTTCATGGCTGTAAAAAGGACATCAAAGTCCCTGTCTAAATTTAAAACTTCCTTGCCTTCACTGGAGACTTCTCAATATAGAGAAGATCTTAACCTCTATGTCCATTTACCCACAAGAAGTGGTACATTACCCCACAAGTGTGGGTGGTGCTTCCTAGTCCCAGGAGGTGAGAAGCAGCTCCAGGCAAAGAGTGCCAGCAGCACTGGTCCCTTGCTGCAGAGCAGCAGTGTTGGGTCTGTCCCCTGACTCGGTCTACCAGAAGCTGCTGAGGAGGAGCTGCTGTCCTCACCTGCACACGTACATCACCTCCTCTTCTGGGCTGGAGGATGAACATGCCACATCTCCCCTTGGTGGAGTCTGTCAAACAGAGAAGGCCCGTTCAGAGCTTTGCATTGGTATGGTCAGAAATGGTACTAATTCATAATAGGAATTATGAATATGAGACCTTAGAATTTCAGAATCAAGGAAGACTTTCTGCATGGAAGTGAAGCACACATTTGTTTCCCTGCATATCCCCCACCATCAGACTACTTCAGAGTTCTTGCCAAATACCTGACTCTGTTGAGGAGTGAAATGAGATGGCCAGGTGAGTAACCTCAGATGTCTGTCACACATCAGAAGGGGGCAGGGGTGGCAGAATTAAGAGCAAGCTCAGGAAAAATGCTTTGTTCCAGTGCCATTTTATAGTTCCTTCATTCCAGAGGCAAGAAGGGGAAATACCCCAGATGGCAGGGACTGTTCCTTCATAGGCAGAACTAACAACAAGCAGAATCGTCATGATAAAATACCTAGGAGAATCCCTAAAAATGGAGGTGAATATTTGTATAGATCCGTACACACATCCCATTTACTTTACTTTTTTTTTTTTTTTTAGGTGTATGCCATATGGACATTTGAGTGCTTCCTGCTAACAGTATATATGTGCTGCCTGTGATCATTACCCTGGAACAGGAAAATTGGAACTTAGAAAGGATTTTGGTAATAAGCCTTTTCTAAATGACACTTTTACAGTCCACCTCTCAAAGGAGTACAGTGCCAACTTTGTTGTGAGGCAGATGGTAGTGAAAAAGGTGGATGTGACTCTGATCATTTAGCAGGGAAATTAATTTATGTGATACTAACCAGCCTCCAAATTGGGTTTATTGGCTCATTACAGTTTCTCCAAAATGCCAAAGCTTTATGTTTTAAAGAAGCTGAAGGTTATTTTCAGGATATTTTTAAAAGAGAGAGAGAGAAAGGAGAAAATCGACTAAATGACTGAGGCTCTGTATTTGAGGTAAGATGACAACTTTTATGCAACTTTGGATGAAGGACTTTGCAGATCAGACAAGGAGAGTGGAGGAAATTTTCCTGTCTGGTGGTAAAATGTGTTTTTATCCATCCTTGGCTGGTCTAATATGAATGTTCTTAGCTTTTATCATTGTACTTCTGACATGGATACACCTTTCATTGAACAGAGTAAACTAAATACACCATAGCTTAGTGTTACAGCATATAGGTGTTTCACAATTTCTTTTTATAAAAAATTTTTTTAATCCCCTTATAGCAGAATAACTCTGTGTCTATTTAGTTTACTAAAGAGAGGAAATTCAGGATGAAAGTTGGACAGCAAAATGAAGATTGTTCTTTACATCGCAGTGTTTTAGGTCAGATTGGTCATCCTTGTATGGCACTTAAAAAGTTCATTCTAGCTGTGGAAATCATTACAAAGAACCTAGAAGGCAACTAATGAACACCATTTATAGATTTAATTTTATTAATTTACATTTGTGAGTAATAAATCAATGTCTATCATATTTCTCATGCCACATTGGTGTGTTAACTTCTTTTCCCAAGCTCATCAACACAAGATTGCATGTTTTATCATTACCTCTTGCAGTCTATGGTACACTGTTGTCCTAAGGATGATTAGAAGCCTTTAGTACCAGCCTGCCTGAGGAAACAATTAATAGTGTTTCTGGATCTGGTGCTTTAAAATTCATTGTTTCACTTCCTTCAAATTAGTTATTTGTGCTTGTAAATTATCTAAGATGAACTGGACTTTTTATAATGTATTGCAATGTGCAATCTCATGAGATTTGTAAAGATACCTTAAAATTCCTGAACTTCTGTAAAAAAATGCAGTAAACAGTATTTTTAATATTTTTTTTGGCATTTCATGTAAAATGCACAAGACTAATAAAACATTAGTCTATAATGTGGTTTTAGATCTTTTTCCTTAGTTTGTGTTTACCTTAGTCTAAATTGTTTTAGTGATATAAAATTAATTTCCAATATATTTTTCTCACAAATAAGAGGTATTTTAGGCTTTCTATTTTTATCACAACCATTTGTTCTAACTTCATAGAGTGGAGACTTTAAAGATGTTAGCAGTTTGGATCCAGGCACACCTGCACAGAAGCACCAGTCATGATGTGGGTAATAATCCCAGATTAGGCTAACTCCTTCATATCAGTTGGATGGGGTTTTTTATAGATCCTACACTGCAACCTGAAATTTGCAGGATGCGGATGATTGCTCTAGCCACTTGAAACAGGGGTGACCTCGTACTTGCCTTGTTTTCATTTGGTGAGCTAGTATTTATCAGTAGAAAAAGAATTACATAAAATTCCCCAAAAGGATAAGATGCTGAGTGCCAGAAACCAGCTGTTTGTGGCTTTTGAAGGTTTGGGGAAGGGCTACTTGAATCATTTGATGACTTTGGGTTCTTTTTAAAATAATGAGAAGTGGGGATGTTTGACAGACACTCAGATGTATCTTCTGTTACATTTCGGTCCTGTACTAATACTCATTTTCTCCAGAACAGATTGCCTGTAATTAGTTGAAATAAATACCTGATATGGAGTTTAGGAAATCCTCCAGAAAGACCTGGCTAGAATAAAGGATTCCCAAATCCCAAAATGAGACCTCAAATAGTTCTCCTTGATCCTGGGGATATTTATGTTTGATAGCTGCAGCCATGTTTGACTTGGAAGTTTTCAAGGCAACTAGAGCTCTACTTCCGGTCCCCTGAAATGCTTGTAATTGTGCAATACACCGTGTCTTCTCTGCAGGCTGTTATTAGGATCCAAAAATTACGTTTTACTCCACCCTGATTCTGCCCACATGATTAGGTTTTTCAGAAAGACTTGCATGTGGGATGTCCCCACAAAACCAGCTGTGATCACTTTAGGTAGCGAAAGGGAGGAAGTGGTGGAAGCCGTGACAAAACTTAGAGGTCAGAGCATCTTCATAGTTTACAGCCACACATGTGCTTTACAGGGAACCATCCCCTCCCCTGGTGTTACAAGGATAAATGCTTTTTTCTCTGCTCCTGCTACAGGTGACAGGTGTAGATCAAAGTCCTTCAGGTAGTTAAGATACGTTGGGCTAATAAGAACAAGAATTTCCTCCCTGTTGGTTAGTCTTTCATTTCAACTACAGCCCAGTTGTTCCATAATTTATGCTGGAGTCTCTCTACCTGTTACAGTTGCCTGAGTTCTTCCAAAATCAATATGGTTGTAAACTTTTAAAGGGTAATTAGAGAAAAAAGAATTACATATAACGCCTGGTGAAATGAAATGGAGCAAGGGAAGAGAAGGGCTGTTTATCAAACCTTTTCCAATGGTGCTACTGGATTGTGAAGTAGTTCCCTGAGAAAAGCTGTAGTGGTCCAGTGATCTGTATAAAATACAGTTGTGGTGAGCAAGGGCTGCATGAGCACATCTTGCAGCATTGGTTAACCATGGCAATGAGATGGGTGTGAATTTTTAGGACTTGAAAAAAACTAATGCTCCAAGACACACCACAAGTGGGAATTGGAAACATGCTTGGTTTATGGCTCTCCACAAAGCATTAATCCAAAATTTTTTAAATATGAACTACTCAGATTACTACCCATTACTGGTATTTTAAGTAGGTAGTGATCAGGTAGCTAACAGTAGTCCAAGGGCCCTGAAGAAAGACTTTAGGGCCCTTGGACAGATGGTT
>JAOTQQ010000012.1:112291703-112317545 GCA_026546715.1 Gallinago undulata
TTTTGGTTTTTTTTTGTGGTTGGACTTGATGATCTCTGAGGTCCCTTCCAACCACCGTGATTCTGTGATTCTGTGATACTCATTAATCGTCTCTCTTAGAGTAGGCAGCTACCAAATCAGACACTGATTTTATGATTAGATAAAATGTATGTTAAAAAAATTTATTAGGGAAAAAAAATGCTTCAATAACCCAGGTTCATTGTCCCCAAATATGTTCCTTTTGCAATCCTACTTTGGGTTGCTGGTTCTAGTTTCTATCAAACTAGCACAGGTGTCTGAGAAGTAAGTGCTGCAGCCTTTCTTTAAGAATGAGTAGAACACATGCTGCTATCTATAGCACAAGCTTCTGTAGCAATACTTCTATGTTATTAAAGATATCTAATTTTTCATCAACCCATCCTAGCAGTATTTTGAAGGAGAATGGGGAGGGAGGAGAACACTTTTCTTTTTCAAGATTGAGACATTGTGGGCTAACTGTCCAGACTAGAGCTTTCCAAAATTGCTGTCAACACAAAACTTGTTGCAGAATTAATGAGAAAGCACAATTTCCCTCCACAGCAGTTCACAGCATAACAGCTTCATTGGTCTTTCCCCAGGTCAGAATGTTTTCATCTTGCCTTTGTCAAAAAACAAGCTGGATGAGGCTTGGAAATGTCACTTCTTACTCTAAAATAAAAAGCAGAAAGACTGAAAAGCAGAAAACAGGTAATTTTCAGTGGAGATCAGACTTCTTCTACTCACCTGCAAGGTAATTAAGGGCTGACATTGAATGGTAAGATCAGAGTCTCTCCAGAGTTTGAAGTGGAACTTTGAGGAATCCACTAGCCAGCACACAAAACACAGCAGATAATGGCTTACACTTTAGAGTGGAAAAAATGGAAAGGGGAGGGCCTGTTACAGGAAATGCTGCAGGCTTTCTGCTCCTCCTAAATCTATGGCACTTTCGAGTATTCACTGCCTGGAAAAGCTAAGTGGACATCTGATATCATACTCTGAGATCCCATGGGAACATGTAGTATAATTGATTTGGTGCTGAGTGTGAACCACATGCACTGAAATGTCTGCATACCCATTCCAAATATCATTCCTTTCCTGTACAAGTGTGAATCTTCACTTGCAATATGATATTCTCATTTGATAAAAAAAAAATAAATCAAATATTTTAAAATGGCTTTGAAAAATCCCATTCACCATATTCTGGATGATCATCATTTTAATAGATTGTTAGTTAAAAGGGCTGTGGCATTTCATAGCACCCACACCACACTTTTCAGAGTCATCTAGTAGTCATTGCCACGCCAGGTTCTAAGTGACTATTTGAAGCATGTCAAAGACAGACTTTCAGAAAATAACAACCTTTTATCTAAGAAGTCAGATCTGTTTAAAATGAACTACTTTAGTTACCCCAGGACATTTGAAGTGAGGTTCCTGACATATTCCTACAATAAGCAGCACAGTGACAAGGTGTACTCCTCGTTTCACATGGCATCATTTAGGCACATGTTTCAGCAAGGTTTACTCGGTAGACCCATGCCAGTAATACACAGAATTATTGTTTCTTCTTGTGCTTTACAGCATTGCAGATCTGGGAGCTTGAATATCCAAGGAAGACACGCAGAACAAGGTGGGTCCCTTGGTAGTGTTGTGGGGAGCCCTGTGCAGACAGCTCTCTAGAACTGGCCTCTGTCTGCCATCGCTGGTGATGTGCTAGGGTTAGTAGGATGAAGTGCATCAAACTACCTAGTTCCTTCTGGATCCAGCCCAGTTCCTGAAGAGCCTTTGGTTTGCCTTAGCACTACAGTCTGTCACAATCCGTGTTCTGGGAGGGTTATTCTCATTAGGGCAGTGTGTGATTTGAACTTTCTCCGTGTGCCGGTGCTGTGCTTCAACAGCACCTGTCAGCCTACCCCTGAGGATAAAGTGTCGGCTGTTGCAGGATCCACGTGCAAAAGTGGCTCTTCAGGATCCCACTGGGGTCCCAAAGCTCTGGCAGTGAGCCAGCACTTAAGAGCCCAGTTGGCACCATGCCACCTTTTTTTTCCCCATAAATTCTTGGACATCTCTACTCTTCCTGGTATTCTGTTGTTCTGCTATTATAATTCTATTCTAGTAGTCTCTGATACCTTGGGCTTTTTGCAGTATCCGTATTAACTCTTCCCCCAGCCCATTACTGCTTGTGCCCTAGTCCAAAATCACAGTGCTGGCGGGAGTAGCTCTGAAGTTAATTTTTGTTTCTTTAACCCCAAGAAACAACATTGACCATGCTTTTTCATTGTCAGGTACTTGTACTATCAAAGTCCTTAAACCTGACTATTTGTTTACCTTGGTGTATAAGGTTGACTGTTTGCTGACATTAGGAAAGACATAGGAGTCTATTCATTACTGAGTTTTTTTCATATGTATCCTGGCTTAGTTAAATGGGCTAAAGCCAACTAAATTGTTGACTGTCAATCACCCGTTGTCTTGGTTCATTACACAACCCATTTCTTAAGGCTCACCACAGCAGGAATTGTTTTTGTTTTTGTTCTGCTAATGGAACCTGATTTGGAAAAATTCAATGGAAGTCATTTAAGGAGCCTTAGCTTCAAAAGAAAAATATGAAACAGTTTACTTCCCAGTGGGGAAAAATGGGTTGGAGAAAGAAAAAGGCAGTGAAAGAAAGAAATGCAGATAGATATAGAATCACAACTCAGCCCAGAGTGTGGGAGCCCAAAACACTGCAGGAGTAATCCATGTAATGAACCAACATTCTGAGACAGTCTGAGAAACCCACAGGGACTTTCCAAAACATTTTCCCTTTGGAGAAGATAAAAATAATTTCCATAAGAATTATAGTCAGGGGCTTATAACCAACACAAAGATAGCATACTATGTTTTTAGCCAACTGTTTCTCCACAGTGTGTCTGAGTAAAAGTTGGTAAAGCCCTGCTCCTTCTCTCAGATAATGGACTTTGTTCTGCAGCTCACACAGTGGAAATATCTTTGTTTCAAAGTCCTATTGTCATCTCCCTGAAAAGGGTTGCTATTTTTCTATCTAGATATCTTGACACACATCCAGGTGACATAATTGTGACAGTGTCCTCTCCCCAGCCCTACAACCTGACTTTTATCTCCTGTAACCTTGCTCAAACGATAACCACTAGTGATGGTCATAATGGATGTGTCTGGTCATGATGGCCACATCTGGTTTAAAGTGGATTCATGGGAGACAGATAACAACACAATAGCCCAGGGCTAAGTTGATCAATGTGCCCACCTAACCACAGTACTGGTACTTGAGCCAAATTTGGAAGAAACAAACCTCTGTGGTTGGTATGCAAATATGACTGTAAGTCAATCTTTTTACCTCTATAAATAGTGAACAGCTCAAGAGCCCTTTGCACTCTCCTGCACTGCTCTCAGAACAGTGGGCTGCACTCCAGGATCTCCCTTTGGGTAGGGACATCTCTCAAGTTTACTCCTTGAGGTTGAGGGATTCATTGCTGCAACAGATCCTTGGTAAGGATATAGCACGCTAAACTTCAAAGCTTCACTAAGATTAGATCTTAGAATTGTTTGTGCACATATAAAACTTTAGACATAAATTGTTGACCAAGTCTGGGAGTAAAACTAGACCCAGCCACCCCTAGACTCCTCTCTGAGAAGGAGCTTATAAAGCAAGAGCATTCTCTCTGAACCTGATCTCCCTGACGGTTTTGTCTGACTCTGTCTTCTATGCAGTAAATAACCAAGTGTATCTTGCCATCAAATCTTGTTAAACAACGGCCACAGATACCGTTGGCCTTTGTTAACTTGCTGCTTTGTATCAATAAAGTATATTGTTGCTTCTCTCTTATGAGTGGAGTCTGTCACTCCATCCATGACAATAATACCACTATAAGGTTGGGTTTTGTTCTGAGTTGGGCTTCACAAATTTCAAAGCACTTTTAAAAAGCTTTATTTCATCCTTTTCTCTCTTAATAAATTTCCCACAAACAATTCTGTGGGTTTTTTTTGTATATTAATCGCTTTAAAAGATATTCCTTATACTGTGGTTTAACCTCAGCCAGCAACTAAGCACCATACAGCTGCTTGCTCACTCCCCCCAGGTGGGATGGAGGAGACAATCAGAAGAGTAAAAGTGAGAAAAACTTGTGGTTTGAGATAAAGACAGTTTAATAGATAAAGCAAAAGCCACGCACGCGAGCAAAGCAAAACAAGGAATTTATTCACTGCTTCCCATGAGCAGGCAGGTGTTCAGCCATCCCCAGGAAAGGAGGGCTCCATCACACATAGGGGTTACTTGGGAAGACAAATGCCATAACTCCAAACGTCCCCCCCTCTTCCTTCTTCTTCCCCAGCTTTATACGCTAAG
The DNA here is from genome assembly GCA_026546715.1 of Gallinago undulata. Lineage (NCBI taxonomy): Eukaryota > Metazoa > Chordata > Aves > Charadriiformes > Scolopacidae > Gallinago > Gallinago undulata. Next base: position 112,296,058 of record JAOTQQ010000012.1, read on the forward strand.
CATGATCTCATTTGGCATTGAATATCCCTTTGGTCAGTTGGGGTCAGGCTGTGTCTCCTCCCAACTTCTTGTGCACCCCAAGCCTACTTGCTGGTGGGGCAGCGTGAGGAGCAGAAAAGGCCTTGACTCTCTGTAAACACTGCTCAGCAATAACAAAAACTTATCTGCATTATCAACACTGTTTTCCTCACAAATCCAAAACATAGCCCCATACTTCCTACTATGAAGTAAATTAACTCTGCCCCTGCCAAAATCAGCACACCTTACCATAAAGGTTGCAACACAAGCAGGACATTCACTATTGGCAGTTTACTTTCTCTACCTCTGTAAGCAGGTTTTGGTTTTAAGTTCATGGATATTCAGCGCTGAAGTATCAAAACACGAATTTTTGCTTTCAAGGATTAATTCTTAGAAAAAAGTTAGGAAAACATCACAGTTCTAAGGATTATAAAATTATGATTGGACATTTACATCATTAACAGTGGAAAAAATATGGCATTCAGTGTAACTAGGTCATCAAGAGTTTCATTCATGTTTCTTATGAATTCTGTGAATTACTATGGCTTTTTAAAAAAGCAATGGTAGCACTGGGGGGAGCATGTAACATAGCCACAGCTTAAGAATTAAATACGTGGGTCAGTCAAAGCTGGTGGTAAAAGAAAAGCAGTGAGCACAGAAATGTTTGAATGGTGGTGGTTGAAACCCATGAGGAAAAGATTTTTAAAAAACCCCAAACCAGTCTCTCTGCACTGCTTTCTGATCACCTGTTAAAGGCCAAGCAGAAATTCTTCCGCACTCAGAAAAATTGTGAATTTCTCCGTGTCCAGCTCCACTACTGCACTGAGAAACCTGACACTGAACCTCTGCTTTCTTGGTTGAGGGCCCTGTTGCAGCTTCTCACACTGGGCAAGGTCCTTCAACGTGTCTTTGGACGGTGACACCACCACTAAACTCCCAGTCATCAAGTTTCGGCATTCAGCAAAATCCAGGTGGATTAATGAGTAGCGGATATGAAATAATTAACCTTGAAATCTGTTCCCACCCTCTTACTTTGAAGTCCTATATTCCCAACTGCCAGGAAGTACAGGTAGAAGTACTGCTGAAAACATGGGCAAATACATTTTGTGCTTCATGCAACCAAGGTCGTTCACTCCAGAGTACCTGCTGTAGCTGTGGAAGGATGTGTTGCCTAAGGGTTTGAACTGAAGGAGAAAGAGTTTGCAAAACTCAGTTATATTGGTATTAATAGAATACAGCCAGATGGTGCAGTCATCAATAATCTAAAAATATCCCTGGTGCATAGTCAAAAGCAAAGTAGCATGAAAATTGAAGTAAAAAAATTGCACTCACCAATAATGTCCTAAAAAACCTTTAAAAGCAACTCACCCTACGTTTGCTGAAAGGTCAATGAGTAGATATACTGAAAGCCTTTTGCAAGGGGATTTATACAGAAATGCAGCTTTTTGATATGAAAAGTCATTGAAAGAGAAACTTACCATTACCTGACTGATTTGAACGTAGTGCTATTAGGCAACTGAGTTAGAATAAATACATTATACAGTGGCTTTAAGTGACACCCTTTTTTTATTAGAAACATGCATGTCCTCCTGTATACTTGGCCCACTAATGAGTCAAAATTCCCCTGACAAGCCTGATTCATCATTCTTGTGTGGGTTTTGATATTGTTTACACAGCCTTGTGTTGAACGGGCATGAAATTACCATTCTGATCTGGTCCAATTTGTGCAACTGGTGACAATTGTCTAAGGTACAGCGGTATTCAGAACCATTTTCATTAAAAAAAAATCTATTAATTTATATTTATATTTAAAGCTATGGAATTACCATAACTAATATATATATATATGATCGTTGTTCAACTAATATATGCATATATACTTATATTTGTAAGCAGGAGTCCACCCTGTCATCTGCATAGAAATAGTTCTAGTCCTCAGCTACTACATTTTTGCATTACTTTGAATCTCTCCATCTAAGGCTGTGGTTGATAGCTGAATGAAAGAGGGTAAAATAAACACCATAGCAAAAATGTATTTATATGCTTATTTAAATGCTATTCATATTTTTAATATTTTTTAGACATTTATGAGCAAGTAGTCCACATTTGAGACTTAGCAATGAGCTAATGCAAGCTTTGAATTCAGCAGTATTAACTAGAAAAAAAATATTAACACAATTTTTAAAACAGTTACCTGGGCATAATCTGGAGTTTGGGTTTGCTCTGGACTCAGGGGAGGAAATGCCCCCCCAAAATAAATCCTTTTTCTCTTTGCTAGTTCCCAAAGATAAAAGCTGATCCAGCACATTTTTATTTTGTGTTCATAAGCTATTTCTCACTAACTCAGTCTTTTTATAGTATATATCCAAAGGCAAGTAGGATGGGTTTTGTTGTGGTTGTGGTTCCCCTCCCTCCCCCTGTCAGGTATTACCTGACAATGAATTTGGGAGCCTTTCTTCTACACAAAATCATTGGCATATTGTATGCCTTCAGAGATTTACATGCACAGGCTCTGTAAAAGAAAGAGTACACAGAATTTCTCAGGGCATGTCAGCTTTTATGAGACCGAGCATCTCTTCAGTAACAAGAGAAGCAAATGGAACAAGACATGGCAGGAGTTTATACTTGTCAAGTGGAGGAAATAGTTCAAGTGCCTGCCACAAAGCCACCTCAGCCCCACGACTGCCTGTATGGCTGGAAGAGTCAACAACTTAGACCCGTAGTGCTTAAGGTGGTGATATACAAGAAAGACTCAATAAATCTGAGCAGGAGAAGATCTAAGAAAAATTTGCAGCTCCGGGTTGGGTTGCTGAGAGCCACATGGGCTGCAGAAGAGAACAGAGCACATCGCTTTGGCAGTGATGGCTTTCCTAAAGACTCAAAAATCATCTTTTTAAGGGGAATAGACACCATGAAAGCGAAGTGGAGATTGGAACGTAGAGTTTGGGGCATGCTAGAGATGACAATATGTATCTAGAGTATTCACATGACCATAATTATTAAAGAAAAAAGCCCAGTTTTAAAATGTTTGAGAGCTGCTGAGAAGAAAAGCATTTGAAGGAAATGAGTAGATATGCAAAGGTTGTTTTTGCCCAACGGAGTAGGTGACTAAGCAATACTAAGACAAAGTATTCAGCTCAGTCTCATATCCCACCGTAGGTGGTGCTTCTTAAGGAAATGCAGCAACATCAGAAGCTTATATAAAAGTGAGAGTTGTGCTGATTTTTTTTTGTCCAGTTCTGTCAATGATCTTCAACAGCTACTTCTATGAAGGATACTCATTTCTTTTCCTCAAAACTATTCACTCTTTGAACCATCTCAGAGTAGGAAGGAGCACCCCCAAATCACACCATTGAAGACAAAAGATTAGCACAACCCCAAATGGAGGTAAAATAGATCAAATTTAGAAACCTTTATCATTTTTTTATACAGAAGTAAGACATGGGGTGTTGGGAGAGTTCTTACAGTAAAATACAGCGGTTATAAAACATCTGAGACTTCTTTTTTGGCATCACCCAAGAAAACAATTCAAAGGGCCAAGATATCCTCTTTACCAGAATCCTTTAATTAAATGCCCAGACCACCCATCAGAGATACGTAGAAAATATGATGGCTTTGTACATTAAAAACAAATTTAGAAAGAACACATTATTTTTTTTTATAAAGCCAATGAAAACCTATTAATTTTAATGCAATTCATTGGAAAAACACAAACACCAATATGGTTTTGGGCCTGTTTTATGCTTCCTTTTTATTTAGACAAATGGTGATACCCTTATTTCTATGAACAATTTTCATTCATGCACACTTCAGGAATAATTTTACAAAGTTAACAGTGGTACTTGGGAAGGAAACCACTTCCCAGCATCCTCCTTTTAAGGCTAAATTTTTCAAAGTCACATAAGTGACTTAGGATCCTACATAATTTTCAAAAGTGATTTAAGCCCCCCAAGCCTAGTTTCCTCACAGCCAGCAAGATTTAGGATTTGAAGGGATTTATTTTGATGGTTTTCAGCGTTGTTTGGCAGAGGAGCACAACACAACTCCTCGGCCGCTCGCAGCTTGGAATTTCAGCACCAACTTGAGTGCCTGCTCGTGGCTTGGGATCCCTATACGGGAATTGTTAAGCTTGTAAGAAAGGGATTTTCAGCTTTTTAAGGCAAACAGCTGAGCAGGGAGCTGCCTAAATTAGCCAATAGTGCAAGGCTGAAGAATGGGGCTTATGTGTCTAAGCAACTGATGTGATGCCAGTTGAGAGGTGGCTCCCCTCGCTCAGGATCCTTGGCTGCGAGCTCACCGCCGGACGCGGGCACCGCAGCCAAGTCAACTACTTAAGCAGCCTGTGCCCTAGTTGTCAAAACCTCTGCCTGTCTTGAAGGCCGTCTCTGCTGAGCTCATTCTATTATTCTCATTATCCCTCAGCTGTCACGTAGGCTGGAGTTGGGCTTTTCCTTCCATCTAGAGGTGGCCGGTATCTATTTTTCTGCCGTGGTCCTAGGAGACAGCTGAGGATACAGTGGATGGGTAAGCCACTAATGAAAAGACTGTTTTGGTATCCAGGCTAAAACCCTGGTTTCATGGCTTGCAGGACCTCCATTTGAGGCAGGGCTCAGAGCAGCTCATTACTGTGATGATGAGGGTGTGATTAGGCTGATTTGAATGCACTGAATAGCAGCAGGTGGGAAGGTATTATTACTGATTTGCACTGATGGTTTCACTGTGATGTGGTTTTAAAACCCTCAGTGAAGCTTCCTCAGGTGCACAACTTGGTCTTATGATCTGGCTTGAAGGAAATGAATTGTTTTTGAGAATGGGTTTTATTATCATAATATATTTATGCTGGGATCCCTAAATGTGAAGAGTATCATGCCAGCATAAGTAACTAAATATTTAGGTATCTAAGTATTTCTGTGAATCTGAACCTTATATGCTTAAAAAATCATGGGTGCCTATCAGCATCCTCTAATACCTAAATGCCCATACAAACTTTGCCCATAACTCCCCCGAAACTTTGTTTTGTTTAATTGGAAGTTTTTGTGAGTGTCTGAACTGCATTGAATAATTATAAACATATTCAAAAAACTCTAAAAAGGACTTCTGAGTTAACTATTAAGCTATTAACTATTGAGACAGCTGCACTTTCTATTTTAAGCTTGTTATAATGGAACATGGCGTTATTATTTCACAGTTTGCTTTGAAGTCCTGCCACCTATTGGTTTCTCAGAGCAATGATCAGATCTGCTGGATTTCTCCCGGTGAAACCACAAAGGAAAAAGTATCTTGCAACATCAAGCCCCTAAGAAGTACAAAATCTAATAAGTGATCAGAAGTAATTTAGTCCCTTTGCAATTGCCAGCTAATTTTCTAGTGCTGTATTAGCACCCCATCTGGACAAGACTATTGCTGAACTTCTGTTTCTGTCCTTTTGAATTTGGAAAAAAAAACAAATCCCAACCCTCTTCAAAGACTGAAACACTGAAGCCCTGGAATCTTATTTAAAGGATTCACAGACTTCCCTAGAAAATTGTGCATATGTTTATTGATGCAAAATAGATTTAAATATACAGATCTGCACACACTACATTTACTTGTTTCGAGCCAAGTTGCACATAAATAACTCATTTCATAGCTGCAAACAGATCAATCATTCTGCCTTTATTTGCAAATGCATTCTTCTACACTACCAACACACTGCACTGTAAGAATATTTTAGAATTCTCTTTTAGCTTAGGTTGTCCTGGTACCACATGATTACTTACAAGGCCCTTAGTACAGACTCAGAAACTGTTTATAATGTCAAGGGCATTTGGGAAACGACAGCAGAGCACAGACAGAAGCTAAGAGGTGCATGAGCAGCACAGAACGAAAGCCTAAGGAGTAAGGAGTAAGCAACAACTGTATGGAAGCAGAAGTTAAAAATGTTTATTTCTAGACCTTCAGATTTTTGAAAGGTTGTTAGGAAAATGACAATTTTTTGATATATTGCTGACCCTGTTTTAACCTTAAGTCTTCCTAAGACTTTCTTCAGGAGATTCTTCACTCTTGCAGAGTTACCTTTGTTGCCTCCAAGACCCGATTCCTGCCCAGTTTCCTCCAGGTCAGAATTAAACAAATAACTACCTGAGGAGAAGAGTTTTGCATCATCCGAGGCACAGGTAGGCAGCCAGCCAGCACTCTGCTTTCCCTGCTGGTACCAAGGCAGCCTGGGCACGGAGGATTGTGCAGAGGTAGCGACAACCACCTTGTCACAGCTGCAACAGAGGCTGTATAAAATAAGGCGTCACTGTCAAAATAGCTTGTCCTGACAACTCAAGCAAGTTGTGTTGTGATTATTCGTGCGAAAGGGTCTGGATGGAGAAGACAAAATATTTTAAGAAAAGGACTTGAAAAATATCTCGCCAACAAGAAACTTCCAATCTGTTAGCGGTTCTTTAAATATTGGGGACATGAAGCTGCTTAATTCACAAGCCTTGCTGTCTTCTGTTCATTATTTTGTGTACCCAAAAGAATTCACTAAAGTGCACTCCACACGATGACAGTGTGACAAGGGCCAATTTGTGAATAACTTGTCAACAGCTTGAATGAAACTCTAGAAATCCATAACAGGTGCTCGATAGCTATAATCGAGTGACAGATGGATTAGATACATGAAACCACAACAAACTGACTGAATGGGGAGAGGGAGAGAGAATGAGGGTGAGAGTGGGGGAGGTTCATTAACTATAGAAGAGAGCAAAAATACATGAATTATTAAAGAAGCAGCATGAGCCAATTTGTGTGGATGCTTCCTGCTCATCTTCAGCAGGCCTGGGAAGAGGAGCTGCAATGCCAGCTACTACACGCAGCAGCAATGGTCTAATATCTTGACTCTAGGCAGGGATGTACCAGAGCTTGGCACTGGCCTTGATTGCAGAAATCACTGTTATATTTTAATACAGGCATAAGAGCTGATTCAGCAACGTACTTCAGCGTACGCCTTGCTGCAAGCGTGTGAAGAGCCCCATTAAGTTCAGCAGAACAACTGTGTTCAACTCACACGTTTAAGCATCTTGCTGTTTGTTTTGTTTTTTTTTTTTGTTCTCTGTTGTAGGATTTAAAACACATGGGGCTGAATCCCAACGAGTATAAATTGTTACAAGCCCCCTGGAGCCCTGCGGTAAGAGTCTGGAGTGCCGCTCAGGGACATGTGCATGGGTGATGATGGACCAAAGCTTCTCTGTGGGCTATACAGCAAAGGGGTTGCCATGCAGGAGCAACCTGAGCACTGCAGATCTCTCCCTGTGCCAGAAAAATCCATCCTTCCTCTCCCAGGAACCAAAGGCTGACGGTACCCACCCCACAGGGTTTTAGGTGTGGGGAGCCCGCAACACTGTGGGTGCTGGATATCCTCTGCTTTAAGCGCCCAGCATCACCCATAGGTGCCTGCTGCCTACACACCTTTGTGCCAGGCATGTCAGAAAATTATATTTAAGCTCAGTGAGGACCAATTCTCCTTAGTTCATGCCCAGCCTGCGTCTGCCATGTGGCTCTGACTGCAGGCAGAAGCGGGACTCCCATTACCACTCTTAAAATCCCCCCCCTCTCCAATGGGTTCTCCTTTAAATTAAATTTTTTCCTTTAAATTAAACCTTCCATTTCCTTATTTTCCTCCTGTGCACCTCGTGTAATGCCACAATCCCAGATTTGCAATCATTCTATCCAAACAATGCTTTTCCACAGCTACCTATTAAGGGAACAAGCTAAACCTTGACAGCTGGTTTGCTTTTATAGAGTGACCTATCAGTTTTTTTCCTCACAAATCTTGCTGTGCCTAGCATCTTCCCTCAGAGAAAAATTTGTGAAATTTTGGAACCCTTTTAAATAATGAATAAAATACTGTTACTGAATATTACAGGTGAAAAAATCAGACTTGCTGTTGGTCAAAAAACCACTAGTAACTTGATTTCTATTCTCTTTACCACAAATGCCATGTAAACACATGAAGCAAACTACTGCTTATAAAAGGAATATGCTGTGTAGTCATTACTGTACCAGAAACTCCTGTGATAAATAAAATACAGCCATTTTACAAAAAGATGAAGGATTTGAATTCCTGCCATAGTTTAATCTTCTTGTATTCTTGTTTTAATCTTCTTGTAATTCTTGTTTTTTATGACATATTAACTCCTGCCATAGTCCGGGCTGCTCCGTTTACCTGGGGTAAGACTATGGTCTCTGGCTGCGTGGACAGTGATCCCCAAAATGTCATACTGGCACATGCATACTCACAAGTTAACCTTGAAAGAGCCAATTCAAAGTGTCAGAATTAACCCAAGGAAGGCACTGTTTCATACTTCAATGCCTGTCAGCTCCTAGCAATGAAAAAAGTTGAGTTCGTAGACCCAGAACGTAGGGAAAAGGCAGTCCTGTACAAGCATACGAGGCTTATGCATTAATTAAATCCCATTTTATCTCATTTAAGCCCTACTTCATAGGCTTTCTGCAGAGTCTAGCTGTTTGTCTTGGGTGAGAGAAAGATTTAATTGTTGGCATTTTGTTTTTCTTTTTTTTTTTCTGTATTTTTTTTTATTCCTGGCTGCAACAGCGTTCATGAAAAGATGTGACCAAGAGTCTGAAAGTGCACAAGGTAAGAGATGAAAAGGCCATGGTAAGGATGTTACTGACCTGGTGGTAAGTAATGATAATACAATGGCTAATGCCATTGCCTAAGGTAGAGCAGGCAGGCATGTGTGGTGAGCAATAAAAGCATATTAAGGCCAATTGCAAATCCATATAGAATCAATCATATCTCAGTCACTTGAAGAGTTTGGGTGCCTGGAGTAGTTCTTAGCCATTGCTTCTATAGAAACATTGCTTCTATAATGAGATGGGGAAACTGAGATGGGGAAAATTGACCTTAGAAAAAGTTTCCTGCTCAGTAGTCTCATTCAGATCTGAATAATGTTACTCCATTTTGGCTGAGAAACCTATTTTATGTATATTAGCCTTGGATCTAACGTTTGCCCTGTTGCAAAGTTAAAAAAACCCAAACTGATTTCCTGCTCTTATGACTATGCCTCCTTTGTAATGCACACAGTAATTATCACGATGTAGAGAATTTTGCCTGTCTACTCCACAGCTGCTGGTGGGTGAAACAGCAACTCTACGTGAGCGAGTACACAGATGTTCAGCTATTGAATCACTTCTTTGCAATCCAGGCCTGATGATAATTTGAATGTCAGTGATCTTCAAGCATCTGATCTAGTGTTGGCTTTCTTATTTTGAGACATCAATCAAACTTTGGCCTCGTGGGTTGTAAAGACCTGAAGCAAAACAGCGAACCTCCATGAAAATTGTGTAGGCTGGGAGAGGCTGGCAGTTGCACCTTGGAGCTTCAAGGAGATGCTTATTTTGAATCTCTCTAATTTGCCTAACCATTTTGAGGAACTTCAGTAATACAAAGTAGATAATAGGTCCCTTTCACTGGAATGAACATTTATTGAACAAGCATTGGACAATGTTGGGTTGGGTTTTTTTGGTGACTGGGTAAACTAGGTACAAAAGCTGTGTCTGAAGTGTCCAAGACTTTGTGAATGGCCGTATCATTAATTTACACTTAGGGTCTCATTGAGAGCATCCTGGAGACCACTGCAGACCTTGCTCAAGTCTACTGCTAACAGCAAGATGAAAAGAACATTATTAATCCCCAAATTCCACAGATGGAAGGTGAGACAAACAGCACTAACCTCTTCACAGCTGCAGATTCATGCACTTGTGCAAACAAATGGCAGACAAATGCCCACACAAATCTTTCACTTCTCCATAGATAGATGTGAGAATTTGCACATGCCCCATTTGCAGGTAGTAAACTGCTTGAAGTGTAAATGGTGTTTAAACCATGCAGATTGGTTCTTCAGACTCATCCCATTAAGACACTTCCCCAAGATCTGTAGGTTATAAGTGTTAGAGCCAGGAACAGCTGCAAGGAGAGTACCTTTTCCCTGGCATCATAAAAGCAGCTGTTCAAAGAGAAGGTGTTGTCTTGATTGGATACTATAAACAGAAACTAGAGACAATCTGAAATGCTTCACATTCCGACTTTTGCAAAATGCACTGACATAGATGATTAACTTTGTAGTAGCCTATGTGAACAACTGAAGGACTTTAGAAAGCTATTACTTTAGCTTAAATAACTCTTTACTTTAGCTGATCTGACCTGAGGACATGAATTTCTCCACACTTTGATTTGAGTTAGTGCTTTCAGCTTGAGCCAGAAGGCAAAAGAAATATAAATGTCACACCAAATATTCCTCTCATAATTCACCTACTCCTATCCAACTTGTGTACATACTTTCTACGTCAGAAAGAAGAAAGCATGAGAGCACAGTTTTCACCCAAAAACATTTCCTATAGAGGTTGTGTCTTCTGGGCAGAAAAAAATAAAAGCATTAGAAAAGTTTCTATTAAAACACTCATTCTTTATTATTAACATGTGTCATTGATGTAGGGCTTCACCCTTAGTAAGGACTGGGTCTAGGTTCTGAATTTACAAAAGCTGTTTTTTAAAAGACCACGAAGCCAACTATAATAAGCATGACCAGACCTCCTCATATTTAAACCTGAACTTAAAATTTGCCCTTAAGCAAAAATCCATGTGTAAATTATAATTTCTAGGTCAGTTTGAGACCTGGAATAGCAATAATTTGCTGGTTCCTACATTCCAGTGTTAGAGCTATACCTGTATTACTGGGGTGCGTGCACAGAACTGCATGAGAATGTATTAGGAGAGGTGATGCACAAACTTCATGCTGATCTTCAGCTCTTCTGTGTCTTTCTGGGATGCCTTAACTTACTGACTGGCTTTGATACTATATCTCACTCTGAAGTGAAAAAGAAATCTAAAGGTTGAAAGACCTGAATCAGATTTCAAAGATAAGTGTTCATTCCATAGGGGAAAGAGAGAGATAGTATTAAAATTTCGGAGGCTGGGTGCTTGTGCCCCCAGGCCAATGCTGTAGGTTCAGCAGCAGGCTGTCACACCCTAATTGCTAGTAGCCCTTTGTGAATCAACATCGGAGAAGCCAATTCTCCGTGATGCTTCTTTAATATACATCTTCTCATTTGCCCCACGTATATTTCAGTTTGCCATCTGATAATTGGAATTGTGTGGGTAGCAGCCGGTACCATCTGGCTTGTTAATAAGTAGAGGATAAAAATGTCTAATGCCTTGCTCTACATAAATACAAGAATTACCCTACAAATAAACAGCTCCCTAAAACCTCAACTGAAGAGAACAAAAGAAAATAGTGTGGTCTTCGCTCATTAAAAAACACTGAAGAGAGAATGAGTGAGCAGTGGGAAAGCCTCCTCACTTCCCATCTGAAGTTTTAGTGTAACTAAAACATATGGGAAAAATAATGCAAAATTAAACGTGATAATGCACTTTTCACACCAAAACATATTGGGCCACTATACAAATGATGCAATTAAAACTGCTGCCTTCAGGAGCCAAAACCTAAGCTCAATAAGTACGGTACAATTAAAGTTTTTGATTTAAAACCAGTGAAAGATTTATCATAATGAACCTCAGAATTGAGATAATATGACTTGGGGGCATCAAAGCTAAGCTATAGAAAGCCACATGTCCTACAACGTGGGGTTAGAATTGGAAGACTGACATCAGCAGATTTTAGGGCACAGAAAGGCTTACAAGTTCATTTGCATGTGAATGGCCAAGACCATGCAAAATCTTGCATGTAAACAGTGCGGTATTGTAATCAATACTTTAATTAACAGGAAGGCAGCGCAAAGCTGTCTGCATTGGGGAAATAAACTCTGATCCCGTAGGCTGGATGCGAAAGCCGCGCTGTTGTGTTTGGAACCTGCTGGAACTTGTACAGCTCCTTATCTGAAAGGCCTCATACACATCGCGACAATGTCCTCTAATCTGGTAATAAAAAGGGCATCATGAACGGTGGCAGCCAGGCCCAGCCAGCGATGGCTGCAGTCACACTATGCTCCCAAGATGGTGAAAGGAGATTTAAGCCTCTTGCAGGGAAAAAGAAAAATAAAAAGAAAGGGGCTGCCTCCAGCCTGGTGTCGGTAAGGAGGGGGGAAATGTGGGGAAGGGCAGCTGGGCAGCCGCTACCTGGCTGGGACTGCAGCGCCCGGGGAGATGCTACCAGGTGGAGGAGAAAAGGCACCCAACAAGCACCTTGATTCCACCCTGTCACCAGCTGCCCCCGCGAAATGTCAGGCTGTGAAAGCAGAGACGCTGGTGGCCACGGTTTCGCACTACTGGGGAGATGCCGCAGCAAGGCTTTGCCCACCCAGCGGGTGCTGTGAAACATTCACCCTCATTCCTCCAGGGATAAACCCATCTCGGGGTGAGTCAGAGCTCAGAGAGGTAGTGTGCCTTTCCCCAAGCAGCAGGGTGAGTAACACTGCTGATGACGATATCACAGCAAGCTGGAAAGGGTGTTCAGTTTTGCAAAACAGGAGAAGACTCAAATTTAGAAAGCAGACCAGTTCTGCACCAGGTGGAGCTGATGTAGCCTGGCACCCGATGGAGTCCTGTGGATTTCTGCCTTGTGCCCCTGACCCCATCACTGCCACTGGAACCAGGGGAGCTATAGTCACCACTTGCCTACCTGCTTTCTTGCTCAAATATTTATACTCACTGGTAAGAGTCACTGCTTTACACCCTCTGAGGCCACACCAGGAAGGAGAGCACGGTTTCTTGGCCGGCCCTGCACTGATTCTTGTTCCGAGCCTGGGTTGTATGTACGTCGTGCTGCTCAGGAGCCAGCCCTCGCCAAACAGCGTCTGTGACAGCTGAGTCTCCCTCCCCTTCCCTCTGATGGTGAATCATAATTCTGCTCTCAGAGCAACCAGCTGATTTTTCACAAAATCTGTAGGAGCTCCAGTCTCTCAATAAAAATGCTTCTGCTGTTATAACCTTCGCTTCTCTTGTTTTGAAATGTAGCTTCTGCATTTGGAAAATTTAGTTTCAGGCTGACCGCCAGCACTAACTGGAAGATCAGTGTAAGAATCAGTGAGAGAAGCATCGGCATAAAATGAGGGCTATAATAATGCCTTAGGAGGGGAGGGAAAAAAAGAGCTAAACCTACACGATGGGCTCTGAGTAAGAGCTGATAGTGTTTGAAACAGGAAATGTGGGGATTTCTGGTGAAGCTGTGGCATCCAGAGCAGAGGCAGTTCTGCCAGGCAGAGACCAGAGACAGCAGATCCAAATGCCTTAGCTGGTACCGTGCAACGCTTCTAACACACAGGGGATGAAGTGACTGCATCAGAGTTGTAATCACTGCCACCAAGGCATTTAATTTCGAGGAGTGCGGTACCGCAGATCTCTCTCATCAAAGAGATCTCTCATGCAATTGCAGCTGTGAAGTTGGTAGTATGCTGCCAGTCGTATAAGAACTGCTATATGCTCTTACACGTGGGCTCTGGCTCTTTCTCCCCCACTGTGTACGTACACGGGTGTGCTGTGTGCTCCTTGGTAAGACTGGCGTTCAGAGTCTTCTTGTTTCACAGATGTGAAAGCAGAACTAGAATGAAGTGGTTTTGCCCAGAGTTACCCAAAGGGTCTGAGTAGGACCTGGTGCTGAGTTTACTGAGGTGTCATTTTGTCTCCTGCCAGCTGGGAAACACAAGATGTCCCCTCGCAGCTTTCAGCACCGATGTTCTACGTGTGGTACAAAGAGCTCGGCTCTTCAGTCCTTGGAGATGGCACTGCATTTTTCTCTGAAGGAATTCGATCGACACACGTATTCCTGATAGATTTTTATGAATTTTTTAAAACCTTCATTCCTTCCCTAAAATCTTTTTGACCAGACATCAAGATTAAAGAAACTGACTCTGTCTCCTGGTTCTAGTCAATTCCCTCCCAAGGGAACTAAGCTCATCCTGCTTCTAAAGGATCAAGTGAATTTCATCCCAAGAAATTTGAAATCAGTGTAGAACCTGGCTCCTAATCCAGACTTTGCTTATGGTGTCAGAAGTAAGCAGGGAGTGCGCATGAGATGCTACATATGACTGTAATTAAAGAAGATTGCAGGCCAGATACTTTAAGCCCCAGCTCCAGCTTCAGTAGCAGTGATGGGGAACTGTTTGGACAGCTGATACCTTCAGTTAAATAAAGAATGAGGTTCAGTCTTTTGGTTTTTTCACCTTGTTTTATTTTCCATCAGAACTTTAAAAAAAGGTGTGCACACACAGTAAAAGAGGAGTTTGTTAAGGGTCAGGATTAGGCTTGGGGTAGATTCAATAATGTTTTTATTCTTCAATAGCTGGGATGGGTGCAAGTACTCACCTGGAATTTTATGGTGATGCATGCAAATAGCTGTTAACTATATATAGATAGATAGATAGATAGATAGATAGATAGATAGATAGATAGATAGATATAGATATAGATAAAAAAACCCACAATTGTATGAAAAAAAAAAAAATTAATATCTAGTCATTTGGATTGGCCAGAGAAGGGAATTTTGAAAAGATATGCTTTGCAAAAAAGAGCCCTGCATTTAGCTTCTAAAAATGAGGGCACTTCAAGGGGTGTGAAGCTGGGCACCAAGAGCTGATGCTGGGCACCAAAAGCTGCTTTGGAAAAATCTTGTGCAGTAACAGTTTTAGCAGCAGATAGCAGCAACATAAATAGTAATTGTTATCACATAGCTGAAAAGTCCTGAGATTTATTTGGACAATGTCCCTGGGAACATTCGTTAAGAATGAAATGCAGTTGAAGCAATTTGTACCATGAAGTCAGACAGGAAATCAGACTAATCCTTGGTGAAATTCTGTGTAAGCTTGGCTGTCTACGACTTGCTAGAGCAAAAGAGGCAGAAGAAAATGAAGCCAGAATGAGATATTGAAAGGTACTGAAACTAGGTCACTGTCCTACATTCCACAAAAGCTCACTGGAGCTCTATCATCCCTCAGTATCACGAGCAAGATGAACAAAGGACTTTGGTGCAAATCTCTTAGCAGCCTCCAAGTTATACATCTGCATAAATCATAAAGAAACTCTAAGCCTAGCAGAAATGCCAAGGCAGGTAGAATGTATAGCACTGAAGGAACACGGGAGGAAATGAAGGGGATGGCTTCTGTCATAAATCTATGCCATTGCACGATAACGAATTCCCATCAAGAGATCCTGTGACTTATGAAAAAAAAAAAAAAAGTACAATATGAGTAGAATGAAGGGGCACTGATTGGAAAAGCCATGACATAATTAGATAGATACACTAAGCCATCAGGAGAGAAGAGGTGCTTAATTAGTAAATAGAAATAAGACTGCAGTAGGAAACAGAATCTGTTTTCTACACCATAGACTCAAAACCCTTCCTCATGATTAGTTAAGAGACAGTCTTCCTGAGATGATCGGACAGCAAATGTTGACTGTTCATGCTCTCCTTGTCTTTGATATTTAAAGCTTCAGTTCTATTCAATTTAATTCAATCAGAATTTATATATTTTTACTGGATTAAGCACTTCTCCCCCTTCTATAGGCACAGATACAGAAAAAATATTAAACCCAAAAACTTCAGAAGATGGAAATGGTTTAAAAGTCTATTTCAAGCACAACATTTTTTTTGTTGTTTTTTGTTCCCCTCCCACTCCCCTGGCCCCCCACCCCCATGGCTTCTGTTAGTTTAGTAATTAATATGGCTTAACTATTCTCATTATTCTTTTTCATGGAGAAAGACCATCATTTCAACACTGAAATAAACATTATGAGGACAAGTTGTTTAAACATGAATGCAGGAACAGTAATCAATTAACTGAGGATATCATATTTCCTACCCAAAAGCACTAGGAAAAATGTTTCTTTTCTCCCAGTCCCTGTCTCAGATTTCTGGAAACATTTGAGAATACAACATCGTTTTCTTAGGTGTACGTAGAGCCCAACATCTTCATACTACTGCCCTCTTCCAGTCTTATAAACAACAGATAATCAGAATTAGTATAGATCTTTAAAAAAATGAGGTGTAGGGAGTCTGAAAATAAGACCTTCTAAATTTGTAATTTGAATTTAGGCAGTCAGACAAAATGAAAATGGTGGCCTCATCCTTTATCTGTTTAGCATAAACACATTGCTTAGGGAGACCTGTTTCTATTTCATCTGTGATGCGTGAGAAGAGACTATCCCATTAGTGTCTGCTGACCTGAAAGTCCACAGCTAAAGTTAAACAGGAATTTTAAAGGACATTTAAAATTACATTCATTAAGAAATATTAAGAAATATTACTTAAGTAACTATTAATTACTACAGAACTAGTTCATGTGGTCCTTGGATAAGTGTCCTAGAGCAAAAAAAGCTCTGAAGCCCAGTGGAGCAGAGCTTCCCAGGACAGGTCTGTCTCCATCCCAGCCCTCTGCTGACTCTACAGCTCCAAACTTGGCAGGATTTGTGAGTATCCAGCATTCATGTAATGAGCCAAACTTTGAACCTTTGCTCCATTTAAATACAGGACATGTCAGTTTTTCCAGTATTGGAGTCTGCTTTGGTTTATCTAGGTTTGTCTATTCAAGTAAATAATTACCAGCTACTTTATGGGCTTTAAATTTACCTTATTTTCTAAATGAAAATTATTTTTGGTCTATCCATGGGAAGTTGGAATCTGAGACAAGAAGTGCTCCTGAATCCATTAGTGTGTATCCTAAATAAAACTGGCCTGTTTCCACAATAAGCGGCGAAAAAAGAATGTCCATTAGATACTGGAAATATTGTCTTTCTAAAACCAGCAGATTTCTATTTGTGTAACGTCTAAGCACTGCAAATCTCAGCAGAAAATTGCACTGGAACAGTGGGCGGTTCCAAATTGCTGGAAACTTTACAATGGCTTTTATGTTTAAACATCATTTAGCAGCTGTTAAAGGTCAGCACAAATCCCATACTTTATCAGTATAAATGAAGTCTACAACTGCCAAGAAAAGAATGCATTAAATAATGCAGTGATTATTATCTTGTTTTTTTTTTTCCCTTCAGAAGTGAAAAGGGCCTCTTAAGCAGTTCCATTTTCCTCCTCCTTATTTCAAATTGACACAGTAAAACACTAATTAAATTATTTATACAGAAATTTACTTACAGGGATGACACATTTTGTACACAAAGCAAGTAAAGCATCTGACACATTGTATAGTGCCAGGTGCAGTTAAGAAAGTGTAATACAAGTCAGCATCAACTTGCTGCAGTTTCATTATCAATTTTATTTCCTACCATACACCAAATGTACAGCACAGAACACAATTTTGTTGTTTTGATGTAAGAAATATTAATTGTATGAAGAAACAGTATACAAACTACTCCAAATTAAAAAATGCATACATCATTGCTCTTTACAAAAGGTCTAATTTACAGTATAGCTCATCAATGCATTTAAACACAAAAAAAGAAAAACAAAAAGAAAAGAAATCAGTGCACATTACAAAACACATCAAGTACAAGGGAGGCAAATAAATACAAACATACTTCACAGAACATCCTGAGCAAACAACCAAACACAGATAAATTAACCTGAAGCCATAGTAAATGATAATAATAAATACATAGGTCAGTAAGAGATTTTTTTTTACTTAAATAAAATATATAACAAATTTGTTAAAATATTTAGTAAATTAAATTTTAGTCTTTGTAATGAGTGAACTCATTTTGTATGCATTTAACAAGTATAACAAATGTTTGCTTTTTGTTTTTTTAGCAAGAACAATAACTTTAATAGCAAATTTTTGTTTGGTGTCCTCCTATTTATATTAGACAGCACATATGGTAGCTTTGAAAAATCGATTTAAAAATAAACACAGCTCCTAAGAACATACATTTCCCCCTGTCTAAACTAAGGTCAGAGAGTTGAATCAACCCTCAAACAAAAAGCAAGCCCCACCTAATGCAGAACAGTGACCACAGTGCATGAGAGTTGAATCACTTTTGAATAGTACTTTTGTGCAGGAACAGTAATAATATAATTGTATATGTCAAGCCTGTGAATGCCATCATATTCAATCTAAATATAAATGAGGCTAATAAAAATAAACACTTTCATTATAGCACGGAGAAATTAAACACACGCTAGATCCATGTATACATTTACACTGAGGCACATATGCACATGAGGTGTGTGTGCATACAAAAAAGGCAGTTTAGCTGGTTGTTTATACCTTTTTCTTAAAAAAAATAAATATAAAAAAAACTTTTGAAACAATGCTTAATTACTTACAATCCCTGAAATAGACATTGCCTCTGTTATAGCAACCGCTACTTTCTGGCGGATTCAGAAGTTCCACACCCAGGACTAACCAGATTCCCAGGGGCACCCCAGCACCTCCGCTCCAGCGCTCCGTCTGTCCGCGCCTCCGTCTGTCGGAACGCCCTGTAGCACTTGGTACCCTACCGAGAGACTGGTAGCAAATTCAGTATCAGCCCAGTCTTAGTGAATAATAAGGATGGGAGAAACCAGTCACGGTGTTGCTGCCGTTCGTTCACAGAGAGAAGCAACCACCGTTGCGCTGGAGTGGCATTACTCCTCTCCAGACCGCTGCCTTCTCAGTATTAAATGCCATTTCAGGGGAGATGTGTTCGATTCGTTATGTACAAAGCCTTCAGCTTGGGATGTGTTTGTGTTTTTCCAAATCCAAAACCAGAGCAATACTGGTCACTTGGTTAAAACCTCAACACCTGGTACTAAAAAAAAGTACCAGTCCTATCAAATCACCCTTCCTGTTTAGATATAATTGTCATTTCCCTCCATGAGCTAATTCTGAACAAAAACTGCAGTGGTAAAATAAATCTGAAGTTCTCTTGAAACATTTTAAATAATCATCCGCATAGGCTAAATCACACAGCCAAGTCAAGTGCTTTGCTGATTGCTATATTTCATTATTGCTAACGTATTCTTTAACACACTGTTTTCCAGCATACTGTGCTTTTAGGAGCCCGAGTTCCCCACTAGTGGGCACCATTTATCTTCTCATTCCATGCATCTTCACATCTCATGTTACCGCAAACCCATTTCTGATACAAAGCCAATATAAAAAAGCAGGATGTGAGGAAAATAAAACTAGAACCACGGTTCAGTCATTT
Organism: Gallinago undulata; assembly: GCA_026546715.1. Taxonomy (NCBI): domain Eukaryota; kingdom Metazoa; phylum Chordata; class Aves; order Charadriiformes; family Scolopacidae; genus Gallinago; species Gallinago undulata. Next base: position 112,315,157 of record JAOTQQ010000012.1, read on the forward strand.
GTTACTTTCATAGTTTTTTTTTTTTTTTTCTTCCTGTACAAACCCAGCAAGTTATTTAATTTACAGTATAACTTTTCAGTCTATTTAAAATCCCATTGGAAAATAAATTAATAAACACATTTGTAAAAATATGGCAGGCCGCAAAAATGCTGTTAAAAGATAAAAAAAACAACTCTTTGATTAGAAATAAATAAAAAATATAAAAAATAGTCGCACACACTTTTTACATTCACTTTACAAAAACTGAGTGCAAAAGAAGAAAAAAAAAAGGAATTGTACTGAAATAAATACAATATACTAACAGAGTGCATTGCTGTTAATACAAATAGTCTGTTGTGGTTTTATTCTTTTTTTTTTTTATGTCAGCTGGGAAAAAATTAGTGCAATGTTGCAATTGTAAATGCAGCATGGCAACCTACACCCCTTAGCAGTACATGAACTCCTAACAGATCCATCTGGAGTTTACTGCTGTTAAGTAATTTCTGTTGCCCAGCAGCTTTCACATCCTACACATGGATGCCCTTCACTGCCTGTTTGATACTTTCCAGCAGAGCTTTGCATTCGGGGGAATAGTCCCGTTCCAGATTGCTGTACATGTCTGTGAGTGTATTTACATATGCTTCGAAATTCTGCTCACTGATTGGCCCCTAAATGAAGACAAAACAGATTATAATTGTAGGATATAAAATTAAGGCCAAAAAACCAACCAAACCCAAACACCCAACCCCAAAGCGTGGAAAAGCAGCAATATGGCAACTGGGGAGAAGTTGTAAACAGGGCAGCCATCCAAATTAATGGAGGGGTTGTAGAAAGGAAGGGAGCTGCACGTGCTGGGGGAACCACACATTCTCCAAGCAAGAAAAGGAGTTGGAGATATCATCGTTAGCGTAATTTGCATTTGTACTGTGGCCTGTTTGGCTCTGGGATTGTGGTTGACATCCCTGTAACTGTCCTCACCTAGTCTCCTAGTGGCACTCTTGAGACTGGGAAAGGGGACTGTAACCCTGGAGACACAAGTACCTTTGTGGCTTTGTTTGCAAGTAGGACATTAAGGACGTGGAGATTTTGAGAAGACAGAGCTTTGTTGGCTCCAGAAAAATCACCTGTATGAAACAGGTTAAAGTTTTGATCTAGCAGCAGAGTAAATAAGGATTCTCAGTGTGAAGTTTCCTCCCCTTGTGCAGGGTGGACATTCATATAGGGAGGAACGAGGGAAAAACCTGTCCTGCACGGTGCGGTAGAGGGCAGAGACACCAGGGCTGGGTCAGAGAGAGCAACTGCGCCTGCTCTCACACAGATTTCATGATCCAGCATCACTGCAAAGCAAATTAGGCTAAAAGAGCTCTCTGCTAATGCAGCTCCAGTGCTCCTGCTGGTCCCTGAGCTTGCTCATCTGCTTCAAGTGCTGGCAAAACAGTCTCAAAGAAGGTGTGAAGCTGCTGGCTGTGGTCTTACCATCTGTGGAAGCTGAATGTCAGCGAGGCTGGAGATGAGGGCTTGGCTTAAGCCAGCTAACTCCTTCAACAGGCTCTCGTTGTTCTGCTCTATGAGTTTGTTCTCTTCTTCTATTGTTTTCAAATTGCTCTCCATAGATGTGATCTAAAAGACACAGGCAGGCACAAACACACAAACTGAGAGACCCTTGGCAGCATTGTAACTGCAGTTTGAACTCAAAATAGCAGTCATATGATTGCAAGAGGGGGCCATGGTGGATCTGAAACTCAGTCATGGGGTTTTTTAGGATAGACATAACTTTTCCAAAGAACATTCAGAGCAAAGGAGAGGTTGTATTTGCTCTGAACTGATGGACTTTTTTATCAATGATATAGACAGAGGGACTAAATGCACTGTCAGCAACTTTGCAGATGACACCAAGCTGTGTGGTGTTGTCGATACACCAGAGAGATGGGATGTCGTCCAGAGGGACCTGGACAGGCTGGAGAGGTGGGCCCAGGTGAACCTCATGAGGTTCAACAAAGCAAGTGCAAGGTTCTACGCCTGTGCTGGAACATTCCTCACCATCAGTACAGACTAGGGAATGAGGTATTAGGAAGCATCCCTGAGGAAAGTGACTCGGGAGTGCTGGTGGATGAGAAGCTGGATGTGAGCAGGCAGTGGGCACTTGCAGCCCAGAAGGCCAATCGCATCCTGGGCTGCATCAAAAGATGCGTTTCCAGCAGGTCCAGAGAAGTGATTCTTCCGCTTTGCTCTGGTGAGACCTCACCTGGAGCACTGTGTGCAGGTCTGGAGCCCTCAATATAGGAAGAACATGGACCTGATGGAGCAGGTCCAGAGGAGGGCCACGAGGATGCTCAGGGGGTTGGAGGACCTCTGCTATGAGGACAGGCTGAGGGAGCTGGGGTTGTTCAGCCTGGAGAAGAGGAGGCTC
>JAOTQQ010000012.1:112317645-112397009 GCA_026546715.1 Gallinago undulata
TATTAGGAATAAATTCTTTACTGTGAGGGTGGTGGAGCACTGGAACAGGTTGCCCAGGGAGGTGGTTGAGGCCCCTTTCCTGGAGACATTCATGGTGAGGCTCGACGAGGCCCTGGGCAACCTGGTCTAGTTGGGGGTGTCCCTGCTGACTGCAGGGGGGTCGGACTACATGAACTTTGGAGGTCCCTTCTGGCCTGGAAGATTCTATGATTCTATGACTTTGCTGCCAGTTCATGGAGAAACCTTGTGGCAGTGAGGCTCTGGAGGGTGCCCGGCAGCGGGAGGAGGGAATTGAGCTCAGGGGGGAAGGTCAGTGTGGAGCTGAGATGGAGAGTGTGGCCGCGGGGCTGGCGGAGGGAAGGAGAAAGGAGGGTGATGTTTACATTGCTGTCCTGCTCTTACAGGATCCCTGCTGATCCACCACAATAGCAAGGGCACGGGAATTAGCTGCTGTGCTACTTTCCTGCCCTGCGCCTGGGTGGAGGGTAGAGCTGTGGGTTGGCTGGGATTAGCAACAGGGCTGGCACTGGAAACAACAAGAGAAAAAGAGAATGGAAGGGAAACTAAGAGGTTGAGCGCACAACGACCTTTGCAAAGATGACATCCGACCAACAGAATAGAAACGAGGGTTTTGGAAAGAGCAGGAAAAAGCATGCGTGGTAGCAAAAATCTTTCTAGTGTGAGAGCAGCCGGAATATATGCAGCTCTGAAGGGTTAATGTCAAAAGCAGTGCTGAAAACCTGAAGGCAGCAATGGCAGAACCTGGTTCCTCACTGCTCTGCTCCTCACCCCAAAGAGGACAGATCCCAGGGCTGCCACCCCTGTGCCTGGCCGTGGCTCTGCAAGCTGCAGAGCAGAGCCATGGAGTCACATCCACGGCTGTTAGGCTCACCCTCTCCTCGTTAGGATGCACATCTCTGCTCTACTTTAATGTCTCTTGCTGTGGCCATTCTACTTCCCTTCCCCACACACTGCCACACCTGACAACAGCCCCCAGTGGGGGGAGCCCCTTTTTGCCTGCCTGGGATCCACTGCAGCCTCTCCCTTGAAGGCTGCTGGCCACAGCCTGACACCTGGCTGGGCTAGATTAAAAGGAGGTAAGAGCATACCATGCTCATCATCATGGATGGGTTACTTCAAGCTGTGTTTCAGTTCAGGCTTTGCTGCTCAGACTGCCTTCACCAGGGAGCAAGTCCGAGGGGAAGAAATGTGATTACATAAATGGGGCGATTGCTGTGTGAACAGCACAGTGGTCCCCGGGGAGAACTGAAATCAGTGTCCCAAGACACTGAACACCACCCCCTCCCTCACTGCAGTGTGATTGGGGATGGGATATCCCCACAGCTTTTGCAGTGAAAAGCCAGATCATTTAGATCCAGCGTAGGTGGCATAAACTTCACCCTTATTTAGACCATGCACATGTTGGTTGTGACAGAACCAGTGTGAATACCACACTGTGGATTCCACTGTGGTATAAATGCAGAGGTATGCGGTTACCGTCAGTTTGCTTTAGATCTCTTTTGACTTATATTCAGTTCCCAGATCTCATTTAGGATTTATTTTCATAAACTTTTATTCCTAAAATGTCGAGCAAGCTTCTGCTCTTAATCAGCCTGCCCAGGTGAACTCCCAGGTGCATATAGGAGTCTCTGTAGGGATGAGGGTATTCAGCTCGCTCTATAGAACCACTATCAGCATCTTAAAACCGATTTAATCTCTCCAGTATACAAAAGAATGAAAGAGAATGACTCTTTTCCCCAGCTCCTGTCGAACTCCTCTGCTACACAAATTAGCAAAGGGCATCCATTCTTTACCAGGTGTTGCCTGGAGGCAAAATCCAAACTGTTTTTTATTGTGACTGACAGTGAGTGAACTGAATGAGGGAGATTTTCTTAGGTACACATAAGAACAAAGTCCACTTGCATTAAGAGTTAGAGTGTGCTGGCAAGAGGTAATCTCCTCCCTTAAAACCGCAGTCATGGGATTCTCCACTGGTTGTTCAACAGTTTGGTCAACAAAGGAAAATGAATGTTTTGTTGGTAAATATAGTTTTTCTGCTTGCCAAGAGTAGCTCCAAACTACTCGGAATTTGTCATTCTCCAGATCTTTAAGACAATACCCAGGAACGTGCTGCTCATTTACAGAAAACAAAGTAGCACAAACTTAACAAAAAAGCATGTAGGATTTTAGTACTTTTAAGTGCCACAGGGCGATGGGAAAACAAGTGCATAGGAGGCTGTTTTACTTTTTAAAAGTAACATTTACATAGCATTGAATTTACTCATCGTGCTTAAACACAGCATAAGAAATGGTAAAACTTTCACTACGATGTCATACCTGGGTTTGAAGTTTCATCATGTCAGCTTCAATTTTAAGATTGGATTCATTCAGTTCTTTTATTTCCTCGTCCAAGTGTCTGATTTCTTCATCGCTCTCAATACCTGCAAATAGTTGAAAACACCAATGTCATATTTAAAGTGTCCACATGTAAATGGATGAAAAATAACAAGCTGCTGTTACTGAGGAAGATAACAAGTTTTTGATCAAATGATTAATCCTGAAATTGCTTTTTACTTTGCTTTTACTGTCTAAATGTACATCAAAAATTGTTTCTTAGCTGTAAAACATCTATATGAGCTGAAACACAGAAGGGGCCAAGTCTTTGTGTTTCACAGTTCTTTTTTTTTTCCAGTGCAACATGCAACTACAAGCTGGAGAGTAGGGAAAGAAAAAAAAAGATGCCCAGAAAGAGGAAAATTTATCATAAAACATGAGAAAGTATTTACAGTGGATTTTTTCATTTTAAAAGAAACGTAACAGCAACCTTTATTCCGCAGGGAGCACCCCAGGGTAACATCTCCACTAGTATAATTGCTGACTCTCTCCCTCTTGTATCCCTTCTGCTTAGTATCACTCTGAGACCGACTCTGCCTGGAGGTTTGTGCCACTGTTGTTACAGCTTTAACACCTAAAGCCCCGACCTAAAGCCCTGAACTGGGTTATACCTGGGAGCCAGCTTGGAACGTCCCTGCCCCAGTAATAACACGGACACAGGGAAGCAAGCTCGTTTGCCCAACGTAAAACAAACATTTTCCTCAGCAGTTGGAGGCATAAAGACTAAATTCACAAAATCCTGGCTCAGTGCCCAACTTTATCAAGTATGCTGTATAAGAAAGAAGACTCCTACACATTCCCCCCTTATAACTCTTTGCTAATTGTTCCTTTACACTTGGGTTATCATCAACATACAACACAGATACTAAACCATGTAATATTCAAGTTAGGGAGAGGAATCAAATTCTGCACACAATATTTTTCCCTTCTTACCTTAATCATCAGATAGCTAAGTCCTCCTGATCCATAACTAATAATTTATTACTAATAACAATATTGAAAGCATCTCCAAATCAAAAAATAATGCTCCGAGACAAGAGCATACCCTCAATGTTGAGTTATCATGCTGTAAATGAGAATATTTTTATAATCTTTCATGCAAAGATTTTTGTTATTCAAGATTTGTTATTGCCAGAGATAACTGAAAGGAGTGAGAATTAATGCCAGAATGGCACAAAGGGGCATAAGTATAAATGGGAGTCAGGGCCCTTCTATCTAAATAAATGTCATCATCTTTTACAAATCTCCTTACCACCACTTGCTTTAAGCTTGATAGTCATTAATTCTTCCGAAATTTTGCCCTTTTTTATGGCTTGTGCATTCAGAGGACAACCAGACAGGCTGAAACAGATAGGAAAAAAAACATTAGCACCCACTTGAAAATGGCAACAATCCTTTCAGGCAATATTATCATGCACTTGGACAGACCTCTGTACCTAAGGTCACATCAGTATCTCCATTATAGCATAGCTTCGGGGAATGACGTAACTCATAAAGAGCCATTTAACTGTATATTCCAGCTTGAAAATTGGCACAGAAATCTCAACCTATAAGTAAACAACTCTTAAGTATATTTCAGGATTATCAAAATAACAGTGACAGCTACTGTTATGTGAAGATGCATTTACAGAATTCTTGAAGTTTAACACTTATAAATAAAAATCTCTCTTTTTATTTTTTTTTTTTTTAATTGAGGGCTTGGACTCCAGAAGAGAGGGGAAGTATGATAGCAAGTTTACTATCCTAAAAAAAAAATATTAGTTAATAAGATGATTTCCATGGTGCACAACTATTGTGTCATTTTGTTGATACATAATAATGATCAATACAATAATAAGTCTGGATATTCCCTATAGACTGTAATAGCTATTTTGAATGGTTCTATTATATAGTCAGTTTGCTTTTTAACTACAGTTCACATTAAATTACATTTTGCTGTTTCAAAGCTTACAATTTCATCAGCTGGTAATTATCTGAGGCAATTTTTATAGCCCACTAAAGGGCTAAGATGAATTACACTGTCTTAATACTATCTTTAAAAATGACAAAGAAGAAATACCCATACGCTGAAGAACTGGCAGAAGGATTTGTATTGAGATTTAGCCAAGTAAGGAGTGAAGGAAAATTTTGTTCCACAGGAAAATGGTTGATTTTCGTGTGTGTGTAAAAATTAAAAACAAAAATCCTAGCAGACATGGTGTTCCTACATGAAAAAAAAACAAACAACAAAACAACAAACCAAAAACTTCTGAAGGTTAACATTAACTTCACATTGTTTTAGCTAGACACTACACAGGGAAAGACGCTAGTTCTCCAGTTCTAAAATGCTGCTTAGTATCTCTGCTCGGAGCAAATAACTAACTGGAAGAACATCTCAAAGCCATGGGTTACTTGTTAGATTGCAGATGTCCTAGGGAAAGATATCATATCATAAAGCTATATTTACAACCTCATTTTAACTAGCACACATTGGATGTGTGATCCAGCCTTATGTAGGGCAGAAATCAACTATAGTATGAGTTGCAACCAGCTAGCATGCTAATTATGTTATTTGCTTAATTAGCTCCAATTTACAGTATTTTCCTAAGGTAAAGACTCCAGTACAGGATGTGGATCATAAAGGGAAGATAACACTGGAGTCTGACTGAATTTGTTCATGTCACCTTGAACATTCTTGTATTGGGGAAGTTGTTTCAGTGTTAGAAAGAAAGCAAAGAAGGTACAAAATATGGATTTAATTCCTAATACAGATAGAAGACCAAACCAAAGCCAGATTCTTTGTAATATTGATTGAATGTGGTCAAATTATGGTCAAATTATAGTGATGTTTTCAGTGATACATTAAATCATAGTGTTTATTGTTACTAGTTATATATGTAATGCCTGTTTTGTAAGGATGGTTATCTTTGTAATATTGCTATAACTTCAAACTTGTGTAATCTGTATAAATTCTACATGTTTACTTTTTTGCGTAGTTCTAGCTATTTAAAAACAAAGTTCATGAAAACAGCTTTTCTACCGGTAGAAAGATTAAATGAATGCAGCCATTGCTCTTGCTAAATCTTCTCTGGTGACATTTCAATGATATTTGCATTTTCTGTAACAGATATACAGATACAACTCCATATTTGCCTAGGAAAGAACTCCATTAAATTTTAAACCATATAGAAACTCTGCGAATCTTCAGAAAAGACCTTGGAAAGTCACATTGCAATGGGAACACAGAGAAAGAGTAAAAAGTTGATCCCAACTCTGAAAATAATTCTGATCCATGTTACTTCAGCTGCAATGTAAACTGTGTTGTTACTTAAAAAGACTTCAGCACAATTTATTCAGACGGTAATCTCACATGTTGCCAATTCTACAGTGGAATGTTAAGGAAAAAATAAAAAGAGAAAACACAAAGTTATACCTTCTGTGGGTGACAAAAACATTATTAACATGACCCAGCCCGTTGCAGCCTGGCAAAGGACAGTGTGGCAGCTCTTGTTTGTTCAGTTTCCAGGATAGTGAAGACCCATTGACGGGACTCTCCTTCTGTCTCTTGGCAGCCAAAGGACAACCAGAAGCAGTGCGATGAGAAGTGTATTTACCTGATATGTGACCTTGGCCATCACAGCCTATCACTGGGCATCTACAGAAACACAGCAAAAGAAACCCTGTTTTCACTGGAGAGAGCAGGTGAAGACAGTCTCAAGAACGTCTGAGAAAATAATTCCACCTGCCTGTACCACTTTGCATTACTGGAATAAGACTCAGTCCCAGGAGGCACACTGTACCTGAGCATCCATTTCATGTCAAGCTGAGTTATGGGAGTTCAGCTGATATTAAGATTAGGCAATTTAAAATACATTCATGCGGCCTAAGAAACTAAAATATTCATTTAGATAGTATTTTCCCAGAAAAGAAAATTGAAATTCTATCACAGGCAGTAAATCTTACTTATATAGTTGTATGGAAAGTCAACATTCTCTCCTCTCTGTCTAGGTTTCTGGCATGAAGCAGTGGGTGGGCTCCTGTACCTAGAAAACTTGTATCATCTCATGCAATTACTTGCAAAGAAAGATTTGTTTGTTTTTTTTTTTTTTTTTTTTCACTGCTCTGATAGTGTTATACAACCCCTCATAATTAATTAGCAACTGTTGAGAACAACATTTTTTGCATCTAAATCTTCATATCTATATTCTGGCAGTTATCATTTACTGATTTGAATGAAATGTGTTCGGGTCAGGAATGTAGTGAATCTCTACTGAGTCTTCATTTTTCACTTTATGTGAAAATTTATTTATAGAGGAAAGACTTGAGATATATTTAAGTTCTCTGGGACATATTTTGAAGGTGTCACTCTGATTTAATTAGCTGCCATGTTAAGATTTCACTACAGGCGGAAATAATTTGTTTCCTTCCTTTCACCAATTTTTCCAAGTAAGTGGCACTTTCATAGCACTGTTTAAAATAATTGGAACAACGCAAGCGGATACAGCAATCCTTCCTCACTGCTCGGGCTCCAAGGTGATGGAATCCACCAGCTTCATTAGAAGCAGAAACACTTGGTTTGGCTCCAGTTCTGGGGCATATCCTCAGGTGGCTCACGTTAACTGGGGCATCTCCTACAATGCCTCAGGTCCCGTGCTCTTAAGGGCTTTCCCCCCCTCCCCCCCTTCACTGGTGGTTGACCCATGCTTTTGTACTTACTTAAGTTCAGGGTCTTCCTTTTCTTCCTTGGTAGGAGTCGCTTTGATACCTCCTTTCCTGGCACGAGGACAACCAGATAAGCTGAAAGAAGCACACAGAATAAAAGCCACCTCTTTCTGCTGCTGCTGCTTGCCGAGAACCCCCAGCACTGCTGCCCTGTGCAGTGGGATGGTTTTTACCTTCTGTGGGATGCATAGTTCCCTGTCACGTGGCCAGAGCCATCACAGCCAGGTGTTGGGCACCTATGGAATAATAAAGGGAGCTTACAAAATACGGCTTCAAAGGTACACAGTAAATAACGTGTACATTCTACGTTTTGTCTAGGGTAGAAGAAAGAATAGCAGAGCTTTTGTTGAATAATTAAAACTAGTTCTTGCTGTTGTTTTTTTTAATGATCAGACTCCTTTTATATTTATTTTTTTCTTTTATAACAGTTTTAGTAAGGAATATGAAATGTATTGCATCTAATGTGTAGTTTTAATTAGTTTATAACACTGCATCAAACATTTTTCCTTGTATGGAAACAACATTCAAAAAAAAAAGTAGCTTGATATAGATCTATTTGTAAATTTACTGTTACATGTTTGTTTGCTATTTTTCTGATGTTTTCAGGTAGAGATATAAATAAGCACTTTGCCAGTATTTACAGAAGGGGAAATGGAAGCAGAGAAACAGTTTTACTTTTGGGTATCAGTAGATGATAGACAGAATTTGAATTTAATAATTTGTATATTCCAGCACTGTAAGCATACAACAGGACCATATCTCCCTAGCTCTAGGTTCAGTTGGGTATTCAGTATGGCAATTGGATTATGTCCCATAGTTAAGGGGTTTCTCTGTGTGTGTGCAACAAACAAACCTTTTCAAGTATCAATGTTTAATACTAAAACATCCATCCAATGAAAGGAAACAAACCTGCCTGTTACTGTGTTTTTGGCAGTGGTCTGGGAGGGTGGGCTACTTTCTTGCTGGTCCTATGTAATGAACATGCTCCAAAAGCCTACTGGAATCAGTAGGTCTTCCCACAGACTTCTGTGGGGTTTGGAGCAAGACCTTACTGGTAGCACCTTCTATCTCAGAAGTTCAGATTTTTTTTTTTTTTCATTTAACGCTTGTGTGGGTTTCTTTGTTTGGTTTGGTTTCTATTTTGAAAGAAGAGAAACACACCTCAGTACACAAAGCAGCACGAAAAAAATATTTACCTTTGGAAGTTGTGCCAGCCATTTTTATGTTTCTGTATTATAAAGTGCAAAGCTCTTATGCTAAGCATCCCTAAGGGCCTTTTGAACGCTATGATTTTTACAAAGTATGAGAATTACAGAAAGAGTTGTACCATTAAGGAAACTCACATTGTTCAATACTCTCTTAAGGGTCTCAGTTGTTACTGAATCTTTCCTGAGGTGAGGAGATGTGTGATTTAATCTAGTCATTGGTAGGCTGCCATGGAAAACACCTACGAATATAATTGTAATAGCACATCTGAGTGTGCAGGTGTATCTCTTCACAGAATATTTAAAACTATTTTTCTGTGAACAATTAATTTGTCAAAAATGTAATTTCTTTTGGACATGACCAAATTTATTCACTGATTAAAGTAGAATTCAGCAAATAATTTCAACAGAAGAAAGGGGAGATTTTTTTTTTTTTTTAAAGATAATGTCAAAACATTTCATGATGACATTTTCTGAACAAAATATTTTGGCAGAATGACATGACTCACACTGACAGTGAAGGTAGAGGTGTGGGTTGCAGAGTGCCAGATATGCTCGACTGTGTAGAGCTAAATGTTGACCTGTCTGAGTGTGGGACAAGGACTGGGCACAATGTCATGTGGAGCAGGCAGCAAGGGCAGATGTCTGGAGAGTGTGAATGCTCACAAGTAAATCTGGAACACCTGCCAAATACTATGGGTATTAATTTTGGCTACTTGTTTTATCAGATGATCACAGATGGAAGAGCTGTCCTCGTAGACTGGACGTGGATTTTAATTCAGTAAGAGCTCTTTGTGGAAGACATTCAGATCTAAGAGGCTGAGAGTTGGGGACTTAAAAAAGACACTGAAGTAAATTTTAATCTCCCCATCTGTATTTACCACTTCTGGCAGCAGATATATCTCACAACCAGATTAGGGTCCAAGGTATTGTTGAGGTCATTAAAAATTTCAGGCTATGATAATATCAATACTGATAAAATTATAAGGTGCTATTTCAGGTGGGCTGCTGATAAATTAGTAAGAAGCTTCACTAGCAAGACTCCTAAGCTTGAACCCTGGGTTGGGTTTTCCAAATACTGGATATATCTTTGTATGGATTACGAAAATCCTCAATACAAGATACACCAACAATGTATTGCCTTACAGTCAGTAATACTATGCATCTTCTCCTAAAATTGATATCTAACCACTGCAACAACTCCTTTAAGGATAGGACTGATATAGGATAAGAATTAAGGATATGTATTCCTTAAGGTTTTTGAATTGTAGGCAAATATCTTTCTAAAGTACACTTTTAAAAATTTTTAAGGCTTGCTAAGTGGGGTCTTTGTTGAAATAGGATAATCAGTCATAATTGTCCCTTATAGCTTTAAAATCTGATTAATCGTCAACATTAGTATGTTTTAATTTGACCACCTCAGATTGCTCTGTGCAACAAGAATCCTCAGATAAAAATTTCTTGAATCTGACTCAAAGGCTCACTTTCTGAACAGATCTTCCTTATTTCCAAACTGTAGATCACATGGAAGCCTTGTATCTTTGCTGGCTTAGAGTTTCCTAATTAAAGCCAAAATCATATCTTGATTCTGGCAAATTAAATGTGAATAACATTTGGAAAAAATACACAGCTTTTTCATATTCATGCCTAACTACATGAGGGGACTTTTGTGGCCTGATTCTACGAGCATTTATGCCCTCTGCTCACATAGCAATAGTAATATTAACTATTGATATCACTATACTATACCAGTGCAAGCACGACTGCAAGTTTTGGCATAAGATTTCATTTACCCAACACTTGTCAAAAGCAGGGTTTTGTTTAAAATTTCACCTGAACTATGTTTTGCAGGGAGCTAAAATAAGGTGGTACATTTATGGAAAATAATTTGATTTAATCCTTTTTCCTTTTGCAAATTGTCTGTGAACAGATTTTGATTTTTGCTCTTTTTCTAGTTAATTGAAATTAAATGCTCAGTGCGTTATGCAACATATTTCTGTCTGTGATATGTCCATGAACTTTGACTCTGTCTTTCACAACTCACTTATTATACATGGCGTACAGTGTGCAGTTTGTCATTTAAGTCATATGCTGTTGCTCCTCTTTCCTTATGGCATGACCAAAACTCTAGAAGCTTTAGTGGAAAAATAACCATATTGGTATGCAAATTTCCTTATTCACACATGAATATGGGGAGGGGGGTGCTGCATGAGGAGCAACTATTCAAAATATTTGTGTGAGTGTCTATGTATGGCAGAAAGCCAACAGAAGCAGGGACAAATACATATGACTCAGCAAATGATTTCAAATTTGTCAGCATTTTCGGAAGTCAGTTCCTTGCTTCTTGTGCTGCTCTTTTTTAAACAAACTAAACCTAAATTTGATACATTTGAGACTCAGTGATGGAAAAACTGAAGCATTGTGCCAGTGTGTCAGTTTACCTACTGGCTTTGGGAACTGCTTTGAACAGTTGCCCACATAAATAGCATTTCTTTTCCATTCTGCAGCATCTGCAGTAGGATCAACTCCATAGCTACCATCAGTTCAGCATTTTGTCTATAATTCAAGTTGTCAGACTAGGGGATAAGACCATTAATATTTGATCAGGGGAATGTAAACATAAGTTAGGCCTAAATGTAGTCACTCCTACTATTAATACCATCAAAACAGCATAAAAGTGCCATGATCAGACTTTATTTTCTTCTGTCTGGTCTGGGGATGAACCTAAAGGACAGAAAGGACAGTCACGGGATTCTCCCCTTTTTACATGCATTCATGAGTTTTTCCAAGCCATCTATTATGGGATCCAATTTACAAGTTGCAGAGGGAAAGCTATGAAAGAACTCTAATTATCCTTTCCTCTTCTCCACATCCTTATTGACAAAGCCAATTCAATAACTAGATGACTGGTTGCCAGTGCCTCTCTTGACTACAGATTTTTGAAATATTCATATGTCCCTATACATCTGTCTATATAGCAGAGCTTGCACAGTCCTTTTGTAAGTGACATTTCATGGTGAGAATTATGCCAGCACAAAATCATATGACTTGATGTCTGCTTCAGTGACATTAAATTCATAGTATATGGTAGTAAACGATAAAAAATGATTTGCAGGAGTTTTGGTCTCAGATTTATTCTAAATAGATTTATTTCTAACTAAATAACGCTAACTTATTCTAACTGGATCAGAGTTATTTGCCAGATTTGTCTTACATGCAAGATATTTTCTATTTCTCTCTGATTCAGAAATACTATGAGAGCAGCATCTCTCTTATTGTTTAGAATTTTTTCCCCGAGGTCCTGGTTAATTATTGAAAATGAAGGGCTACAAAAATGAAGAAAGACAAATGGAGAAAAACAAATTCTATTTCACTCAAAAGCTTTCAAACCAAAAAACTTCAAATTTTGGACAAAGGTTTGACATTACTCAGAAATTCAAATGAACAACGGCATTAATGTAGGGAATGTTGATTGAAGATAAGGAAAAATAAAATTTGTGCTATTATCAATACTTACTTAAGCTCCTGAGAGTTAGCAGCCATAAGGGATTTTAACGTCTTGTCAGCTAATGGACACCCAGAAACACTGAAGAAAGAATGATGAGATATGTTTTACTAAAACAGAACATGTTGGGGGTGGTTTTGGTTTTTTGTTTTCTTAGAACAGCAACCTCCAGACAATCATGACTTAGCATGGGAAAAAAGAGATCCTTAAATACTTGTTCTTTGCAACGAAGGAGTAGCCAATATCAGGCTGTAGTTCTTAAATTATTGGAAAGATACGAGGTTAGGGACAAAGGTTTCTAAGCCTCTGTAAAGCTTTACATGGGGAGGCAGCAGTACACAGTCCTTCCTTATGTTGCCCACGAGGGGCAGGTGGAGTGTTTCATCCACGTGGTTGAGAAAAGGAGGAAACTGCTTCTGTCCTGCTCCCAAAAAGAGGAGTAGGAAATTCTTGTTTCAACCCCTAGTAGGCTATTCTGAGGAAAATATTTAGCATCCTGAGATTTTGTTAGCAGATCTATGTACTTCAAACACTTTCACAGAAATATTTACAGAAATCACATTAAAATCTCATGCATCAGCATCTGTATAGGGAGTGCTGGTACAGTTAGGGAAATGAAAACTTTACAAAATGACTTATCTACAGGTCTCAGCCAAGACATCCAGCTACAGTAATAAGCATGTGTTGCTTAATGGCAGCACTCTACTGAGCCCAAACAGACTTCACAAAATATAACAAAACCAGGAAAACCAGCCACGTTTCTGTATGGATTATTTTCTGCAAATCAGTTTTGAATACTTATCCATGGTTAGTACAAAAATGTTCAAAGATGACAATAGCTAAAAGTAGCTCTATTTCCTGCTTTAGGCTTCCTGTTGTTTCTTACCTGCGGTGTGAAGCGTAGTTTCCTGTTACGTGGCCGCTACCATCACATCCTGGAGTTGGACAGCTGTGCAAAGAAGATGCAATGAGAAATTAGAGTATGCATAACGCACCACATAGCTCACCCCACCCTGCAGTGAATTAAATAACGATCCTTAGGGCAATCACATTCATTGTTACACATCCCAAGACTATCATGACACTACAGAAAACCAGCAAAATTTACCCGACATTTCTATTTCTCAATTATTACTTGAAATATAGATGGAAAAAAATTTTTGTATTTCCACCATGAAAATGAGTCAAAACTTTTTTTTTTTAATCTATATAATGGTTTGAAAAGATGTTTTGGTTATGACTTGGGTTATTAAAAGGACAGTTTCATTACTGGTATACTTGTACATTGACAGCAATCCATAGATGTTAGGGATGAACTTTCCAATCTGACCTCCTGTATAACACAGGCCAGAGAACAGTAATGCTCTAAATAATTCCCTTGACCTCTGACTAAAATAAGGCACCTTCTTTAGAAACACATCCAATCTTAATTTGCTGACGTAAATGAAAAATTAAGTGCCACAGTTGCTTGCAGAAAAGAAAGCACAGCAAGCTCACACAGCTGGTCAGAATGAGCACAAAGGTTTCCCAAGATGTTTCTCAGCTGAACTGAGAAGTGACACAAAGATGGTGTATGTTTAGTACAAAAAATATACCCCTTTATGAAGGCATGTTTGACCTGGAGAAAATGTTATAGCTTCTGTTTTTCCTCAGCTCTTCAAACATAACACTGAGCTCATTTATCAAGTTGGGATACAGTCCTCCGTAAGAGGGCAAAGATATTAAGAAGTGCAATTTGTGCATGGAGGGGGAGATGAATTAAGTATACCTTTCTACAGTAGTTTACAACACTAGCACCAGCCCTTCAGAGTCACCTTATAAAGGGCTGTGCCTTTTCTCACTTGCCCCTCATGCCCCTCATATTCTCATGGGTGAGAGGGACAAGCAGAAACTACACAAAAACCTTTAGTTGGTGCTCCATAGTGATATGTAAGGGGTGCCTTAGATCCTCACTTGGCTATTATTTCCTCCGAGCTGGCAGAGTGCTAGGAACTTTCTCAAATCTGTGAAGCAGCCTTATTTTTACAGCCCAGTTCAACCTGAGCAATGCAGTTATAGGCAAGAGAATTAACATGGAAAAATTGAATGCACGTGCTAGGAGGGAGTATTTACACGTTTGTAACCGTGTCAGATATTTTTTTTTTTCTGCAAGTACTTATGTCATTTTAAAAACTTCCTCATGATGGAGCCACCTGTATTGAATTGTTCTGTACAAGTTCTGAGCTCAATGGGATCATAAGAATGCAATTTGTTCCTGATATTACCTATACAGTCTTCTGATAAATTAAAACTGTTTCTTATTTCATTTTCCGGACAATTATATTATAGATACCTGTTTCTCCTCACTGTTTGAAAATAGTACAGCAAAACCACTGTAAACTGACCATTGCCCTTGTAAATACTCTGGAAATTATTATTTAGGAGAGTAGAAAAGTATGTTACAGACATATGAAAACAGGTCAATATCACAAAGGAATAAATACTACAAAAGAAAAGCCATTAGTCTTCAAGCAAATAAACTCTCAGTGATTTTTGTATGCATTTGTTCTAGAAGAGGCAAAACAAACCTGACCTGTAGCAATTTAGGTCATGAACTACAGCTGCAGATATAACACGGAGAGCAGACAACATGCAGACTGCACAGCACGAGGGCAAAGAATCACTCTTCACAGCAGCTTGCCCCAGGGAAATGTGATTTCTAGAGACAGAGGCGAATCTAACTGATTCAGTGCCACCGAGTCTGGGGAGCAGGACACAGGGTGACGGGCTGTGCCTGATTTATTTCTGGGTGAGCCTGCAATGATGCGTTACGGACTATTATCACTAAGAGATACGGAGTGCACTTGCCTAGGGATACCTACTCTGGTTTGGGACAGAAAGAAAAGTGCTATAAACGGTTGCTAAGTCCTAGTTGACCATTACAGTGAAAACACTGTATTGCTATCAAAATGTTATTGACGTGAATCCAAGGGGGTTTTGGGAAGAGCCTAGATGAGATTTTAAAAACTGACTAGTGTTATGAGCTGGTTGGGACAATTTTACAGAATGATTCTAAACTGAAACAAGCTGTTGCATGCAGAAAGATTTAACAGAATTTCTTTGAAGTTTTAGATAGTAAAATTTTGGAACTAAAGACACAACAAGTGAGTCTCTGTACTCGGGAAAAGAGAGTATTAGCCTATTCTCCCAGAGTGTGAGTTTGTGCATCCACTGGATTTTCAGCAGGACAGAATAACTAACTCTGCTTTGGAGGAGACAGATGAAGGACTTGAACATAGATTTCCTACAGGTTGGAAAACCCCGGGGCAGTTCCTGTGTGATGTTTTATCTTTTTATGAAGTTTGCATATTTCTTATCTGAGAAATCCCAAGCACTTCTATGCAAGCTCTCAACAGTGGATCTACAGTAAAGTTTAATTATGCAATCATTAACACAGCCAAACTGTAGCACACCATGAAACTGTGTGTTTTGTAGAAGGAGCTGTTGCCCAGTTGTTAGTGATCTATCTAAGGACTGAGGAGTGATACCCTGTATAACATTAGTCATGAATCTGTCCAGACCCCCAGGTCTACCTTGGCTTGTCTCAGCTCCAAGCCTCATGCCTACCTCGTTGGGTACCCACAACAGGGAACTAACCACCTGCAGTGAACTATCGTGCAGTCTCCCCACTCATCTCCTGCAAATATGCTCCAAAGCAGCACCCAGACCAATGGCATAGTCAGTCTTTACCAAGGGAGAGGTAAATGTGGCATTTTTTTTTTGTAACTCACGTGATGAGTTCCTTTTTGAGATCTCTCGAATGGAGCTTGGGTTTAGGACTTGGTATGGAGACATCTCCTGGATACTTCTTTTCCTCCATGTTTTCTGGAGAGCTCACTGGATCTTTCTGAAATATTAGATGAGAATACGACAAAAGGTTTCTCTCTTTGAGGCCTCCCATATATTCAACAAATAACTTGCTGTGGCAAGAAGAGAACCTCTTGGAAAACACTAAAAAAGTCTTAAGAAACGATGGAGAAAGATGAAGAAAGTTTAGCATATCATAATTTCAGATTCTCATAGATAGACTTTTAAAAATGTTGTGAAAGAATTTCTGAAGGCAGATTCTAGTTTAAGCCATACATAGGGAAAATTTGGTTTCAATTTATGAAATAGTGATAAAGGACAAACGGAAATACACAAAGAAAATAAAAGCAGGTGTTGAATATATAGAGTCAAGCAAGACTTTGGAAAGCATGTTCTGTTTTTTTCTGTGCAAGTATATCACTGAGTTTTTATATAGTTGAAGTGACTACCATTGTACTGTAAATTACAAACTGCAATCATAAATTAAAAAAAAGCTCTATGGTACATAAACATGTGTAAGTGCAAAGCTTTTTAGAATTTAATGACTTGTTATCTTATTCAAAGAGCAGTTTCTTGTTAAAATGAAAATCATAAGAACAAAACCACTTTGACATTTTCTTAGTAGCAGGCTGTTAAAGGTAGTTCTTGATTTCTACTATTTGTAGATTAAAATTTTCACTTCTACGGTGCTGTTTGATGGGTGATATAGACCATGAGTATTCACTCCCCTGGGAAGGCATTTTGGAAATCTGGAGTCCTGAAAGGAAATTACATTTTTGTTTTCTGAAAAATCTTTGATCAATTCAAAATGGCTTGGTTTATACTGTTTTGAGAATTAGTGACTTCAATTATTATTAATTTTCTGAAAGATAAGTGTTTCATTTCTGGAGGGATGCTCTGTGGGTATTGCGTCATACAATAATTCTCCAAAGCCCACAGCATCAATTATTGAATCTCTGTTGATCCCTGCTGGGACTTCGTGTTGGTTTTGTGACTCCGTTCCAACACTCAGGTAGGTATCGTCCAGAGGTTACCGTCTGTAGGAGCAGAAACTGCTGCCTGTGGTTGAGGGGAGAAGATCCCACCTCCTGCTAAATTCATGGGGCTGGTGCCATAGATGCTCTGGGCTTGTGCAGCTGACGAATGTGCCAGGACAGAGGGGCAGGGATGTCTGCAGAGCTGTTAACACAGAGCGGAGGGCTGAGGAGAATCTGGACTGAAAATGGAGATTCTGCCTAACGGGACTTGTAAGCTCTGCGGGGGTGTTTCTTCTGATAAAGCTTCCATATGGTCCTCAATTCTGGCAGCTCATCTTTGCCTGTTTGGAGACTGGATCCTCAATATGACTTCCTTCTGCTTTCTGGTACTGGCTACCTACTGCCTACTGAAACTCACACTACACATACATATAGAAACCGTGCCATATTATTGCTGTATCAATTACTACTGAATTTTGCAACCACATTTGTAGGGTTAGTTTGTCTCAGAATAATCTCATCTGTTACAAATATAGAAAGCAAAAATACATATATTCAGCTTTTCTAAACACTCTTTCATAGTAATTATCGAGTAATTATTTTAAATAAGAGAAAAAGACCTGATATGTTTCAGGCTTTTAGAATTTTATTTCTAAAGGAAAACTTCATATAAAGTGTAATAGAGAAAATGAAAACCAATGGTAGGTATTGTTAAAACGCTGAACAGAAATAATAAATAGTTGCGAGTCCTCCAAACATGGAAAAGAAATGCTAAAAACCAGAAGTGGAAAAATGAATGCCAGCTTTGTTCAAGATTCAAGAAACCTCAAAGACTGTTTTCCAACATGAAGTTAAATCCCAGTTCTGGTGGCGTATGGGGTGGTTTTGCCACTGCAATTTGCAGAATGGGGATTCTAGTTCCTGACTCTCTCTGTCCTCACGTTCTCACCTGCTTTTCTTATATAAGTGTAAATGCAAGTTCCTACCGTGATCATCACCAGTGATGTATCACCAGTGACTGTAAAATCAAAAGCTCCCAAAAGAACCAACAAAATGGGCTGAGGTGCATCCAACAGAGGTGGATCCTCTGTTGCCAGCTGCAAGGGGTCAGATGTCAAAATAACTTCAAAAAACACAAGTAAGGTGTTTTCCCGGCACACATCAGCCTCTCCCACTTCTTGTCAAAGGTCCAGCTGACAGGACCCTGGAGTAGAGGGTTGTGGAGAGACCACTCTGGCACTCTACTGGGATCATGAGCTTTGTGATGTACCTCAGGATGCACTTGCAGCAAACAAGAGTAGCTGTAGCTGTGTGCGGTGAAGGGTTTATTAATATTTTTATTTATATAAGTTGTGGTTTTATTTCAGATGAAAGATATCTCTTGATCTTTTGCTGGTTATGGACCAGAAACTTGTGTGTGTGAGTTATTCATCGTGACACAGTCAGATACCTGCTGCACAGAGAGCACTGATCAAGAATTATGTATGTTGAGGTTTAACGAAATACAGTATTGCAGTTCACAGCTTCATTTAATGATGCTTCACTGAATCATTTAACAAAAATAAGATTGCAAGATGAAGGTTGACATGAGTACATCTACAGCTACCAGGAGAACTGATACTAGTGGTTTAGAATTACAGTGGTTTCATTTTCTATCTTTGAAATAATTTTTTGGAAATTCTATTTGTGAATTTCCAGAATTGGTTTATTAAGATTTTTAATTATTTTTTTTTTAAACCAGTAACTATACACACACATACATGCACAAAGACCTATAATTTCATAGTAACTGCTCTTTTGAAAAAGAAAAAAATTTAATAATGACTGAAATGGGAATACATCTTGTTTCCTAGTTAACAACCATCAGTATGTTTCCCAGGAATGAAGGAGACATATAGACATTTAAACAGGTGATTTCTCCAGCATTGTCTTGGCACCTTGTGGAACGCTTGGTATTATTCAAGAAGCTGTGTAGAAGCCGCAAAAGGGAGACAGTGCAAAGGGAATGCAGGCAGAATATGGAAACTCTGCTTTTCTAGGACCCTACATCAGTGCATGTGGCCTAAAAGGGGCTGCATCTGTCTGAAACATGTAGGTCAGACCTAAAGACCAAATATTTTTTGGCTCTCTGCACTTAGGACTCAATGCAAAACACCAGGCCTTGGCTTGCGTGCTTCTCCAGTGATTTAGCTTTAGAGGGAGAGATAATCCTTGGGGGAAATGCTTTCAGCACTTCCCACTTTTTGGTCTGTCAGGTGATAATCATCACAGCTAGTCAAGTCCAACCGTATGAATAATCTTTCCTTTCCCATTTGAATGGATTTATAACCATATGCTATTAAAATTCTGAAGAATTCCAGACTACAAGAAAAACCAGTACCAGCCCAATTGGTCCAAACAGTACTATTTTCTGCAAAGAGCATGTGTGTATTCACGCATGCACACTACAGAAAGAAAGCAAGCAATGAAACTCCATTAATGTACAGATGGAAGTTTATATTGATTTCAGCAAAGACCAGAACATAATGGTAACATGAATAACAGATAATAGCATCTGGCACTTTTAACATTTTTAAGCCCTGAAATCTTTGGAGAACTGACAGTTGAACTAACTGACAGCTCTAGTTATTTCTCAGCGCTTTCCTTTTGGAGAGATTTTGAGCTTTTTCCAAATTCAGATTTTTTTTTTTAAGGGGGCATCTGGACAGGCTATTTCACTGAGAGAGAGAGAGACAATATTTTCTGGAAATTACCACCAAAATTAAGCAACTGTTGTGCATATGAACCAGATAACAATGAATTAGAAATAGATATAATCAGTCATTTTCTTTGCATGAGGATAACTGCCAGTCTTCGATTTTTTGCAAAATAGAGCCCCTGGCCCTGAGATCACTGGACGTGTCAACAGTCCCTGGGATGGCAAAAGTTCTGGGGTCTGGCAAAAGGTCTGGGGCCAGATCCTTGATTCGGGACAAACTGCACAGTGTCAGAGCACCTAGTGCAAGGGAAAAAAGGGCCCGAACGTGGAATTTTATGTCCCGTTGAGTTGTCTGCTGGTGCCTCCAGCTCACTGTAAGGGAGAGGGAAGCAGCCAGCCACCCACTGAGGCCTTCAGAAAGTCAAGCAGGCGCTGGCGGGGGGACACGCGGAGGTGCTCCTGCCATGGCTCTTTTGCTGAGCTGCGGTGGCAGCAGGGAGGAGGAGCAGCAGGACAGGCCCCCTGCCAAGTCTGCGACACCGATTGATCCCTTGCAGCAAGGCAGTTCTCTCAAAGCTGGATGGTGCTTGTTCATTATGCGGCATGAAGAGCCTGAGCCCTCAGCCTACTGCCTCGAACCCTCTCCAAAACCCCGAGGCCGGGGTAGTGCTCTCATCGCTGAGGTACGGAGCATCATCCCCAGCCCCACAGAGGCGACTGCAAAGGGCTCTTCAAGACAACCCAGCCTCCAAGAAATGATTCTCCATGGTGTAAGCTGTTTCAGTGATCACATAAGACTGTGCTGACAGGTTGTTGTTGTTTTTTTTCACACAACTGAGCTATCTTTTATTTCCAGGTGTTTTTGGAATCGGAGGTCTAAATTCCCTAACCTCAGCCCTCAAGAAATTTATCCTTTTCTATGTCTTCTTGAAGTGACAGTTTTGATATTTGAACAAAAGATAATTTTGTAATAAATATAATCCTGAAATGCTATGGTTTGATATATAAAACCAAATAGTGAGAAAAAGTATTTGAAGCTGCATAAAAACTCCAGATTATAAAATATTTTAGTCTGCTTCAGAAAGCTACCACTTAGGCTTGTCTATGTTTATTACCAAGATTTTATCTAATTAGCCTTTAAAGGTGCTGCTGGTCCCTTCCTGATTTAAGAAAAAGGCAAACAATCCGTATTCTGACAGCCAGGCTCAAGAGAAAAAAAATAAAATCAAACTCAGCAGCAAAATAGAAGAATAAGAAAGAAAGACCGTAGGAGACTATGCTGCCTTATTGCCAAGATAGGATAAACAAACATAAAGGAGCAAAACAGAACCAGACACAAAATCAAGACAATTATCAAGTTCAAAGTGGCAGTTGAGAAGATTAGCCATAAAAGTTGGAAAGTTATTAAATAAAATTATTTGTTGACATGTTAATTGCTCATCTTTGCTCCTGCAAGTGCATTTTCAGGTTTAGGTTTTTACTTTTTCTAGGACAGCTTGAAAAAAGGAGACAATTCTATATACTCATCTAGTTTTTCTATGCTGTTTCCTTATCAAATAAAAAATACCAGAGTTGGTAGAAATTATGTACTTATCCTCTTGTGCTACTTGTTGTCATCAAAACCTTCAAGAATTCCTAACAATTTCTGAGCTGGTGCTCCCAGACTGTGTTCTGGACCACTGGACTCACTAGTGAGATCTAAAACTCAGCAAAGATTTCTTTAAGTATGTTAAATGTGAAATAAAAAGTTTTCCACTTAAAGAATATTGCAGGCAAGGTTTTAAACGTGTATTTAGATGCTTAGATATGAGCATCTAGAGTTATAATGAGTTATCTAAAATTATAAAGAGTTGGTGTGGAAAAATTAGTTTTTGTTTCAGCATGTAAAAAACATCCTTGGCTTGGTTTTGTTTGGGTTTTTCCCCCCCAAATGATCCCTAGGCGATTTGGTTGTATGTGCTACAGAACTGAGCCATTAGGAAAAATATTTAAAAAACAGTTTCTAATAGTGGATACTTTAGATTTCCTTATCTTAGACACTTATTCACAAGTAGGCACTGAGAGCAAGATTTTTCAAAGTGAGTAATGACTGTTTAGGTCACATCCAAGAGGACATTTAGGCCAGCTCAATGTTCCCAAATGTCTGTCTGTGAAAATTGATTCCCTTTAAGCTGCACTAGATTGGTCATCCCAAAGACCATCATATGGCCACTCATCCAAGGGAAAAAGTCACTCAGAAACTCAAAAAATACCTCTTTTTCTTCTTCTTTCCTGCCATGGGTCTTGCTGTAGTTGATGGGTGTATCCCAGCCTTCCTGTTCACAAAGAGCTTGGTAGAAGGCTGCATTTACCAAGATGCTGCTTGTTTTGAAAGGAGAAGAGGAAGGAGTGGGAAGTGCTGTGCTGGAAGAAGTGAGAGGCATAACTTTGTCTTGGCTTCGGTTCTTTTTCATGCTCAAATCCAGGGTGCCATTTTCATCCACTTCTATCTCAGCTCCCTGACATGCAACACGAAACAGAGACATGCTTAGATATGGACATGGTGAGGCTGCAACATAACCATGTGGTGCTTTTAAAGGATAAATATAAATGCACGCTTTTATTTAAATTTATCTGAATCTAAAACCAGCTTTTGGATTTATACCAGTTAATGTCCAACTCTTAGGCAGACTTAAGAGTAGCTTCAGTAATGGTATCCCTGCATCTCAGCTTAAACATAGTAAGTAGAATTTAAATAAGATGCCTCTAAACCGTAACCTATACACCCTAAATCTAGTTTTATTTAAAAAAAGTTTAGCTTTAAATCTTCTTGATCTTTTCACTCTTACAGAGAACTATGACCCCAATTCACAGTTAAAAGCATTAATGCATTGTTTAGGTCATCAACAGCATTACTATTACATATCTTCCCTTCCCCCCACACCCCGGAAACATTACAACATCTGCATCGTGGGGGAGAGAAGGAGGGGGGAAGAAATGTGCCAAAAAGGAGCATAGTAAGAGAAATTTTCACTAGGGTTTTGTACATCGCTCAAGATAGTGGGAGGTGTCCCTGCCCATGGCAGGGGGTTGGAACTCGATGATCTTTAAGGTCCCTTCCAATTCAAAAGATCCTATGATAACACAGTGCCTTAACCACAGTTTCACTAGGCCACTGAGGCACGCTGAGACCACTAGACCGAGAGCCACAGGGGGATCTTAAGGAGGTTGTCCCTGATGAAGACCTTCAGCATGAGTTAGGAAAGCCTTTGCTACCTGGGAAGTGCAGCAAAGAGCAGCCTCTGATTGCAGGGGTGTGTGCAGCTTGGGGACGTACCTAAGCTCTCTTTCCAGGATGGGAGAAGCTCTCAGAGCTGCTCCTGCTCACAAGCAGGGAAAAGTGATGCTCAGGTGTATAAGAACAAGGAAAGGAAAGCTCGCTGTTCTGCCCTACACTGATCGCAGAAAAAGAGTACAAACTCCTATTTTTCAAATGATGGAAAGCTCCTGGAAGTGCAATTTTCTAATGGAAACAACTCAAAAAATTGCCCTTGTGCTCAATATGCTACATTGCATATTGACATATTGGATACATAGGGAAGAGTATAAGACTAGTCCTTGCTATTGCCATCAGTTACTAAAGTTAGGTAAGGGAAGAGGTGAAAGAAGAGGTTTCTTGAGGAGCAACTTGGTAGTCTAGTTCTGTGTGTGTTGCCCTGAATAAGGCGGAAAACACTCAAAGACTATAGAGATAAATAACAATGTCACAGATCTATACATGTAGACAGCTGTAATTAACACTACTGTGTGTCCTCTTGTTATTTTCATCATTACTATTTTGTATTTGCATCACCACAAAGCTCAGATACTCTGTGGGAATTTGGGGTTAGATATGTTAGGTGCTGTACAACTGTAGGACACATTCATATAAACACAGATTGAGACTTCCTACCTTGAGCAATATAAAAGCAAAGCCAGAGCATAAGTGAGTCATCTAGACCCCCTGTTGTAAATGGAAAAGAGACACGTATGTCCAGGGGGCAAGTTTTTCAATCTTTCTTAGACCTCTTTCTTAGGAAGAGATGAGACACTCTCAGAAAGAGTCCCTTTCTCTTTCTTCTTATTAATTATTGCTGGAGTTTAATGATTAGTTAACCATTTAATGGTTAAAGATATGGCAGTGAAACTTAATCTCTGCTTAAGAACTTTAAAAACTGTAGTGGTGAAACACACCTTGTGCTGAAAGTGTGACACAGCCACCACAGTTGGACTGAAGGCACAAACTTCCTTCATGCAGCCTTGTCTTCTCCTCCTGCCAGTGGAGACTAATTTAAAGGCAAAATATGTCCGATGAAATCTTTTTAATCAGAAGGAAAATGTTGGTAGAAGATGAAAATTTAGGGTCCAGTGATCTCTCTCTGCACTCAGAGAACCTGACTCCATTTTGTATCCATGGGCCTAAGACAGATGCCCACCTTAGATGGAAATACTACCAAGCCATCTGCTTGCCCCCAGCTCAGAAACTCAAGCACCTCTTATGTTTGCTTCTCCTACATAGCAAAGTTCACATTTTCAATCATACAGCTTAAAGAGAGAGATGTTTTATTATATTTATGGGAAGTAAATACACTTCTAATATGTTCATACTAAGACGCTTTGGTTATATCTTTCTGCCCCTTTTTAGTAAATAGTTTAATCTCCTGTGATAGTTTTAAGCCCTGAATTTGACAGTGCAGCTTATCCTGGATAATAACTTAGTAACCACAACATCTTATGCCATCTGTATAATATCAAATACATTTTTATACCAGCATTAATAAACCTTAGTTACAAAAATCCAAGATATTAACTATATCTGTGCCAAGTGTGCACTCCAGGATCTGACAATATAGCTCTGCCATGATCGCCCCAGTGTTTTTTGGCTTCAGAGTTGATATGTAACTATAGCAATGAAACAGAGCTACAGTAATCAAGTTTAATGACCAATGTAAAGTAAAATGCTAAATATTGTAGTTGCTGACATTTTTCATAATAAAAAAACTTGGGTTAAGTCTGCACAACCAACATTCACATAAAATTCCAGACCTCTGTGACAGATGGCTTAGGAAAGGAAGCCATGTGACTGGGCTGCAGTAGTTTTATAGTGCAAAACCCATAAATAGTGCAGATTCTCTGTCACTGACAAAATATCAACTACTCAGAAGGCAACAGTGACAACAAAAAGGACCAAAATCAATCAAGGTTCCCTCCTTGGTGAAACGCTATATAGGAAAATATCAGGAAGTGTATTGTCTTTGAGAAACAGATACCACGAGCCACAACAAGGAGTTCTGGCTGAAAAGCAGAGCATTTACTATCATAAATATTTAAAGCTTTCTCAGCACTTCCCTGAAATTCACGTAGAAGTTGGGTTGTCCAACATGCACCTAATTCTGCTGAGGGAAGGCTGGGCTGTGTGTTTGGGAAGTAGTGTGCAGATGGGGTTTAAGTGAGCTCACAGATGCACACAACAATTAAATATAGTCACAGAAAAAATATCCCCTTTTGCCCATTGCAGGATGGATCACACGTTTACAGCATGGCTTTTTATTCACTTTGCTGCCTTCATAGCAAACTCCAAATGGTAGAGCAAAAAGAGAGGACAGTCAGATACTGCTCCAGTTTTCATTGATACTCTCATCCCACCCTCCTCTCAATATGTCTCCTTTGCTTATTTTACCATGTTTATTTTTACATTAATTTTAAAATGGAACTAAAAAGACAAAAATGGCAAAAAATGCTAGAGCAGTGCTATGACATGCTGACAGAAAATGGCACTTACAATGCTTAGCTCAGACTTGCAAAGGCTGTTTTCTCTTCGGTGGAGGCAAGATCTTATATACTGCTGACTTTAGTGCATGTGTAAATAGACCTATATTTATCCATTTATCATGATATATTTAAAATATAGCTACCAAAACAATGTCAACTGTTCTGATTCTTCCTTAAAACTGTAAGCAAAATAAAGACGCAAATGCATCTTATTATTTCCTAACTTACATTAATTTATAGCTGTGTAAATCTTTGGAGCCTGATTTTGATCATTTACATTCACATTCACATTTACATTTACACTGGTGTAAACCAGGAAAAAATCCACTGAAGCAATGAAGAAAAATCAATGAGGTTGAGAGCTTACACATGGTAATTGAATTTGGGTCACTCCTTACCTTCTCCCACATCAGTGACAGTGTAATCACCCTCACAGGTTTTACAAGCAGCTGGAAGAAGGGTTTCAGAATAAAAAATGAAAGAAAAATGACCAAAGCATTTTTTCTTTGTTTCCAGATCTATTCAGTAAAGTACAAGTAGTACTCTACTATGAATATCTAACTAAAATGAAGAATAATATAAATATGTAAACAACAAAAAAAAATTGGTCTCTATCCTCTTCAAGTGCTTTGCACTTTAAAGTCAAGCTTTTTCAGCCTCCTTTATTTTATGACATAAATATTACAGAATATTTTCAAGTACATTATTAAGTCTTGTCCTTAGAACTAAACTACATCAGCCAGGACAATAAAGGATGTTGTTTTTTTTGTGATAAATTACTCCTGCATTTTTTCATATGCTTTTGGCCCATCTGATCACTCACAGTATTTAATATTCTGCAGTGTGTCTCCAGTAACGATTACAAGTTAAGCTTTATCTCATAGCTGGATCAGGAGGAGTGAATTATTGTGCCTGCATGAATCTTATTTCAAACTTGTGGCCTTAGGGAGATTGAATCATTTCATATAAGGGGGTTTTATGTATTCTTTGGTTGGCATCAACTATACAACTTAATACTAAGTAAGTCCAAAGAAACAGCATTAGTTGTTTCTAACATTAAACAACATTATCAAAGATTTTGCATTGCCATTAGCAGTTCAGTCTGGTTTGGAAAGCTCTAAAGGGCTCTTCAGTTCTGGTATTGGGACTAACTCTGGAACTAATATCTTGCCATGTGTATGAATACTTAATGCAACTCCATGCAAACGAGTACAACCTTTTCTATTCCCAGCCAATAAAAATACATACACATGGTCTTCAATTCTTCAGACTGAAATTTAAGCAATTGAGTTCTGCAAGAAGCTAAAATACTAATTTGGATCAAAATAAGAAAACATGTAACTGCCCAACTACATCTGAGACAAAAATGAAGTCACAATTTCAGCCCAGAGCAATTCACAAATTAAAAAAGCTAGCCAAGAATGCACTCAAGGAGCAATATGCACAGCAGTATAACAGGATGGTACCTAGTGATACTCTTGGCTGATTTCTCATCCTGTATTTAGGCTTTAAGGTATTTGGAGAAAAGGACTGCCTGAAAAACGTGCTGAGTACTAACTACATTGTTGAAATAATTGATGTAATTATCACCATCATCAAAATCCAAGAATGGTGAGATGACATAATTTTGTTCAAAAACAGAATTTGAACTTTAAGCATTTTTAGCAAGTGTCATTTTTTGTTTTCTTTCAAGGCATAGTGCGCATATGCCATTTTGTCTAAACAGGTGGGAAAAACACCAAAACAGTCAACAAAATGTTTGGCAAGCAGTAGTGATGAGGATACAGATAAACTGTATTGCTTGCGGCTACCTCTGTGAGACGTGAATGTGGTGAAGGCTGTAAACAGGGAAGATCCCTGGATTTTATGATGACGTAGACTCGTGCTGTGCTAGAAACTGACAGCGAAGCTTTCTAGGGCACTCCTTCCCTTGACTTCAATGGGAATTGAAGGAAGCTACATAAACTGTAAATCAAATGCAACCAGGAGACTGGTGTGGGGTACTGACCGCATGAAAATGGGCTGATCAGGATTATATTCAGGGGGACAGTTTGCTACATGCCCAGGTGGAGCTTGAATGGCTTGGCCAACGTAATATTAATGTGGTATTAATAGTTTCTGAAAAGAATTATCATCAATGTATCTGATGATCTTAGTGGTTTTTATGCAACTGATAGACAATTCACAAAGAAAGGATGCATGTTACTGCTCTTTTCAGAACGAATTTATTCTTTAAATTTCATAATTTATAAATTCATAATTTTAATCTTGAAGTATTTGGCAGATCACCTTTGTACACCAGTTATCTTTGGAAGTTCTGTTTATCAATAGCACTGCTAACGTGTAATCTGATTTGTCTAGCCTTGCTACCCTTCTCTTTCTTTTTTTTTGGGCTTAGACTTTCCCTTTTGAACTGATACGTAGGCAATGTGAGATATATCTCTGAAAATCCGTTAAATTAATGAAATTTGAGACTGTGCTGTAAAACAGGTTGCCCAGGGAGGTGGTTGAGGCCCCTTCCCTGAAGACATTCAAGGTGAGGCTCGACAAGGCCCTGGGAAACCTGGTCTAGTTGGGGCTGTCCCTGTGACTGCAGGGGGGTTGGACTAGATGACTTTTGAAGGTCCCTTCTGGCCCAGATGATTCTATGATTCTATGATTCTATGATTTAAGTATCATCTATATTTACAGAAAAATGGTGAACATTCAAGGTAAAACATCCAACTCTTACTAAGAAGTGGACAACACTCTGGAGGTCAAGAAATAAAATTTGAGAGATGGAAAGAAAAAAAAATACTTCAGGAATACACGTGGGCTAAAACATTTTGATATTTTCCCCACCTGTTTAAGCAAGGTGACATATACATGCCTTGAGTGAACACAAGCAAATAACACTTGCTTGAAATGTTTGAAGTTCAGGTTCTGCTTTTAAAACTTAGCAGCAGAGTATTTTTACAGCTCTGACAACTGTGTAACTTGCAATCCTCTGCAGTCCCACATGTCCTTGCTGTATCACCACTCTGCCTCCTACCTGCAAAGGGTCACGGCTTGGATTGCTGGGAGTCTGCCTGATGCCTTTACAAGTTGGGAGATTTGATCTGCTAAAATATGGGTGATGCTAATTGAGGTTTTGTTAGGCAAAGGAACAAAGAAATGTGGCAAGGGGTAGGGCTTAGAGGTCTAAGCCCTATGGGGCTCTCAACATGATCACCCCACACAGGTGTTTTCAGATCTGGTGAATGTGTGTGTTATCAGGACTAGAAAAAGGAAACCATTAGCTCTGTAGTCATCTGCTGATACTGCATTATTTAAGTCCAACTACTGATAAAGTCTCAAGAGGTGCTTTTTATCTTCTAAAAATTTCTAAGATATTCTAGCAGTGAAACATTTAAATTTGCAGCCAGTACTAGCCGCTAAACACTTCAGAAACATTGATGAATAGATAGTAGTCTCTTTAAAAATAGACATTTTTTGCTTCATATTTTAAAATAGGAAAGCATCTTCATTGAAGAGAGTCTGGAGACTTATTTCCACAATGTTTTGTTCGAATCCTGTATGATAAAAGTAATAAATAGCCAAAATCAAATAAAAAAAATAGGTTTGTGGGGTTTTGGCCACCGAACTTGTTTGGGGCTTACTTGCCTGTGTTCTGGCCAGAAGCTAATTCTGATTCTTCTGTCAGATGTTTTGTAGCAGCATGCCCTCCAGAAAGTCTGGCAAAAGTGGAGGCAGGCAGATAGCAAGGTATGCAGGTGATTTTCTTTTAGGCTGGATTCCTGGCTGTGAAAAAGGAGTAAGCTATGTGCCCCAAGTGTCCTTCTATATCGTTACTGTTATGTTCACTTCCATTCTAACCTTCCCCACGATTTGGCAACTGTGAAGCAGGTACGGAAGAGAAAATCTTTGGGTTATGCCTGGTCCCTTTACTGCTCTTCTCTGGCAAGAAGGTCTATTGCTGAGGTCAGCCAAAGGCTGCGGCAGCAATTTAACCCAACCATTGGCATCAGTTTCCATTTTCCTGCTAGAAGAAGCCTCTACTGAAGACCAGAGGAAGGATCTCTCTGCAGTAGATACTACAGATGGATCTGTGATCTGGGAAAAGTTCTGTGAGCAATTTTGGGGACAGATAGTTTGTGTTACGGTAGATGCATGTAGGCACACTCTAAAAAGTCTACTCCAGTGCATCTCGCAACATTGGTTTCAAGGTCTAAGGCTTCACAAGTGGAAATCAAAGGCAGCAAAATAGAGAGTACCACCCTGCAATGGAGCAAAGCTTGAAATACCTAACAAGGTTTTACGCTGGTGGTAAAAGAAGTGGTTCCCCTCAGAGAATAGCAGCTAACATTTTAGCAATGATGAATGAAGGCCCAACTAAATTGCAGACCAAGAGCTGTGGAAGTCATCTCTGGCCAGACTAAGCCTGGTGCTACACTAGACAAGGTGGAGCAACACTGAGTTGCAGAGAAGTAGGTCATCTGTCTTCAGAGCACACATTGGGAGTCAGAGTCCCAAAGCAGAAACACACCTGCTGCTTTGTGTTTTGATAAATACACTTCTTTATAGTCCCCAGTAAAGTCTTCTTAAGTTCTTGTAATGGCATCCTCTCATCTACACAGAGCTTTCAAAAGTTTCATTGCAGTGGAGCATGTGTGACTTTAATAGAAATAATAAACAACAGTGCTCCCACAACCACAGTCATCAGAAGAAAATCTTCTCTGTTTTCATCAGCAGTATAATACTATGTAATGGCACAGAAAATAAGGCTCGTAGCTCACACAGTACCATTTGCAAATCATAAAGATCTGTGAGGAAACGCAGAGCAGAAACCAAAACATGAAAGCCACACAAGCTTCTACAGTATTAGGCAGCTTTCCATTATGACAGACTTGCCCAAATTATCTGTCTCCAAACGCTGTGGGCCTGATTCTCCTCTCTTGCCAGCAGAAATGAGAATTTTACCAAAGTCAGTTGTTATTTCCCTCCCTACCCCTTGTCAAACTGTCATGAGCTCCAAACACAACAGACTCAATAGGTATAGTTCTGTTCCATTGCTAGCAAAATACCACCTTGATTAATCACACGTGGGGCTTTTGTTTTCTGGTATTTTTTTTAATCAGCCTCCAAAATGATCACTTATGGCAGGTTTCAGAAGGAGGAAAATTCCCTCTTTAAACAGATATAACTCATTATCCACCACAAATGTTGCTGGATTTCAAAAGTCCTCCTTTTTTCCTCCCACAAAACTCCCCCTTTGTATTTAGGGCTCAATTATGAAAAGAGTAACAACATAATTCCTGCTATTTATTTATTTTTATCAGAACTGGTCACTACATTGCTGATTTTTATTTTTTTTTCTGTCTCTCTTCAAAAGAGCATGCAAACAGAAGCCTCCTTTTTGGGGATTTAATGCAGTCACTAACATGAAAGACAGTTTATTCGCACAGTTCAGTAGCTAGCACACCCTCCAGGTTCTTGGACTACCCTACCTTGGCAGACAGACTCTGTGGTTTGTTGGAGAGGATCTCTGCTGCTTCCCTGCAGCGGGTGGAAAGGTTCAGGATAGCAGCAGCTGCTGCTATGTGGGTGTCTTCACTACATTGACCGTAGCTATAAGAGTTGGCATGGCAAGGGCTCTGTGTGTGGGCGCTAGCACTAGGCAGTCGATTAGAAAATTTCACTGGATTTGAAAAATGCTTTGCTGTTGAAGAGAGATTTGATTAGCAATCGCACGTACGAGATTTTCCCCATTAAATAGTTTTTTTTTTCTCAGACTACAATTTCATACATTAAAATATTCAAAGAATACATTTTAAACAATCCATTTCCTATTGGCAGTAAGGATTTGCTGTAAAAATGGCTTCAGAAACATGATAATTCAATTTTTACCCAATAAATACACCTTTTGACAAAACATCTGAGACTTCTACTCATATTTTATTAATTCTTTACTCAGGCATTAAGAGCAATGATGTCCAAGAAAAGACTGAACAAGCATTAGTGTTATCCATTGTGACCTGACAACACTTGTGAGCAAATGCAATTATAAATGTAGCCTTATAAAGGCTTCTGGTTGGAGTTCTGTTGTGTAAAAAGCCAACAGTGACTTGTCCAGTCTTAGTTAAAACAACACTGCTTACCCTACTTAAATGAAGTAAGAAGAACAACACCAGAATCTTGAATGAACCAGATCAATCTGTTAAGAACATTACCTGTCAGGAATATTCAGTCCTGATTTTGTGGATTTTTTTAGAAATTTAAGTCTAACCTTTAACCATTAAAAAAAACGTAATGATAATGAACACTCAGAATAACATTGATCTTGGCTCATTCTCTTAAGTTGGCTGTCATTTGGAATAATACACAGATTTATTCAGTACAAAGAAGTCAGTTGAGAATGAAAAACTAACAGGTGAACAGAAAAGCACTTTCACAGACACAAGTGGTTCTTTGTTTTCTGCTCCATCAGCAGCACATACTCTAAAACAGGTAGAAAGAACTCTGCTCTCTGTTCTGGATTTTGGAGCTTGAAATGTCATTAGTTGATGCAGGCAAAACACAACACCATGATTTCAGCTCTTAGGAAGAAATAATCACTTCTTTTGTCTGGAGCTCACACAGCGCCCTACAAAGATAAACTAAGCAAAATCCAATTTCTCAGCCTACACCCAGATACACCAAGAACATTTCTGCAGATGTCCATCTGCTCGCTCCAGAAAGATCTGAGCCTCAAGGCTCTGGATCCCTTTGGACGTAGAGCTTTGGCTGAGTGCATTTTAATGCCAAGACCTGCACAAGACATTGAAGATGTCATCTTTCCTCAGACTTGGGATGCTCTCAGAGCAATGCTTGTTTGTGTGCACTGACTGTAACGGAATGCTGTATTCAGTTTTTCTAGCTACTGGAGGCATCTCAATAGAGCAATACATAAAAGCTTCATGATTCAGTTCTCCCTTTCTCCAGTGCAAATGAAAAAGGATTTATGCAGCCTGCTGTAACACTGTAGCACAAGCAAGAGCGTATGCAATTTTAGCAGTTACTACAGCTAACTTCAAACTATATTTAAAGAGCAAAAAAGTGCATTTTCCATTATGCACCCTGAAAGACAAAAAATAAAGCAGGCTATGAGGGATGCATGTGTTATTAACAAATCAAGTTTATAAGTCCAGAATCCACAGCGGGCTAATGGTGGGGTTTTGGCTGGCTACATATTTACATAGGATGCTGAACCAATCACTGCATCATCAGCTTCTTATTGCCAACTTCACTATATCTGCATAGTTAAAGCACTCACCTGCTCTTCTACTTTCACCTTTCCATTAAAATAATAGCTGCACGCTACAATCTTTGTAAGAACTACAGGCTGTAAACTTCAGCCCTGATATACATTATGCATAAATTGCATATGTATGGATTTGCATTTGTATAAAAACATTTCAATCATTTTTTCCTTGAAACGAACCTGTGAAATAGACATACATCTGTGCAAAGAGACAGCTAATAGGGAATATTCAATTTTACAAACAAAATTGGAAAATCTGCCACCCAAGAAGCTGGCGATGCACATATTTGCTTTCATTTGAACAGGTCTATTTTCCAGGCCAGATAAGTATCTGCTTTTCATTTGCAATTTTAAATAGGATATTTATATATACACAAACACATAGATATGTACAAACTATATATATATGTGTGTGTGTACCCAAGCACATACACAAATAAATATACAAATATATAAATTTTATAAATATATAAAACATAATATTATACAGCATTAGAAGATTATTATGTTATATTTTGTTGTATTCTATATATATATAAAAATTTTTCTGCTTTTCTGTTCACCTTACTATGAATGTTCTCCTTTGTTGAGATAAGTGGGATGCAATTTGTTTTCCTTTTTTGTTTTCCTTCACTAAATTTTTTGTCATGACCAAAATAAAAACCAGCTAAAGAGTCTTTTGTCACATTGTTTTGGATCTATTTTCTTCTGAACCCAAATATGGTGCAATGAAACCCTTTTTTTTCCATTTCCCTCATGGCAACAGAATCGTTTGTTTCTTTGAACTAAAGAGGTATTTTATAATGGTCAATGCAATGGCAGAATCTTGCCGAAGTTTCCCATGCAGATTGTGTAGAGCATCTGCAATAAATAACCAGT
Organism: Gallinago undulata; assembly: GCA_026546715.1. Lineage (NCBI taxonomy): Eukaryota > Metazoa > Chordata > Aves > Charadriiformes > Scolopacidae > Gallinago > Gallinago undulata. Next base: position 112,350,920 of record JAOTQQ010000012.1, read on the forward strand.
GTTTGCACTGTAGTATCTCATTTGTACACAGTAGTACCTCAGCAAATCTGTAAGTGATGCAAGCAGAGGAATCTTAACAACAATTTGATACACTGAATATGTCTGCACTACAAACCTCATGTAGTATAGATACATGGGACATCAAAATTAATTCAATCCAGACCTGGAAGTAATGCAGACAATGCACATGGTCGTCTAGGAGGAATAATACCTGTTTGGATTCATCTAAAAGATATCTGAAAAGCTTTTTAAAACCTAACTTGTATTTCTCTATACAATTCATTACATCTTGTGCAAACACATTTCATGTCATTTTACATGGCAGCATCCTATCACATAAAGATATTATAATTTAGCCAAGGAAGAAGGAAACAGATGAGACATAAATCATTCCTTTTTACTCCTCCTTTCCCCTGATATTTGCTTTTAAAAGAAATATCAGAAAAGTAAAACTTATAATGATGACATCTAGCATTCCAGAATTCTGTATTTAGAAAACTAGTGATTATATTTAGCATTCTGGCCACACATGGTTAAAGACAATTCCTACAGAGATTTTTTGAATTCTATAAGTTTGAAGGCAGAACAAGCAAAACAGCAAAAAAAAAAAGAGTAATTGACATTTTGTCCCTTTTTTCAAAAGATAATGGAATTTCAAGCTTACATTCAAAGAACTGGGGTGTTTTTCGTCCTTGTGCCACAGGTGCTGTTGTGCGTTTGCCAAAGACTTGTGCATCAAAGCTGGCATAATCAAATGGTACTTTCCCAAACTTCTCCTGTTCTTTCGTCAGGGTAGCTCTGGAGGAGGTGACTGGCTGTGAAGTTCTGTAATTATATTGAGTTACTTCAGGCTGTTTCGCTAAATTTGTCCTGCAGATAGGAGGAAAAGAATGAGTGAGAAACACAAGAATATCTTTAAATATCCTTTTCTTGCAAAATAGGGTACAGTTGCAACTCAGTATCAGAAAGTGTGCTGTTACCACACGTGACTCTTACTGGTAGGTGTATACAAGAAATAAATAATGTAAATATGGTGGCTGACCTACTAGTCAAAGAGTATTTTGACTTCATACATAAAAAAATCCAATGTTCTGTAGTAACAATGTGGGCTATTTACAAAAAAAGAAGATACTGGTTTTCTTCTAGATTACCACTATAGAGTGGCGCTTCGTTTCTTTCTAAAAATCGCCTGGAATTTTTTCTAGTCAAAGGACTTGTAGTTTTATGCATCACTATTGTTCTCACTTTACTGTGCATGAGTATGGTATGAATATAATGTAAGATGATCCAGAATAATTGCCTCTGTTATTTGGGAAGAAAGAATGATTTATGGTGTGTTATTCCATTTAGTTACTGTTCAGTAACTACTTGTCTTTAGTAATTTCCTAAGGACTTTTCATATATGGAGTTAAGGCACGTGCAGTTGGCAGACACATGGACATAATATTCTGTAATGGCTCTGAAGGAACCATTAGAACTGATCATGTCAATAATCCACAAATTAAAGTGTCCCCAAATAGACCTGAATATAATAGGTTGTAATGTTTGTGGTGCAAATGATGTGCAAATTATGCATGTCTGTAGGGTCCATATAACCCTCAAACAAAATACAATTGCAATTAAAAAATGTTTCCCCTTTTTGGTGCCATTTTATAAAAAATAAATTAAACTAATTAAACCAATAAACTTAAAATAAAGAAACTCAAAATATGAGTTATTCAATGGTGGGGAAACCGAATAAACAGCATTCTCAGTGCATTCAGATAACTGCAATGCCAATACAACAGGCTACTTGGGATCACTCTGAAGAGTTCATTCATTCCTCTGAAAAGAATCATGAAATAAATGAGGACTGTGAAGCTAAAAGTGCAATAAGGTCAAAGAGGTCTTTAATCAAGTTTCAGTGGCCAAAATATTGTAACAAAGGAGCAGTCCTTGAGAAGCGTTTAAAGCATTTCAGCAAGACAGGAGATATGGTTTACAGGAGAAAGACGTTTCAGAACCATTGATTAGGCTATTTGTATTGAAGTAAGGTCTATTAGAATATATTTGACTGCTTTTCAGAAGACATGTCTGTTGTGTTGAGCCACGTGGACAAGAACCAGCAGAACGCTGCGTGGTAATTTTGAAACACAGTCAAGTCATTTAGCTTTGCAGAGATTCATCTTGGAATACTGACCTGCTTTGGTGGCTAAATCTGAAATGGTTGAAAGCCCTGAGGACAGCTCAGCAGAGTTGGTGCAGAAATACTTTGGAGAGATTAGTTCATAAGGGCTCCTACCTGTGAGTCTGATCGTGGCACTGCCCAGCTTTCGGGGACTCGAGCTGGATCTTCTCCTGGGACATTGCCAACTTTTCAGCTGCAGCAATTGGACAACCAGAAAGGCTGTTTAAAAGCAAGGTGAAGAAAAGAAAGAGCAAGAAAAGAACCAAAAAACAGCATTAAAACAGCATTAAAACGAAATCTTAAGGAAATGTGTGCTGTTGAACCCAATGACTTCAAACTTCTCTGGTGCCCTGTGCCTCTCTGTGAGCTGCTGCCGTTGTAGCCCAGATTCATCTGTTTTTCAAACCTTAATGCAAAACTGTGAAATCTGTGTATTTGAGGTGATATATCTGGAAACTGAATCACGTAGGAGTTTTCCACAGTTCAGCTTTGATGTTTTGTGGCTGGCAAGCCACTAGTAAATTTTTTGACAAATGACATTTACTTTATCAGCTAAACCATGCATATAAGCCTCCTGCTGATTAAAAGGAAAGTGAATTTGGGAGAAAACCAGAGGTATCTGAGCAACTGTTACCAAAGAACATATTTTGTCATTTCAAGATGTGCTTTGTTTTTTTCCTATTTGCTTTATTAGATTAGAACATGTTTTCTTATCCTATCCATGGCTTGCTTATGACACAGCTGATGCGCTGCAAAGATGACTGGGGATTTAAAACAGGAAACACAATGAAAAAAACATTTACTGGCTCCTTATATATTCTTGTAGCTGAGCTTGTAATATCTCTGGCAAAAACTAACTTTTTGTTTTAAAGACAGTGACATAGTATGATATTCCTTGATTTTTGGTGCACTCATACAACAACCAATCAATCAGCAGCAAGAAAAAAAAAATCCCACAAAAATTCAGTTCAGCAAAGAAAGTTGGCTTTGAAATCTTTCTGTCCCAAGTCTGGCTGTAAGACTGACATTTTATTTTTCTAGAGGCACTATGGTGGAATATTTTGGCTTGCTGGCTTCCAGCAGAAAGCCGTGCTGCCAGCAGTGGCTTGTTGGAGACAGTGCATCAGCCCTCTGCCTCACCTGCAGCCCAGATGCGATTCTCCAGCTGCCTGGCTGGAAGGCTTTTCTCAATTTTATTGTCTCCCTTCAGGCAGCAAGTTAAACAGACAAGGAAGATGACATTCCTGAGGGTACTAAATGGAGTTAGTTTTTACAGGAATTCCGAAATACTCCACTTAAAATTTCCTGTTTTACTAAAAGGGAATGTGCCTTGATGGGAAATTTCTCTCAAGGACTACCATGTATGCTGTGCAAAACGAAGAGTCTTTGATTTCCACTGGGTTTTCCAACTGTAGCAATAATGATGTACTTGTTCGTTCCTACCCAGTTTACACCACAGCGTTTCATTGGGAAGACTGTAATGAAACTGCAGTTTGAAATCTCCTATCTGAAAAAGACTAATGGAATTTGCCATCCTCAGTGCTGCAGCCATTTTTTTATATAATAAAATCAAACACAAGTATTTGGTTATAAACAGTACAGGCTATCCCAGTTCAAAGGCATTCTGCTGTGTACTACATAACATCTAATTCCAAGATGTGCCCATCAATTTACTTCTGAGTACATTAGATTTTAAGTGGACAGGAACTTTTCTGATCTACCTTCTGTGTGTGTTGCGATTGCTGTTGACATGTCCTCTTCCAGTACATCCTGGGGTGGGACACTTCAAAACATTTTCATGCATGGCAAGAACTAAACAGGAATAAAGAAAACAGAGAAAATTATAGTAACACTTAATACATCAATTAAAAATTAAAATTTTTAATACATCAGTTAAAAGTAACTATATTAAAAATATGAACAATTCTTCTTCAGACTTGGATTCTCTATTCTGTCATGTTTTGGTCACAAAAGACAAGGAGAAGCAAAGGACCTACAACACAGCCAGGCTGTTGCCCTCAGCATATATAACTTTATTCCTACATTGCTCTAGTATGGCTTTCCACGTGCACTTCTCTCCCACATTGTTTCTATGATCTTCAAAAGAACAAAGGCAGAAGCTAGCAAGGACATTGAATCACTAGGCCCTTTGCCCTCTGGTTCATATGCCACTAACACAGATGACTAGAAAAAGCGTGTACATTTCTTATGCCCTTTGATGTGGATTGTTTTTACTAAGAGTGAGATGTATGTCCCTGTAAAACAGAGTATGTCTTTGTACGTCTGCTCTCATGACTTCTATACTGCATTGCCCCTTTGGTTCTTCCAAAAAGGTGATCGTTCAGTCAACTGGTTTGTTCTGTCAGGAACCACATTGAGATTACAGATCATTTTGTTTGGCTTATTTTGTTGTTGGTTGTTGTTTGTTTTTTTTTACCCCAGAATGACAGAACGCAGCTGATTGGAAGTGTGATCATTAACAAGGATGTATTAATTTTAACTTTTTAGAAAGTTAATGTTGCTAAGGCATTCCAAATGCAGCAACCTGCTTAACTCAGCAGATGTTTCCATAAATACAGGTTAGTACCAGATTTAAAAACAAAAAAGGGAAAGCTGCAGTTAAGAGTAGGACATTGGCAAAGTGCAAGTGCCCTTTTGATTTGGTTTTATGCACGCCACCACAAAAAAAATAAAAATCTAACTAACAAGGTTGCTTAAATGAGTAGTTTCACATTATAATAAACCAATAGCTTGGTTTATTATGCAGCATTTCATTGCATCACGTTGCAGGGTTATACACACACACAAACAAATGTAATCAGATCGGCACAGTTAGAAATAAGCAGGGAAATTCAGTCTAGCCTGGGCATAAAAGGGTTAGCAGGGTACAAGCAGGATGTGCTGTGGACCCACTGCTGGAAGGTACCGATGGGAGAAGCCTTTTTGAGCTCAGTGCTAAGGGGGACACTGGAAACATCTCGGAATAAGCATGCCCAGCCCTCCCTGATCCTGGCAATGAAAGCAGCAGCCTGGGTGCGTGAGTACGGCAAACCAGGTCTCAGTGCTGAAACGAGCAGGGGGTTCCTGTGCCTCATGCCTTAGTGAAGGCACAGGCAAGCAAGGTCTTGATTCACAGGACTGTGGCATAGCAGGTCTGCCGGCAGCATGGGGATAGTTTGGCTCTTATCTTATTCTTCCCGAGCTGCCAGAGGAGCCGCCAGATGTTTGTAATGCTAGTGCTCAAGAGGATGTGAGCTTCACATTCGTGGGAATTAGGATGGTGACCAAGAGCTGAAGGGCAAAGGACGTGTGATGGGTCCTCTCTCAGCTTCATTCTGCAGCCTCACCTGGAAAAAGCGGGCTGCTTCTCCAGCGTGAGCACATGCTATCCCACAATACTGGGCCAGATCCAGTTGTTATTCTGGACTGCAGGGTGACAATACTCACTTTCTAGTGGCACTCTAACTTTATGTGGACAGCCTGAAAGACTGCGGTGGTGAGGGTACAGCCCAGTCACGTGCCCTGTGCCATCACATCCCGGGATGGGACATTTGGTTTCTCTCTTTTCAGGCCTGGGTGAATCTGCAGAGAAATCAGATAAGGGTTTTGCTTGGTTTTAGCCTCAGTCTGCACTCATCTGAACCATCCTAGCAGTGTTATACTCTCCATTTTGTACTTCAGATTTAACTCCTACACAAAGTTTTAACAGAGATGTATGCAATTTAAGCATGTCTAGGATTTTACACTGTGTCCTTTAAACAACGGCTCCCACCTCCCAATATGCCATTTATGCGCTAAACTATATAGCTTTAGGACTGCAGTGTCATTTGTTCCGTTCAGAGCCTCAAATAGGACAGAAGCCACAATCCAATAAGCCAGAAAACTGGCAGCATCAGCCAACAACAAGATCTATAAAGGAATAAATAAAAAAAAAAAAAAAAGAGAAACAATCTTTTACTCTGTTAATGTCAGACTCCAGGAAGCTGGGAGGACCAAATAAAAGCCGAGGTGTGAAACAAACAAACAAAAAGCATTTCAACCAGAAGCCATTCCTTAAATATCGCAGATCTCTAGGCTGTAGGTTCTTTGTTAGGAAACTGAATACATGCCACTTTACATTTGAGAGGCAAGGCAAGCAGCTCCCTCTGGTACACATGGCAATGCCGCTTTGTGGAGCAGCCCACAATCAGTGAAAACATGGAGCAGCCGATACCCTTTCAAAGGCGAGGTCTCAGCCCAGCCCCACAGCTACCACTCCGTAATAGCCACAGTGCCTTCCCAGTTTTTGTTTCGAGCACCTAGAATCGTGCAAGAAGCACTGGTCAGAAAGCCTTTATTTGGTTTCCAACGCGGGATCAAAAAGTCTGGGCAAGAAAGGAATGAATTCTGGTCCAGAAATTCTCTTGTGAGAAATCTGGAGGAAGTGGCTGCATAAATTGCTGAGGATGGTTTCAGCTCCATCTGTGATTGGCTGCCAACAGCATTCGTCGCTGGGGGAGAAAACAGCTGCAGCCAGCACAGGGAGCAGCCTCCTTCAAGCTCGTTTTGTTGGACCGCGAGATAGGACGACGTGCTTAGGGACAGGAGCGCCAGAGACAGCTGAGAGTTAAACTTCCTGGCAGGGCTTTAGGTTAAAAAAAAAAAAAAAAAAAAGTGGGAAAGAAAATAGACTGAGCATCAATAGGAGACCACACGCTTTTGAGAATCACTGCAAATGGCAAGTGCTGCAATAGTGGACAGAAAATAAAGAGGGACTCCGATATATGGTTATTTTTCCCCCACTAATTGGAAAGTTTATCATTAAAAAATATGGAAAACTACAAATTTAAGCTATGTTTTTCTGATGCAGCATCCAAGAAAGAAAAAAGAGCTGGTGGATTTGATGGTGGATTTTTCAGAAATAAAAAACAGTGAAAAAAGTTATGTGCCCAATACTACATGGGCTAAAGTCATACGGTGTTCATACAACCTGAACAAAGCCTACTTCGTTCTACCATGAGTGCTACCTCTGAACTCACCTGCAAACTGCAGCTAAAAATAATAGGAGGCAAATCAGGAAGGGCCAAACTCTGCCATGCTTACCGTCACTGCTCCTTCCTATGTGTGCTGTGAGAAAGTCACATTGACTCCAATGTGAACCTGCTGAACACAGCTGGTATCAGAATAAGAAAATGGGTCCATAGAATTCCTGCATATACCACAGTTATTTGGGCAAATAAAGATTCCTGTCTTTTAGCAAAAGGTAGACTAACACCTTGCATGCACAGCTTAAGGCATGCTAATGGAAAGACTGCTTGAGACAGAAAAACGAGATGCATGCATATTCTTCCCAAATACTACAGGAAATAATTTATAGTTCCATTTCCTAAAAACCCTTGTCAGTTATCTTATATACTAAACACTTTAGATAATTAAAGTACTGTAATATTTACAATGTCCACAGGGACTACTCTAAAGTAACACTAGAAATACCAAAGTAAATAGTTTATCACAAGCAGAAATTGCAGCACCGCTGGGGTGGCTTCAGTATATTTGGAAGCCTAAAGGGAAAAGTCAAAGGACAGATGAGTGTATTGTTACTTGCTACAGCAGGGACTGTGCTTTTAAAATGACTCCTCTTGACATTCTGGAATTATCCTCAGTTGAGGAGTTTCATACGAAACAGCCAGTTTACAAATCAAACCCAAATCTTTTAAATCTCCACCTTTGGAAACCTAATTAAGTACCAAAAATGGAGCTATGTTCTACAGCTTTGTAGGATGTCACAAACCATCAGAAACAATAAAGAATTTGGAACTTACTGGTAATTCTGCTGATGGTGAATGAGGCAGAAGAGCACGGCTTGTGCTTTCCTGGCTCAGAAGTGCTAGCTGTAGCAAAACCTAATGTTGATACGTGAAGTAGGCTGAAGTCAGAAAACACATGGCTTAGGAATTAGGTGGCATGTTTGGAAGAGGCCAATTTTTCACTGTAACCTTTCCTTAAGCACCATTTCAACACCTTCTCTTTTGGTTTCTGAAATTTAGGAGGTATGTATTAGGAGGTATGTATTAGCATCCTATGGAGGTGGATGTGGAGGCAGAGGAGGAGGAAAAGGAGGAGAAGGAGTGTCAGTGCCAGCTACACAGCCCTTTTAGTGGCCATTACTGATCATTTCACATAGCGGTTTGGCAGGAAGCCAAGTACCTAGCATTTAACCTGGTTAGATGTAAGGCACTAGTGTGAAGGTACATAATTAACAAAATTACCAGCTAAATTCCAGATTCTTTACTGTTGCTATAAAACCCAGCTCAGAATCCTCTATCAGTCACAGGATAAATGCTCAAGCCAGTAAGAACAGCCAAAAATACTTCCTTACGTTTGTTGCTAAATATCTGTCTCCCACCAATGTCAGTAACTTTGGTTTGTCTCCTTTCCCCCGCTAGATGCTCCAGGAGAAACCTGTCCAGTTCCTTGTAGGTGCTGTGAAACACGTGCCCTTGCTCTGCCTGCAGAGCAATCGCTTGTTCCAGCAAACTCAAGTTCCCTTTTGTTTTGTCCAGCTCAACCGACACTTCTGTGGTTTCTGACAGGCACTCGTTGTCATCTTCTTCACTTTCAGGGAAGGGATTCTGAATTCTCTTCTGGAAAGGTTCTGGGTGAGACTCCTGGGGTGCTCTTAGCTCTGTTTCGGAGTCACAAAGTGTTTCACAAGGGCCAAATTCTACCTCTTCCTTCTTAATTTCTGGGACTTCCAGGATGCTAGGTTGGTTACACTCTACAATATACTTTTCAGTCACATGGGGCTTTATGCTTGTTTCTTCTGAGAAATTTGAGGAGCTGTCCCACTCGTTGTCCATAATTTCAGAGTTACTTTCATTTTCCTCAGATGAACAGTATTTTGGGTCAGAAATTATAGTCTTTTCTTTTCCTTCAACTGAGTTAATCATATAACATTCATCAGTGTCATCACTTTCTGTTTTTAAGGATTGAATGCCACTATCATTCAGACTTTCTGCCACTGTTTGACTGGGTGCATCTTTCGATAATTTTCCCATGTTCATCAAAGATTTGGCCACAGCATCTTGATAGCTGGAGTAGTTATCTTTTCTTTGACTGGAATTTTCTTGCCCACCTGAATGAGAGGTTTCCTCAGATGATTTTGGAGTACTTTCCTCTGCATGAAAACAAAAAAACAAGAGAAAAATATGTAAGAAGAACTGCTTTTTGTGTCTTGAAGAAGTGATATGAAGATATTTACTTACCAATCTCTGTTTCTTTACTCAAAGGTACTCTGATTGAATCCACCAAGGCTGTGTTTGAAACGACTGCTTGTGACATTAGGAAAAGCCCTTCTAAGATTAAGTCTACTTTATACTATAGCTCCAAAGTTATATGAGAAATTAAATATGCTGTCATTTTTCACAGCATTTTTCACACATGTTGGTGAAGACATGTATTATCTTAGAACATGCATTCTTATACCTTAATATAAATATAATGTGCCATATATAGGTACATACTATATATACACACACAATCTATATGATATCCTCATATATATATATATATATGTATACAGGCACACACACATTTTAAAACTCCTCTGATGTATTTTCACTTCTCTTTCATCTAAGATTCCCAAATATTTCCTCAAAATAAACCCTAATTACTTTTTGGGTCATCCCAGATCCCGTGAAAGACCTTGATGGAAAAAACCTCAATACTTCACAAAGGGCAAGCTCCTGGTCACTATTGCAATTGCCATATTAAGTGATAGATCAGGTCATGCACAGGCAAACAGAAATGGTTGTTATGTACAGACTCATAAAGGACTTGTTAAAGACACCACTGAAGTGCATCCTGGCTTTATAAACATCTTTCTTCAGAAGAAATGCAGCAGCCAGCAGGTAATAGAGGCTACATGCAGGAGAGGTTGTCGGCGTGGAAGACAATATGCCTTTTGTATCTCATTTAATTTTTTATAAACATTTCCTCTGACAAGGACACTCAAAAATACATCTCCATCATCTTCCTTTCTGGTAATTATCTCTCTAAAATCAACACTGGTTTGCCAGGATCAAGTAAATATTGCCATAGTAACTAAAAGCATTTTTGGATGAAGGGAAGAATTTAGTCACAACACTAGCCCCTTCAATAATGCTGATTATAGGGTACATTCTTTTGTTGGGATCTATTCAACATAAACTGAAAAATTTAACATTTTACTTCCTAGAAAGGAGGATGAATAAACAAGCACAGACAATTTCATAAGATGTATCTGTCCTCTCCTGAATCAGAAGAACTCCAGGTTTAAATAATAAATTAAGCATAGTCTAAAATGCAAATGAAGTTTCTCTCAATAACACAGCGAGCTATTAAGAGAAAGTGTAAAGGGTTATGATAATTTTAAAGTATTATGAACTACAGAAAACAAATAAAAAGCATTTTCACTGAATATGTCCAATTCATTGAACTATTCTCTCAATCCACTTAACTACCCACATGTGTACAATAATGATTTATAGACATTATACCTAATTATGCATATTTGGGCTGTGTTAGAGTGCCTAACAAAAGCTCTAGAAAGCAACAATTACCTCTGTTGCTTAGCTACATAGTTTAAAATATTCCTATTAAGTGCAGATTATTGTGGAGGGGAAAAGGGGGACAAAAATGCACATGTGCACCACAATGCATTTCACTTTACTGCTGCCAAACTGTTAGCATTTTGGGTCATTTCCAGTTTACATAATTGTTTGGTTCAACTGTTTGTTATATGTTAAAAGAAAATATTGATTAATTCTTATTCTTCTTCAGAAAATTGGACTCGTGCAGGGAGAGGTCGCCTCGTGCACTGTGTGCATAAAGTTGTGTTTAAAAAAAGTGTCTGTAAACCTTAGCGTAACTTTTTAGCAGCTGGTCTAGTACCACACACATTGCAGTATTCTGAATAAAGAAGTCTGCTGTCTTTTCACATCTCAGCAAGTAAGAATGATGATTTGGATCTATGATCAACTTTAGTCAAATGGGGTTTTATTATTTGCTCTTCTGCCATTTGGAAAAAAAAAACAACAGAATCTCATCAGTGGGTCATTTCAAAAAGTAAGAAGCTGTAGTTTTAAAAGAAGTCTCCCACTCTTCAAAACAAAGCAAAACAAAATGAAACAAAACTTAATAATGATACCACATCTTTCGAGTTATTTTTCTGTGTGAAAGATGAAAAATAATATAAGTGCATAATAACAGATATGCTTCCTTAAATAATAAGCAATTTTTAAATGCAGTGTTTAAGAATTTGTTGTTGAACCAGTCCTAATGGCTCAGCTGTCCCAGCTTTGCTTTGCACTTCTACAAGCTGTAAATTTACTTTAAAAATAATCAAAACTCAGCTTAGTTTACAGTTGCATCAGTCCATGAACTGAAGCATTAACTAATCAAGTGACAAGAATCATGAGTTCATAATAAAATGAGCAATATTTCACTAAGAAATTTCAAATATATCTACATAACCAGAACAGTTGTACGCTTTAGTTGAAATTTCTTTTGTAGCTGGCAAAATTAATACAAAAGGGATAGGTTGTATTATCCCTGACAAATGCAGTTTGCGAGAAACTGACTGGTATCAAATAAACCTTTCTGAAATAAGATGACTTTTTTCTTTTGGCTGAAGAGCTGGGTGCAAAGGGACCAGGCCCAACACTTGCCCACTTTTAGAAAAAGAACCACATAAATAACTTAGGTTCATCTGTTCATGGCACAAGTTCTCTCTTTACACCCATCATAGTGCTTTCCCTTCAGCAAGTTCTTTAAGCTGTGTAGAGGACAAACGCAAGGGAAAGAAAAGGACATTACTGAGGCAGGTCTGGATGGCCAGGAACAAGGATGAATCAATATAGTAAAAATTAACTAAAATCTACATACCTCCAAAAACCCACCAAACCCAAACAAAAAACCTCTCATACAAAAACTCCTACTCAAACAGCTTCAATTCAGATTTCTGGTGTTAGGAGGTGGAAATACTCCTTGCAGGCTGGACAGGCACTGAGAGCCATGGAGAGTTTTTCTTGATGAATTTATCTTAGTAACAGAGACACTGAGTACTAACTTGTTAATTAATGTTGTATTCAAAGAGGGAGCTCTCTCCAAGGCTTTCACCTGACAGGATGCAAACCCCTGGAAGAGAATCCTCCTCGAAGACTTACGAGTGACAACTGGCTGAAATCTTTGCCCTACAGAGTTGACATAAAGACATAACAACCTCCTGATTTTCATAGAACCATGACTTGTCTCTTTAATCTGAAAGGCAGCCTTCTTCTATTTGTTTTATAGTTTTCACATGCATAAAATTTTGGGGGTTTGTTTTGATTTAAGGAAATTCTATTTGGAGTGGAAAAAGATATAAATTCCTAATCTCAGTTCATTATAGAATTACAAAATAGCCCAGGCTGGAACGGACCTTGAAAGATTATCTGGTCCAACCTTTTGTGGGAGAGGGAGCCTAGATGAGATTATCTAGCATGCTGTCCTTCCAAAATATTTGAGAAGTTGGTTTCCACAAGAGATTGACTGGAAAATGAATTACCTTTAAAATCCCATAGCAACCATCAACTGAGTGGAATATAAATTAATTATGTTTTCATAGTATCTATAATTACTAATTTTCCAGGGCCAGATCACGTTGCTTTTATCTTGACCTTTGCTATTTAGGATGACTCTTCCCTTTAAAACAAATGTGAAATGTATTCCACTGATTTCTTCTCACTTGCCTGATTAACAACTTGCACAGCAAACAAATATGTAACAGCCAGTTTGGATTTATAATTTTTGTTCATCGTGAATATATATAAACATACATTAAAAAGAGCAAGCAATAAAGACATACTGTAGCTATATTTTTCTGTCTCCCCATCCTCTTTCATATTTTGCACCATACATATTGTAGAAGTTTCTAGAAATTGTTGGACATGTTTGGCTTAGCAGAGTTGGAATAACAAGTGTAAAAGTGCTGAGTCTAATAATCGTGTTAAACAGAACACATGTAGCAGTCACATGCATGAAATTGCTTTGCTAAATGTTAAAGTCAACAATGTTTTGCTAAGCTTTTTTTTTTTTTTCTTCCTAAAAGCGCTATATATTTCAGTGAAAATCTGCTCTTCATAAATGTGTTTTTCTCAGTGGTGGGCTTAACCTTGTTCTTTGACAGAGCTAGTGGAGAAGCAGATGCTGCTCCATATCTGACCTGCTCCAGTAGTTGTTTCTCTATGTGACCTATAAAGCATTTACTAGACCCTAGAAGGAGTTATTGTACAAAATAATTGGATGTATGATGGTTAAACCCAGAGAGAAATGCACTATTTCAACTCTGTTAGAAGTCAAACACACTCTGCAGCCTGTTTGAAAATGTTTCATATCTCCCTTCCTGTGGCATTCAGGTTCAAGTGGAACCACACTGCATGACTACCTGCAGTTGGGCTTCTTTCAAGGACACTGATCTCTTCCTGTAAATCCATCCTGTCTTCATTTTCTTCTTTGCATTCCAAGCTGGGGCTGTAGTGGCGGGGTTTCATTAACAGGGACTTCCTTTTGTTGACAGGAACGCCTGATATCTGTTCTTCAGCTTTTCTCTTCTTAGCCATGGAGCATTTGTAGGCACTGCAATGACCGATTGGCAATGACAGAGAAAAGAGTGGGAGAAATTAAGGATAAAATGTTTTTTTTTCACACCATCCTCTATTTTAATTCTACGTACAAAAGTGAAGACTGACAGAATATTAATTCACTTGCAGTTCAAGCAAGTTGTGCTTAGTGGATATTTAGTTTTAGCTCATGTACTCAAAGTTCAGGGCATAGGCAAGTCCCTTTTCATTTCACTGCTGCTAAAATTTGTTTAGAGGAAGGGGAATGAGGAGGAAGACAAAAGCAAAAAGACCATAACCCAATGTCCTTAATCCTAAATAAGTATATGCTAATCTAAGACCTGCTTTGCAGTAAAATAAATAAACCCAGGAAAGGAGGAACAAAACTGTAGTCTGATATTCCAGAGAAACAGCTAAAGGGGAAAATATACCACCAGTTATACTACAACATCCTGAGCCTTTGGCTCCATAACCTTTGTATCAATATGGATATCCAATCATGCACCTTGAGTTCAACAGCGCAAAACATGTGTGAAACACACTGCATCTTCAGAAAATTTTGCAATACGGGCCCCTCTTTCGATATCAGTTGCAAGCATTGGTTTCATTTCATTAACTCTAGCCATAAATGCCTAGTTTAAGCTCTTCTCAGGCCTCTATACAGACTCTGGATAAAAGGCTCCTCCAGAGAGTAATTCATCCCACTTAAAACTAGATCTGTCTGATAAACAGGGTGAGCCATCCCCTGGGAAAGGCTTAACCCAGCCTAGATGCTTGACTTTCAGATGACCGACATGAGACTGACATGAGAAGAAAGCGCATTATTTAGAGAGGAAGATTTTTAGCAGATTTGATATACTTCTTTCAGCTCCCATAAGATCTACATTTGATCTGTATATTAATTTGCTTCTACAAATATCTAGCAAAGCCTTTGCCACCATGCAGATTATCTATCATCGTACTGATGTTACATCATATGACCCCTCACTAAGGAGCCCTGAACCTTCAAACCTCTTTTATTAATAGCTTTCTGTGTAAGTGATTTGGCATGACTTGGTTATTTTCTCACACAAAGTATTCTAAGAAATTTATGTAGTACAAATAATAGTGCTCATATTATATCTGTCAGAGATGGAAAAACTACATATATGAATCTATGTAATCCACTCAATGGTTTCTCGACCTTAGGCACCCCCAGGGTGCATTACAAATCTACACGATGCCCTTAGGTGCTGGATTTTGCATTTGGCTCACTGACTTAGCTGCAAGATTTGCAAAAAATCCATGTACGAAGAGAACTCCTATTGGTTACACATATTACAAGCTCAACAGCATAAATTAATCCTTCCAAGGTATCTTATGTGCACTAAATTGGCTCAGGTTCTGATTGTTTTGGATGAAAGCATATGACTAACTTGAGCTTTTTGTTAAAAAAATACCCATTTTTGGCTAAGCACCTTTTTGGCAATCCCTCATTGCAAACACGAAGGACATGGAAATACAAAGATCTGCATTTTAGGGGGAACATTAAAATTCTGCCATATGCATCTTAAACACAGGGGATATTCTTGATCTTCTGAAAGCTAAAATGCTATGGACATCAGGAATAGTGGATGCTAAGCACCTGCTGTAGATGAATATATTAAGGCTTCTCTGGTATTCTCTGTTTATGAAGAGAGGATAACATGAATATCATGTTAAAGTTCAGAATCATAATGTCCAAGTCCCCTTGGAAAATCTGCCCATATAACAGACATCAGAGATGGATGTACTGCAGACAAATACGCATATTTTTTAAAAAAATAAAATAAAGGATTTCTTAATTTGTATTTGTGAACCACAATTCACACCATTCATGTTGTTTCAGGAAAATTGAATAAATGACAAATTTTTGAAAACCCTTCACACAGAATTGTTTTTATTAACAAAAAACCTTCACTAGGTTTACTTTTGATCTTCCTAATTTGTTTGTCAAGCTTCAAGTTTACCCCCTGTAACTGCTGTGAGAGTGTTTAGGAAAAGATGAATTTCCAGTGTTTAATTCCCCTTTGACAAAGCTACAGCTGCTTCTTACACAAGCATAATTAATAGATTTTTAGAACAGAAGATCCAATTAGATCATCCAGTGTGCCCTCCTGTGCAATACAGGTCACAAGACTTCATCTAGCTCTTCAGCTCTAATCCTGCAATTTGTCTCACTATTGTGTATCTTCCAGTCAAGTTAAGGGAAAACATGATAGAATGGTAAGATGATTGCTGTAGTCTTGCTCACTAAAGTGCAATCTTTTCCCAGTAACTGTGTTATAAGCCCACCACAGTGGGCTGGCTATTAAACACGTTGGTGTTTCACCACAACTGTGAGAGACAGCCCAACTCAGATGTTAGGGGACCACGCTCAAGACCATGGCGGGCCTACTGCTGCCACCTGCCACCTGCAGGCCTGCTCTGGGAAACGAGAGCACAAGGATTCCAATTGACTGTAACTACCACAGTTTACAGCAGTAAACCAAGAGGTTCTTCATCCGAGTCAGGACAGTAGGCCTACAGATCTGCCTGGAAGTACGTTGCTCATGTTAGAAAGTTTCTCCTCTACAAAAAGCTGATGCCTTAGCTTGTCCTTACCATATCTTCTTCTGTACACGAGTGGCCACTCACTCAGATTTCCTTAATAGCTCCCATCATTTTAAAATATGTGAACACATGACATTCAACTTTATGTAAAATCATTCCTGTTGCCTTTCACTCTGATTACAGGAAGATGCCAAAACGTTGCATTCTTCCTAGGAAGTGCAAATTGCCCTCCATAGGCCAGGAAGAGATTTTTCATCTCCAGCAGAATATACTCTTGCTTTTGCTGGCAACTTTGTAAGCTGCTGGTTTTGAGTTTTAACTGGAATCTATTAGTTTGCAAGTGTCAGTTTAAAGATTTACAATGTACTGGCCATTCCCCTTCTTTTCTACCTTACAGTGATTAAAAATAAAAATGAAAATAAAGCCAGAAAAACAGCTTCACAAGTGGTTGCTTTTTCAAGTACCTACTTACATGTGATTTTTAAGTATTTGATGTTGGATGCTGGGAATTTAACTACTATGAAAAGAATATATGTATGCCTTTGTAACATTCATGGCATATGGATTTCACCTTTGTCTTAAAGTTTCTTCTTCTTCCTTTCCTTATGTACACTCACACATACACACGCGTACGTTAGCACTGATTTGTCAAGCTGTAGTTTGTCAAATGGTAAACCTATAATTTAGCTTCTCTATTACTCATCTCATAAATTTAACATCTAATAGTTTTGTTGCTATTTATCAATGGCCTGCTTGTTGTCATGGAACACTGATTCAGCTGTCAAGGTTATTTGGTAATCTGAGGCTCATAAAACAGGAGCAGCTCTTTTTGTTATGAGCCCAAAGCCAATACATAAGTTTTTTTCCCAAATTTAACTGTATTTAAATTTTATGAATAATATATAATTTGAGTACTATCTATAATGAGCAGATTATTTATTATTATTATAACATCATTGTCATTATCAATGACTCAGTTACCAAAACCACTCTTCTGTCAGATATCACAGTGTTATCAAAGAGGTTAAAATCTAAGACATATAAGACCCAGTTGCATGTGTTGGAAAAAAAAAAAACAACCCATGGTAAATCTTTCATATGTATTTCACACCTAAATACTATCTTTTTTCTTTTTAATTTAGTAGAACCTTTTCTTTATTTCTGCTCAGAATATATCTCAGATGGTGTAGGCAGACACTGGTAGTATGCAATCAGAACAGTGCTTTGAGCCCCACCATAAAGCAATGCCTCAGAGCAAAAAGAGAGGTTTTAAATGGTCCTAGCCACATACAGCTTTTCCTACTGCTGAAAATTGTCATGGTAGTCTTATTTTTGGTAATTGGTTCATCTAAGTGATGTGTTTGTCAAGCCTTTAACCTGACCTTTAACCACTTTGTAGCCAGCAAGGATTTTTTGTTGTTAATCTGTTGGCAAGACTTCCAGATCTCTGGGGATTTTTTTTTTCTTATTCACAGCAGCCTGCAGGTTGGTAAAGCATGATAACAGAGCTAAGAATTGCCATAGTGGGTAAAACTAGGGGTATGTTCAGCCTGACAACTGTGTTTACTAATGCCTGTAATGGATGCCATGTAAAATAATAAGAACAGAACACACTGCATCTCACGTACGCTCCTCAGATTCAAGAGAGAAAATAAACGTTCTTGAACATCAAGGTGCTTACATTTATTGTCTTACGCTATTTAAGGAGCCCAATCCTCATGTGAATTTGTGCAAGAATAATTAGTGGAACATTTTAATTTGTGGAGAAAATAATTTTAAATTCTTAGGCTGAATTGCCTTTTGACTGTTTGCTTACCTATACTACAAAAGTAAGAGTTAGATTATTGAATTACAGTTAAAGGAAACATCATCTTATGATCTGCAGAACCATTTAACTTCACACTAGTAGTTAAAAAAAAGAAGGCTAGCCTAACTTCTCCTTAATCATATTGTGTACAAAGATGCTGCCTGCTGCTTTAGGCCTTGATCAGATTTTGTTCACAAACTTGGAGGTGCCATAGGACGCTGTTTAAGTTAAATACTACATTTTATTTACGGGGGAAAAGTTGGTATTTGAAGATTATGGAAGACTTGCCACTTACAGATGAGCCAGTAGCTTACAAATGTCTGTCATGGACAGGTCTTTCTCTAAGAATTTTTAGACTGTACTGAATCAGAGGTATGTAAAAAGAACAAAAATTTTGAATCTCTCCCCACATTAGTCCTCTTCTAAGTCTGTTTGTTCTTTAAGAAACAGGCAAGCTGGATTCTGTTGGACTCTCTAACACAATGGCTTCCAAAGTTTTAGGCTGTAACTGAAAGTATCTCATCCCCCAAAATGACACAAAAATCCTGAGCTCCTCATAAGCTATTGATGAACAGAAGGAAATACTAGAGCTGGATACAGAAAGGGAATGATCTGCTTCTAGGATGGATTGCATGTCAGTTGAAATGATATTGATGTTATTTTTTATATTGGCCATGAATGCCAGAGGTTCATGGAAGGAGCTGGAATGTCAGAATCCAAAGAAAGAGAGCATTGGCTGTCTGATCACTGCAATTGAAAACCTGAATTAGTGCTGTTAATTGCATCAGCTTTAAACAACAGTGGTTGGGGAAAAAGATGGAGAGTGTCTGTGACTCAATTTTTTGCTTTGTCTTCAGATCAAGATGATCAGATATATGTTCCGTTTCCTTTACTAACCCTCCTTGTTTGCAAAGAGTGCATGTGAATTTTATAACTCGGTTTGTGTGATTTGAGACTGATAGTGTTCCCAGCTTAGGTTATTCTAAAAGTGAGAGCAGACAGAAAGATGGTATTAACATACTGTCTCATCATAGCCAGAAGTTGGAGTCTCCACAGAAAGACTGAAAATCCATGACATCAGTCAGGTCTGCAAGAACTATTCAGCATCCAAAGACTGGGATGGTGTTTCCAATGAAATTGCCATGAAATTACTTACTGAATATGAAAGAGTTAACATATTCTAACTATATACGAAGACAAATCCTAGATTCAAAAAACAGGATAGAAACTACTTCTAAGAGACATGGATTAGCCATAGATTTTAAACACAGAAAGAGAAGAATGTTATCTAAAATAAGAAAGTAACCTGCATCACTTCTGACCATGGATACCGGAATATAAAACCTGTAAGTGTGAGCTAAAGTTCATTGACAGTCTAAGATTGAGTTAAACCATTAAAAAAAAAAAAAAAAGAAAAATTTTAAAAAAGTATTAAATTATTTTCAAGCACTATGCCAACGAAAATTTATGTCTCTATGTGAAAAATATTAAAAAACCCCATTTCTTAATGAACTCTGCTGTGAGTTTTTTCAGGTGAAATTTTGCAGGCTAGTCCTAGAAGGAACCACTTAATTCTTGCCACTGAAAAGAAGCTAAACACGTGTTTGCCCTGATCCCTACTCTGGAGTCAGATTTATTAATATTATCATTTTCTTGTATTTTATAAAGTAAGCTGAGCAATAGTAGCTGTTAGACAATCTATATTTAGACTTCATGACTGAGTGTGTTGTATTTCACAGATTCAGACCAGGTGATGAAAAATAATCTGGAAAATAGCTCCAGCTGGGAATTCCTGGCAAGTTATTTCAAGAGAATTCATCAGGTAAAAGTAATTTCCTCCCATCAATATTTTTAAACATTAAAATTGGAAGGACTTCAGCCAATAAAATGTGTTGAAAAAAATTGTTCCTCATTGAGATCAGGTGAATTGGCTCTAATGTAAGTCCAGAACTATCACAACTTACTCCAATGATAATTAAAGAAAATTTGGCTGTTTCTCATTTTTTAATATCACACACAAGACAAAAAATACATTTCACCCCTTTCTAACAAACCCATACAAGTTTTACAAGTTTACAAGTTGTGTCTGTGAAAGGGACAGGAACTTTTCATGTGCACTGTGGCAATCATTCCAGGGTTAAAGGGCTTTCTAAAATTAGAAAAGTTTACTGGCATACACGGGCAATGCTCTTTCTCTAAAATGCCAGAGTTGTGAGAAGTTCAGTCTTGAGCTGAACCAAGATGAAAGGAATGCACAAGGGGTATAGATGGGAAGAAAGATAAAAGGGAAATTCATGTTTATGAACACTAATATAGAGCAAAATAAGCTCAGTAACTTGGGGGTATTAAAGTGTCTGTCTCTATACACAAATGAAAGGTTGAGCTAGGAAAAAAGGAACAGAACTGGACAGATAATAATGTGGAGAAAATATGGTATCATAACTGAAAGCTGGCTAGAGCATGATATTAAAACATATATTTTATTTTAAAAAGACTTATAAGAAAAACAAAGGAGCTGCCATAGCCCTGTTGGTGAAAGAGGATTTATTAGCCCCCATAAGAAGAGGCTAGGGAGAAATGGGTAATGGTGTTGAGTCATTATGTGGTGAGCTTGGAGATGTTTCAGACAGTAAACTAAATGTTATAGGCCACCTGACCAAAAAGGATAACTGGACTGTGAAATGATTGAGCAAATAAAAAGAAGCATGTAAAAAGAATGGAGCAATAGTAAGTCAGCAATAACATAGGAAAAGGCATGTAGTTATGGTGAAATCTACCCATGCCTCAAGCTCACTGTGATGCCTGAGGCCAAAGGACAATGATTTCAGGCTGGAATAGGCTCATGAAATGGCATGTTTTTTAAAAAAAACCTCTTTTTCCTTTTTTTTTTTTTAACCTCTAGTCAGAAAAGGCAACTCAGAGAAGGACAGCACATATTTAAATTCTCTTCCCTGGTTTGTTTGTTTTCAGTTTACCAGCTTGTAGGATCATAAGGATATTCAGATCACATAAAAATTTATGCACGTAAAGCTTCTAATTGAAATACTATGTTAATGGAATGGATGACTTGTTCATGCTGTTATTCATGCTCACAGATCAAGAACTCTATATGGCTCAAGTTGTATGTTTGGATCCTTTTCTAACAGGTAAGTTATTTTTAGTGAAAGCCAGTTTGGAGGAAACTTAATTTTTATGTCTGGAGCTCAAGAAGTTCTTAAACTCAGTAATATGAATGAATGCCCACGATCTGGGCCAAATCCAGCCTCCCTAGCCTCTTTTTCATTTATTCACTCAATCTGTCCAGGTTCAGTAGGTCAATAAATTCCAGTGGGACCCAAGCCAAGAATTTGGCTTAGAATGGATTAAGTTTCTAGGCAAATCTACAGATCATCCACACAACCTTTGCATCCAGAAAGCTTTGCATGTGAGTGGTCAGCTTCCTAACACCAGTAAATGCTTAAATAAAAAGCATGCTGGTAGCTACAGTCTCATTAGAGAAGACGTAAAAAAATAAGATGAGCAAGATAAGCTTTTTTTTTTTTTTTCCCCTGATGACAGACAATAGGTCTGTAAGTAATTCATTGTCAGGAGCCAGTAGCTCGCCTTAGTGTAGCAGGAGGTCCCATGGTTACATTCTTTTCTTTTCCTTGCAATCTCCAGGCTGTCCACAGTCTGTTTCAGTTTGCTTTTGCTCAGCTGAATTCACCCTTGACATCAGTCAGACAGAGCAATTCGGCCAGCCATAATATTTAACTCATGATTGATATATATGAGGCAGAAGTCATTGGTTGGCATTTCAATCTCTACATGGCTTGCAGTCATCTGCAGCGAAAAGATCTGTTATAAGAGGAAACAACCATTTGGGGCTATAAAGTTCTGATGCATTCTGTCACCCAGCACCAGGTGTTCAGGCACATGCAACTCTAAATTCCTGTGTAGGGTTGGGAGCATAACATTTACTGTGTGCTGATGACCACAGAAGTTGTGATGCAGAAGACAACTCCTGTAATATACTAAATAAGTACAAGTTTTAGTTCATGACAAGGAATGCACTAAGATGCAACAAACTCTGAGGTAGAAAAAACCTGCAAATACCTGTCTGCCAGTCCAGCAGCCACAATTGAAGTGATGTGGATTTGACAGAGATTATAGAACTATTACTGAAAAGTATATGTTGAAACTAATTAATTATTGACTTTTTTTTTTGTAATATTAAATGGAGGCTTTGAGCAGGAATGTTGTAGCACCACAATCAAATAGAATATCAAAAAGAAGCACAAAAGCTGCAGGTGCTGGCTAGAAATGAACGTAGTAGATGTTAAAAGAGGCCTATAATATGCTAGAAATTCAACTAACTCATTTGTTATTGAAGAAAGCTATGTACATAACTTATCAACTAAAGCAAACTGAAACAGAAATCTGAACATGAAATGCAAGTTTTAAATGTTCTCAATAAATTCAGGAGTAAAAGGTGGAGGTCACGGTGCACAGATCAAATGGTTTTAATTTCTACAGGAATTAGGCAAATAATTCATCATAATTAACAACTTCAACCACAGGTGTCTCAAAAGGAGTAGTAGGAGATATAGTTCCTATTTCAATCATCTTAATGGTTACTCAGAACAGTTCACTAAATGGTTAAGTCAAATACCTGTCAACCTCAGGGTTACCTGAAAAATGTTAAAGACATTAAAATGTTAAAGACAGAACTATATGGTACTATATCTCTTCACAGAAATAATAACGTTTTTAAGAGTGGAAGTTCTTAACTACCTTTTATAATGTCATTCAAGAATAACATTTTAATAGAAAAAAATCTTTTATTTGATGTTCTCTGTACACGAGTTCCAAACATTTTATGCAAGCTTTAACCAGTCACATGAATGATTGAAAGCAGTAAACTTGAGGTGGAAAATATTTGAATTTTGAATTTATTTATGTGCTTATTTCTTGTTTACTGTTTCTCGTTGATTAGTTTAAGAGTGCAGAAAGAACAACCTCTTTCTGAAGTATGAAATCACATGGGAATAAAAAAGGCAAAATACCTGAGGTCGCTCAACTCATCAGAGCTCTAGGAATGGAAGAGACAGAGCAAAGGGAGGTGAGGAATGAAAGCACTGCAGATTTCACAATTTGATGGGTAATTAGAGGGGAACTGGAAGATGAAGAAAGAAACAAGGGAGGAACTTTGACAAGACAGACCTATAAATTTGCTTGCCATTACAATTTATGTTAATGCCTGTTTTATTAGTTATGCTGAGAATGGTTGACGTAGAGGATATAGTAACAAGGTGAATTCCAGCACTTTTATGTCATTAGTTCTGTGACCAGCATATGCTTACTTTTGTCTCTTTGCCTCACAATAAACCACCAGGTACTGATTGTTCAGTGCTTGTTTGTGCCCGACTATTCAATGCTTTCTATCAAACATCAATTGCAAATTCACTTTTCCTTAGCATAAAACACAGATTTCCAGAGATTCTTTGAGTACTGACTAGCACTCCAGCCTAAATTCCTAAAGAGGCCAACAGTGTTGTTAGAAAAGAATAAGAAATGAACAAGATTTACTGGGAATGACAGACTAAATTATACCAGAAATCATGGAGTGAGAGGCAGAGGTTAACATTTTCAAAGCCCCATAACCATTTCAATTTTTACAATGGCTAGAGCAGGGAGGAAGTTCTTTTCCAAACTAGAGAGCAAGCAGTAGATACCATTAACTCATCACTCTGTTACCAGACCTTGGGAATAGGTACTATTAAGATTAATGCCTGTTGTTTAATTGAAGATCAGTTATCAATAGAAACAGCGTGACACAGATCTTTGTCTCAGGTGAAATGACTAATCTAGAGGTGCAGTGGAGAAATATTTGACTGACAAGTTGGCAAAACTCTGTCCCAGTCAGTTACCATCATAGGGAACACTGGGGAGGAGAGCTGGGAATGTATACCGTCAACACCCGTTCTTCAACTGTGAAAAAAGAGTTTTTGTCAAACTCAGACATGTCTCCACAAAAATCAGGCAGTAGATGTAACTATTGACCATGTTCATTTAACATTTGCTACTAAGTCTATTTGGACTCAGGGGTACACTTTGTTTCAGCAAAGCACATTAAGGACTGTGAGGGTATCACTCTCTCAGCTGAGTTTGCAGGAAACACAAGAGTCCACCTCAGTTCTATTCCAAATGTGCTTATTCAGGACTATGACAAATGTGCTCTTTCCCAACAGCTTCCAGAAAATCTTAAGTCTACAACGAACTCCTGTGGAAACAGAAGCGAACCTCAAAGGACAAACCTGACATTTTTTCCAGATGCAGGCTAGGAACAAACAGTTTTCTCAGTCTCTCTCTCGCTTTTAAGCAGCTATGGGATAAGAGTACTGTGAAGGTGATAGCTAAATAAACCAATCAAAATTTCAGGTCTTAGTAAGGAACATCTTTGTGCCTTTTTTTTTTTTTTTTTTTTTTTTTTCCATGTGCCAAATTCTTACACCAACTAAGTAGTGCTTTCACCTCTTCCTCAGGTCATCTGCTGGACTACTGCTTTCTTTTCATACAAATACTTCTTACTGCTCATTTTATGAAGCTCAAGAAGGAGTTACCAATGAATCATTCCTTTTTAAATGCAGCAAGGCATACACAGTCCTTTTTCTTTCACGCTATGAACTTTTCCTGAGCGGCCAAATCATCTTCTATCACACTGTCTACCATCATTCCATTACTGTCTGAAACTAGAGTTCAGATATAATTCAGTACATACCATCTAGCAGTAATTAGAGGAAAACAGCAAAATATTCAGGATTGTAGAATTAGTAATAACTACTTCAGTTAGCAAAATGCTTTTTAGTATGTTGTCAATACTGTCAATACTGTTATTTATGCTTACACAGATCTTAAGCATTTTGGAAAAAGTTAAGGAATACTTTTTAATAATGTAAACCTTCTGAAATGCTTCAGAAACATTGATTGCAGGGTTACTTTGCTGGTTTCTCGCTTTACTCATCAAGGGACAGCAGCAAACGGTGAAGTGTCCAGTTACTCTTTCTACCAAAGGGGCACCCAGACAGCTCTGCCTATTACTTCTCTGTCTGCTAAAACTTTCAAGATACTCATATCTCTAGACACTCACACTGAACAGTTCAAATTATCTGAATATCTAAAATGTTTCACAACATCTGGAACAACAAGATAAAAAGTATCTTTCCTTACTTTTGAAGAAATGTCCCTTTTGAAGAAATGATCTAACACTACAGAGAGTAAGAAGGAGTGTAACTATTCCCATCAAAGATCAGGACTGTTCTCCATGACTTGAAACATTAGTGCCTTCTGGAGTCATGATTAATCATTAGTGACAGAAGCCAGAAAGACTTGATTTCACCTGTATCTAACCTGCAAAAGATACCCTTTCTATTCAGATATGGACTTAACCAAACTGATCTATGCTTCTGTAATCCCATGCTTGGATCAATCCAATTTGCTCTTCCTTGGTCTGACCCAGATGCCACTCCATAACCTACAGATGGTTCATCGTACTGTAGCCCATCTGTTAAATAGAACACAGTAATGAGAATACATCACACCAATATTCCTCACTTCCCTTTGGTTTTCATTCTAATCCTGAACACAGCTGAAGGTCCTGGTCCTTTCAGTGGTCCATGACTAAATTATCCAAGAGAAGACCTCTTTCTACTTCTTGCAGAAGATGGATACTACAGAGGTGCTATGTTCACAAGCATCAAATTGAAGCCTGAATGTACGGGACAAAGATCTGCCTTCAGCACTCACTTCTACCACATATTGTGCTTTGCTTTTTTTATGTTGGGATAAAAGATTCACCTCTTCCTGTGAGTAGTTTAACTACTAGGGAATTCACCACAGCACTAAATTCCTAAATGAAAAATCATACCATGTTGTTAATAACTAAATAATTAAGAGTGGAAAGAGAAGAGTTCTGTTTTGAAGGACTTATTAAATTTAGCATGTTAAGCTTCAACACTGCAACATATATGCTAGATATAGTAAAAAAATACTCTTATAAATGTGAACTAATAACACATCAGCATTAATAATATTCATTCATAAAGAAAATTATTTATATGATATTGAAATTTGTGATTCCTTAAAGCATATAATTACATGAAATTGGTGCAATATAAGTGTTGTGTAACTGGAAGAAAAGTACTATCCTCTGAAAACTCATTGCACTACAAGAAAAGTTTTAGCTGTTTTACTAAACAAAAAAATTAAAACCCAACTTGGCCCTTCAGGTGATACTCGTCTGAAAAAATCCTTTTTATGCAGAAGGGTGGTCCTATTTCACAGGAAAAGATAGATAAAAACAAAACCATGAACTGTATTTCTCAGTGAAACCTTGGCTTTTTTGAAATCAATAATGTTCTTTAGCATTGAATTCAATTAAGCAAAAATACAACCCCTGAAATTTAGATGAGAGAAATTTTTAATGCATTATTGCACCTAATTAGTAATCTCAACTCTTTGTTTTGCTTTTCATTTATTTAATTCCCTACTTCTGTGAAGCACAACTTGCAGAATAAGAAAAGGCTAACAAATACTCTAGAACCAATCAATGTTACAAAACTAATAATAATACAATATGAGCATGTAAGCTTCTGTAGTCCCTTTCATGTAGAAGTATCCCAAGGCACTTTGTAACAGAAACTCAACAAGGAGTGCAAAAGTGCTTTGTCAGATAGGATAAGCCAGGGGAAAAGGGGAAATTAATTAAGCATGGATTTAAATTTCTCAGCCAACACAGCATTTAGAACCTTGGTCAGAAAAGACAGTAGTTCCAATATCTGTACCCAGGGAACACAACAGGCTATTTCAGTCTTTAATTCTTGATAAAGGTTGAATAGTTTTTCCACAACAATGTGGGTATGAGTAATAGGAATGCAGCTTGAAGGCTACATTTCCAGAAGGCAGCCCCTCCCTCTCTTCCTCCAGTTTTTCATAAAGAAATAGAGTCATAAAAGTTGATCATCTGACTTGTATGCCAGTAAGACCACTTGATTCTGGAGACACCCAATATAGAATTTGGTACTGTACAAATTACAAATAGAAAGTTAAGGATTGGGCAATGGCTTTGTTGGACATTTAGCTCACCATTTTAAACCAATGTATGTTTCTTTAGGGAGGTAGTCCACACCTCTGACAGAGAAAGTGGTCTCTTACACAGTAGTTCCTATTATAGCTTGTATTTCACAGGGAAAAACAAAATTACTTGGGAAAAGCTATAGTAATTTTTAATGCATAAATTACAGCTTCCCTGATGTTGCAGAAACTTGTACATCCTCTATTTTTCAAACATTTTTCTCTTAGGAACACATGGACCATCCTCATTTTTGGATGGCTGCCTCTTTGGATTAATGCATCCTTCTGGTGCATAAATTAGGGATGCACAGTGGAAAAAGGAGAAGCACTAAATCTCAGGAAACTGAAGCCATACAGAAAAATGAGGTTCAAAGTAGAGCTGAATGAGTGACTCACTACAAATAATTTATCCAAAAAGTTAGCCTCCGCTTCTGTTCATGGAATATCTATAAGCAGCTTATAATTTCCTCAGTTATATTATAAAACAAAACCTTAAAATATTGTATGTCTTGACTGCAAATAACTTCCCACCAATATTTCATGTCCTATCTCAAGAAACAGTGGCATTTTGATTGATCAAATAAATCACATGATGATGTTTCTCTTTCCTAGATGGATGAACCAACAAACACATACTTCAGATGCCTGCTGTGGTTAAGAAAGCAGCTCAGTAGTATGTGATGAAAAGTGGGTGTAGGCAAAATAAATGAATTTAAGAAAAACTCCTGAGGGTTTTTGCAAAAATGTTGTCAGTGTTTATATTGCAGCTGTGGCCCATTGTAATTTTCATTAATAACACTTGGAATTTACAGCTCCCTGTAAATATTTTCTTTGAGGGCATGAAGAGTGAACTCGACCCAGAGAAAAATTAAATTTGATAGTATAAAGATTTGGTACTGAATAATATATCAGTCTTTCCAGGGATTGTTTTAAGCTCTCGGACCAACTATTAGGAGTTGCTGCACATGTTAATAAGATTAAAGCAGTAATATTAAAATTTTACTAAATTATTGGTGATCTGAAATATCCTTGCAGAATTTATGGTTCTGAATGGATTGCCATGCTTTATGCAAATTTGAAAAGTACTCTGTGCTATGGAAATATGAACCTCAACAAATACTTGAGGAAGAATGAGTCCTTAGTGCATTTAGAATTGATAGTAGCATACAGAGACTATCAGTTTTATAGAAGCCATCTAACAAAACCTTATAAAGGTTAATATCTTCTAGAATGTCAATTGTTAAAGTACTATAATATTTATTACAGAAAAAAGAAGACTGAAGACTGATCAGAAAAAATATTCTTTTTTTGTGTGCCCTGACACAGGCTGAAGAAAAAGACAGCATACCAGAATCCTGCCCAATTTGCATTACTTTTGATCATGCTTTCATAACTAATGCTAACATTTTGCTTTTATTTTTGTATATTTAGAAAGTGAATCCACATCAAGTACCTTTTTCCAGATCTATGCTAAATCTCTACATAATGCAATCGCTGTATTCTCTATTTTACAGCAATACCCTGGGTATGAATTTATCAATATAATATGAAAATAAAAGTGAAAAAATGAACATGAGTTCTTACCTGAGCTCTTGAGCTATAGAGTCCACTTGAACTGTTAATAAAAGCAGGAAAGAATGAATTAGTTTACACTTCCAGACTTGTGCTTTCTGCAACCTTGCACCTGCCTATCTGTGATGACAGAGGCGCTGCTACCAAAACACAGGTGATTATTTCATGCTAAGCACAGGATTGTAGCTACTAGTGGCAAGCGTTAACTGAACACATAATTCTCACAGATATTTTAGGATGCATAAAACCTTGAGTATGATGTTCAGTGGAACAATAAGAAAAATAATACGAAAAAATAAAAGAGAAGGCACTTGTTTTTACTGGAAATAGAATGACAAATCTCTGCTTTTCCTGAATTTTAATTCAATTTGGGAATGATGAAGGCTGGTGTTTACAAATATCTACCCATACAAAGACATAAAGCACATTGACAAAGCCAACAGGTGGTTCTAAGGATTACTCAGGCAACTTTTGTCGTTCCTACTTCTGGGAAAATGTTCCTGATATATTAATTCCTTTACATGTGTGTTGATGTGTATAAAAAAATACTGAGAAAGAAAATCTATAAATTTTAAACAGATGTTATTAGTTTTTTGAGTGAAAAGGGTATGAATCCCCTATTAAATACAATTAAAGTCTGCTAAATCAGCCAGGATGTTTTCACTCACTGTCCTGACCAGAGAGAAGTCATTCTCTAATGCTAAGGGGTGAATACCTTCCCTATTCAATAACTTTGTTCAAGTCCTCTCTTCTCATGCTTTTGAAATATATATGATTTTTACATTAATTTCATAAAACATTACGAGACATAGATGCATCAAAGTTTTAATATGACAACAGTCCTGTTTGTTTAGAAAGGCTTGTCTTCATTTATGCCCTTGTCCGCGGGCAGCTTACTCTTACACTTTTCTTCTGTCCTTTCCTATATGAAGTCTAGCACTTTTCACCCTTTGTGGTTGACTGAAACAACAGAACTTACCCAAACCACACTTTAGTTTTTCATTCTGACCTCAGTTTGAAGCTAAAGGCACGATATTAACAATCCAGAACTACTGAGTTGTGACAGTGATATAAATTAGTCTGCTCTACACAATCCTGAGAGTGCATGATTCACAGTAAAATCAGAGTGAATGATGGGTGCTTTGCACCTCTGAAAATAGTCATAAGGAAAAATGTTCACAGGGCAGGCAAAACTTTGACATTTATTTTTAAGTATCTCTATTTTTCACTCATCATCAAGAGTCACAAAAAGTGTTATGAATTAAAATAAAAAGTTATTTTCCTGGAAGAGCTGTATTGCTAGTCAATCATGTTTTCCAGATGTTGAGATCATTAAGGGCCTGTTTATCTCTCAGTACTGCATTTCCATCTGTTCCTTACAAAAAGAGAGGAATAGCTGGGAAATACAACTATGTCATAACTTTGCAAAATAAAACGTGAGCACCATGAGTACTTAAAAAAGGCACAGGGTTCTCCCCTGCCCCATACACCTGCACTTTTTGATTAAAGTAAATTTACTTCTGGACCATTTACACAGCTAATTTACAGATAATTAATGGCAGTAGACAGAAAAACATTCAGTTGGCTAAGACAAAGTTTTGTACATTATTTTGAAAGCAACCATTGAATATTGTCTACCTCTACTCCCTAAGGAAAAACTTTGTTTGCATAATAAAAAGCCTAACCTTTATTTTCTTTGAGAAACGGCTCAAAGAAAATAACATACAGTAGATTTTTTTCTGCTTTTCTTTAAACCATAGCTAATAACATCGTGCCTCTTAGTGCCAGCAGTCTGTGTCCTGCCTTGATTAAAAAAGCAGCCCTAAGGAAGCTACACACTCTTACTGCACATTAGGGACTGTGCACAGGAACTATCATATTTCATGGTGTGCTGGGCACAGGGTCGACGAACGTGCTTGCTAACTCACCCTTGATTCCTTTTGAGCGTGTGCGCAGCTTTTTATTTTCCCCGTCTGCATCCATCTGTAATATTAACACAAAGTCTTTAATTCACTCCTTTTGCCATTGAGAAAAAAAAAATAATGTCTCGAACGTTTTTTTTCCCCCCACATTTCCAAAGGCTAGACAGTAATAGAAAGAAGAATAATCATGCCTTATTAATCTTGTCAAAGAGATAAAAAGCCATCTGTGAATATCTAGTAAATACCTAGGAGATACCTTTAATGATACAGATTTGTTTAATAAAGTGATGGTTATGAGTGACTCTGTAAGGTTTAATGACAAAGTCCACAGGTGTTAGCTGAAGGCATAAGGCTAGGAACAGCAGTGCTCTATGACTGCTGCTTCCAGCATCCACCTCCTGGAAGAAAAGGTCCCAGAAAGGCACAATGCCTACAGGCACTCTGCATTATTGTCGTAACCGAAGCATATATTAATAGCTGTGTTGAAACCTGCATTTCTGACAACTTCATCCTTAAAAAGTGAAACTCTGTTGCCTGAACGGCCATAATTGCACATGTAAAGCTTTGAAATACTTCAGCACTTAATCAAGTGGTCAAAGAGAATGTTATAAACTTGTATGAGTTTGTGGGAGAATGTAGTATCCAGGTTTGTGTCTCACATTAAAAAAATCCACCCAAACAAAAAATCCAAACCCCCAAGAAGTCAGCTGTTCCTGTAAGATTTGTGACTGAAATAAGAGAGGCATTTCAAGATCAGTTGTTCTCATGATACTTTTGGCTACATCTAAACCAGCACTGGAAATATGTACCTTCTGGTCTTGGATCTGGCCCAGACCCATAATTGTAGGGGCAGGTTTACAATCCATCGATTCTATTACAAACCCCTGAAATTCAAATGGATTAAGATTTTATATTCTCTTGTGAAGAGCCGCAGTGACGTACAGCATATTACACAACAGTGTAATTTTTTCAATATTCAGGGAGACAAACGCTTCTTCTTTCTAAAAGTAACTCTTAATTTTTATGTAAGGAAGACTCTTTCATGAGGAATTTTTGTCTAGGCAAAATATCAGGAACTCTGGAATTCTTCTTCAGCCTATAGTAGCATCTTACTATTTATATTTGCTTTGAATCTCAGTTTCCGTTTGTAAAACGGTGAGGATGAAAAATGCTGTAGATGAAGCAACTGCCATGTGTTTCTGCACATCAATAGGCAAGAATAAATGCAGACACCAGCATATGATTTGTATAACTGTGTTGGCCAATAGGTAGATGCTTTCTGTCGATACCAGAAGTTGCCTGTACCTGTCACCTTTCCCTGCAAAAGGTTGCAAGATGAAAAGCAATGACAACAGAAGATCCTGTCTATTATTTCACTCTTCCTTTCTGAGGATCAGCAGAACTCATTTGCCCCACTGAGAAAAGGTGCAAGAAGCTCTGTTTTGCCTTCTTCCATTTATAGAGTTTGAATATCTGAAGATGCTTTATTTTTAGCTTTGTATGACTCAGATAACTGAGCTGTTTTGAAGGTCTTATCTGAAAGAACATTGTAGAATATGACAAAATTGACCTGAGAAAAAAAAGAGTAAAGTCAGACTTTCTAGGGGAGAAAAATAACTTCTCTAATGTCCTGTTTTGATTTCTTTTTTTTTTCTTTTTTTTTTTAATATGGTTACATATTGTCTACAGCTACTGTAATCAAAATATTTATTTGCAGAAGAGAACACAAGAATTTGAAAAGGGTATTCTTGTACTTGAAGAAGTCTAATTCTAGAACATGGGTTAGTGATAGTTGAAATGAAAGTATAAATTGATAGAAATGCATCTCAAAGACAGACAATGATATCTTTTCTCTGTTTAAATTTCCATCTGATGTTGATTATTATCAGGGAAGAAACATAAGAGGCTTGTGTTTATGTAGTGGGGCTGATGGCAACCTTTACTTGTTACTCTCCTTAAAACCTGGAGAATGAGTTTTTGCAATGTGACTGCAATGGTAATGGGAAACATGGCTCTGTTCTCTGATGCTGAGTTGTGATTGAAGGCACTGACCTGCCATAGACTTATAATAGGGGAGCAGGTGTGGCAATGATGGACTTTAATTTCCTTTAATAAACCTTTTATGTGCCACACTTTTACTGCCATTCTATGCTCTCCAAGGTCCTGCACATAATAGGTTCATTACTTTTGATTACTATAGTCTATTGAGACAAACAACTCCAGAACACACTATATATTATGTTCAGTTAAACCAATATAGACTATTTATCCACTGTGCATTATTTCACCTGCAACTCTACAGACAAAATTAACAACAGCTCCTGTAAGCTAAAACTATTAAAACCACTGGTACTCCTTTGTCATCATTTCATAATAAATACCACACCAATCACAGTGCTGCTCTTTTAATTATGAAACAAAAAGTGTCCACTGCTTCTACTGAACAGCAGTTACTTTGGTCTAAATAGCACGTTGCGTTGTGATGAATATTTAAAAACTGCACAATGAGGAAAAACCAACAATAAAATCAATGCAGGTGATTTTTCTATTGATTTTCTTTCCTTGTAATAATTTGAAACTATGAGAGATCTTTAATCAACTTAAACCTAAAATTTATAGAACTATAATGTGTGGTTCATAGCACATATTAAAATAATCTTCATGTCTGTGTTGTGTAAAAAACACCTTAACTTACATTAAGTCCCATGCGTTAACTTGAAAGTCATACAAAAGTAACTGAGTAAAGCTGTGAAATCTTTTAAGTGTGTCAGCAAAAAGATATCTCTTGCTAAAATTTTAAATGTAACATCTTTGGGTTTTGATAGTTCTTTCAGAGACTGCCTGACACTTAAAAAAGTGGACAAAGTTCCTCACTTCTGATTTTTATCTGCATAGATATTCATATATACATGAAATTACAGCCACAGATGGTCAGCAAGAAGTATTCAAACTTTTAAATCACCCATGGAACAACAAAAGAATTAAACTCTAAGTGGGAAATTCCATCCAAAGCTTTTAGAGGTAATTGTTATCAAGGTTTTAATTTGAGAGACATATCTTATTACTGCTACGTACTATAAAGACTGGATGGATTCTGGAAGGTGCTTCATGCTCTCAAGGCTGGGGATGGTCAGCCCTCCCTCCAGTCCATATGTTGTTTCGAGACAAGAAGCCATAAGGGATAAATGGAATGGTCATGTCTGCACAAAATCGTCACATGATGTTTTACTACTAATTTTTTTAGTCATCAGGACCATCAGGTTAATATCTAAGTGCTTGCCAGGAAGATTTTATTCGGAGTTGCAATCCATATTTTTTAAGGGCACGCTTCACAAAAATAATGACAAGTGAATAATGGAATTAATTCCAGTTTATCTTTCTATCTTACACCTAGTTTCTCTGATTCGATGGTTTTAAACCCATCTAAACATTTTCTTTTTGAAATTTGTTGAAACTAGCTAATGGACTCAAAAGGAATTAGTGGGAGATATGTGGGCAGAAGCTCGGCGACAGAGGGGTAGCAGCTATGCAGTCCCAAAGCATTAAGCAAGCAGGCTAAGAAAGAAATGCTTGCCTTAGAATTGCCCGATTTCTGTGATATGGAAATTTACTGAGGGTGTTGATGTTGAATTATTTTCTGAGAGCATGTTCCGAAAAAATTCCCTAAGTTTATGAACGCTTTCTGTTTGATTTTGTGGATTTCAATTTGATCCTCCCTCCCTCCCCCTTTCCTTCAATATTGGTTGAGGCATAAGGGTAAGTCAGTAACTAGACCCCAGAAAACTGACTGGAGTCACCGACAATACCACAAATTCTGCTTGGCTGAAGCTAAAGTAACTTGCTCTGTGACTGCTACAGGATATTTGTGTTTCTCCAGATGAATTTGCTGGTGGAACAGCAGCAAACATACTTTCCAAGCAAACTATTTCAGAGTTCCTGGTTGCAGAAACCAAATGTTACTTCTTCTGTTTGTACCATCCCACTGCAGTCATCGGACTCGAGAGCAGCACCTGGAAATACTTCCCTGAGTGAGAGAATCATGATTTGGCTCCGAGTTTGGTTTTCTGTGTGCCTGGAGTCTGTCTGTGCACATGTGCATGTACTGATATTATAATGGGATCCAAGAATATGACTAACAGCTGAAAATAGGGCATGTGCAATAAATGATAATAATAAAAGTAATAACTATTTCAGTTTACTTGCACATTTTTAATTCTGAATTTCAGAAACTAAATTGATACTAATATCTTGGTAAGGTAGTTTTACAGCACATTATTGTGAAATAAACCATGACTTGGGGAGTCCAGTGCTGCTGACATAGGTAACTGTGAAATGCACCTCCCGGAAAAAGCTAAGGGAAGAGCTGTGCACTTTCTAACTTCAATTATAATCTTTGTACAAGCATGACTTTCCTGGAGTGGATTTCACAGCCCTGGAGCAGCAGTTTCCTTTTACCTAGCAGCTAGAGGAAAAGAAATCACCAGTTTATCTAGAGGTAAGGAATATTAAAGTTGACATTTTGTTGTGATTTTCCAACTAAAAGTTACATCTGATTTTCAAAATTTGGCAAACATCTTCTCTAGGACAAACATTAAATTATTTTGAAAGATCTGGAAATAGCATAGCTTTTCTCTATTATTTTTAATTTGTAAACTACTTGAGCTTGTACTGAGGCAACAGCTACATCTGGCACTAAACTCATGAACTTAACCAGGAATAAAAAAATTCTCCATGATTTTTAAGGCACACAAATCCATGCTAAAGTCTCAAACACAAGCCACAAACTTTGAAGTTGTAAGTCTGACATTGCTAAGCACTCCAAATATGTCTGTGCTGTACTGCACCCCAAAGTGACTCAACACTGCCTGAGCCTCTCCCTTCAATAAATAATACCCTCAGAGCATACTTTTCAGTGCTATGGACACTTATATTTTAATGGGCTTTTTTTTTTTTTTCAATAGCTCATTTAAGAATGTGAGACATTAAAAGGGAATATTGTCAGAAAGAAAAAAAAGTTTTTTTAAATAAATCTGAAAGCAAGAAGATTTCCTACAGCCTGTCTGGAAGTACAGAAAACTCTTTAGCTACCTGTTACCTGTGCTTACTGCATCTTTTTGATGTTCTACAACAAATTTTTTTACTGTGAAGCATTAATGGCAGGCTGACGGTGAGATGTACAGAAAAAGAAGGAAGAGCAAAGTACACATCAAGCAACTTCTAGATAAAGCATATGTATTCTGATTACTGGTAGTAAAAAAATCCAAAATCCAAAAAGTTTCTTCTTCCTCATCATCATCTTCTTTTTCTTTTAATGACATGTTCATGGCCAGGAAGGAAAAAAAAATATTTACAAAGCAGGTGTTTTTAAAGACTTTTACAGAAAATATACCTTGTTTTGTGATTTTGATTATTCTTAACCAAGAAGTCATCTCATCTTTATTTTTGAAACTTTTGCTTTAGTTTACACAATTCTATTCCTGATTTCTCTAGGAGAAAGTTGAATAACGTGGAAATGATTGGTTCAGATGTATTCATTTCTCAGGAATTAAAATAAGTATATACATCAACTGAATGCAAACTTAAAGCATGTTTATAACACATATAAATCATCAACAATTTAGTATTTTATAGTGTGGTTGAATGGTATAAATATTTTTGAGAGGTAGATGTTTTTCATATTGAAGTCACTACTTGAAAATATGCAGCGACAAAATAAACCTTAGATCAGAGGCAAGCTTGAATAGCTTTGTAATGAGGATGATTTATTTTGATTCTCACTTCTGATTTCTGAGTTGTCACTGCTGTTGTATACTTCATCCATGCAACTTTGCACAACTGGCAGTGCTGAATATAAACCAAAGCCATATGTTTATGTCCTTTTGCCAAACGACTACAGCAAATAGTTCTATTATTCCCTTAGGTAATCAACGTGTGCCAAGTATTTCTATTAGTCTGCTTTACCAAGGCTTTAGAGGGCAGAGTCACAGCTTTATGAAATTAAGGGGCAACTGCTAGGTTTTTAAATTTAGAGAAAAATTATATAGTCTACCATGCTGAAATGCGGCTCGACACAAGCTGATGTGCAATCCTGCTTTCTTGAGGCTTTTTTTCTTGGATTTTTGTTTTTGAAATATAGTTCAATGTTTGGTCACTATTAGTATATGTATTAAATAGAATTTTTTAGAAGAAAGTGTCAATATTCAAAAAGAAAAAAATGCCTTGATCCTTGAGATCTTCTAAAATTACACCAAAGTTTTTAGCCCACCCAACTGATGTATAGTACCAAAAGCCTCTCAATACGCATTATAAAAAAATTTCACAAATAAGACATCCCTCTCAGATTAAATTTTAGTAGTGCATTATGAAATATATTCTCACTCCAGGAGTCATACAGATTCAAAGATGTGTTCCTGTCAGTACGTAATGCTAACAGTGTGTAGTTCTGAAACTTAAAACCTAGAATATCTAAGTATTCATAAAGATTTATACCTTTTTCAATAGTCCAATATTGTTATACCTAACTGTTGAAGACTGCTGTTCTAAAACCAGCAGATGTTATGCAAGAAAAATAACCATAATGCACCAGATACTACACATGAAACCAGAGTATTCTAGTGCTAATATAGAAGTATATTTTGACTCAAATGAATTTTCATAAATAAGTTATCCCACCTTTGCGTGTTTCCAGGTGAAATTATGTGAAGATTCCAAAGGACCAAATTCTTCACTGAGCCCAAGATGCCTTGCCTGATTTAACAGATAATCCTGAATTTCATTCTCTGTAAAAAAAAAAAAAAAAAAAAAGAGAGAGAAAACCAAAAATCAGCTATACTAAATAAAATGTTGGTGAAACAGGCCACTGTTTAAATAAAATGGGCAAATAATCCAGGTGCATTGTTTTCTTGTGCAGTTTTTCCAAGATGTGGTGTAGAGGCATC
The DNA here is from genome assembly GCA_026546715.1 of Gallinago undulata. NCBI lineage: Eukaryota > Metazoa > Chordata > Aves > Charadriiformes > Scolopacidae > Gallinago > Gallinago undulata. Next base: position 112,388,626 of record JAOTQQ010000012.1, read on the forward strand.
GACAATATTTCTAAAAGACAGAAGGAATACCAATATTTCTTTTGTTATTGTACTTTCTTTCTCTTGTTAATGTCCTTTCCAATAGTTTATGAAACAGACCTGCTGTAAGAAAAGTTTTTTTTCTTGCACAGACAAAAATCCACAGTTTCTAAATGTAGAAATCCTTAGTGAAATTTTCTTACTATATCTCAGAACCCCTTTGACTGAGTAGGACAGTACATACTGTGAAATAAATGAGAAGCATTCTAAAGTAATAGCAGAATAAATAATAGCAGAAAAAATAGAAAAAAAAAAAAGAAAAAATAGAAAAAATAATAGAAAACCTCTCGGTTTTATTTTTTTTCTGATTTTGAATGTCAGGGTTTAAAGTTTGCAAGACTGATAATATTATCAGCGTAAAGAAACTGAAAGAAATCCGTGACATTTCTCCGTGCTCAATTTTTATTCCTTTCTGTAAGGAGAGGAAACTCCTGCTAAAGCAATAGTAACAGTGAGAGGAGAGCTGCAGAAGTTTGTATCTGAGTAATAGTGAGGGCCTTGTATTCAGAAAAAAATAAATACCTGAACCTTTTGAACACTTAAAGTTGTAGGCACTTGCAGGCTGGGAAAAGCTGGCCATTATAAGCAGTCATATAAGTATATAAGAACAGTCACATAAGTCATATAAGAACAGTCATTATAAGCAGGCTTTATTTTAGGATTACTCCTACCACTGGTGACCAAAACATAAAACTTTTACTATCACTTGCAACTTCAGAAGTTCTTTTCAAATGGTATCCAGTGCATTTAGCAAAATACTTGTATTTATTCAACATATTCCAATTATGACAAAGTTTGCAGATAAACTTTTGGAGCTTGAAGATGAAACTTTAACTATTAATATAATGATACCTGATGAAGGTTCATCCTAAAATTTGTAATGTTACATTTCTGAAATTGGAAAGGCTCATTTTAAACAGATTCTCAGGGAAGCCAGAGTGTACTGAGTGACTAATTTCTGCTTGAGTCCCAATAGATAGAATATTAGTTGAATCCCATCAATAACTTTTAATTAAAATTAAGAAGCTTTTATCACATAACAAAACAGACAACAGATGCAAGATGATAAAGAAAGGAGAAAACCCAGAACAAAACAGCCCAATACCGAAAAGATTTTTAAGCATTTTTCTAGCCAATATGTTGCTGGAAAAAGACGTTGTTTATCCTCAAAGGCCTCTTTCTCCGTTATTCGATTTCAACATCCATGAAAAAATACAAAAGGAGTCTTCAAGCTTTCTACCTGCCTCTTCCTCTTTGTTCAAAATACACTAACCTAAAACAAAAGAGCTCCGAAAATAACTACAATCGTGAACAAAACACTTTCTAAAGCCTAAAACTTAGCAGCTTTTTGTCTAAAATCCCATCATGTTATGTATTTATTAGCAGTATATTTTTCATTTATTTTCTCAAAGATTGCCAATAAAGGACTAAATCACATAAGGGAGTAGCTGTAAACCCTTTGAGTTCCCTAATGTCAAACTCATTAGCATCCGAATAACCACACAGCAGCACATCATCTGCACAATTGCAATTTTTTACTACTTTTAATAGCGTTTCTCAAAGGGCTCATTTTCAACTTTCTTCAGTGGTTAGTTGGTTCTCTGGGGAAAAGGAGCTTCCTGACGCTCACAGCTTCCACTCAACAACCAGGCCGTTTGCTGTCAGAAGCATCAGCCCTCTGCCCTAACCCCATCTGCTGTCTCTCTCATCCTAAGGGACTGGGAGTTAAGACAGCACAGCTGAGATCCACTCTGAGAAGTGCACAAAGGACAGGAAAATATAGAAAACTTTTCACATTTAACTTTACATAATAAGCTAATACATTGAAAATCCTCTGTTTCGGAAAGGGAGTCTGGGCTGGGTCAGGGCAGGGAGGGAGGCTTTAAAGTTGTGCTGGAAAACTACATGCAGCAGTGGCATTTGCTGTTTTATTCCCATCTGCCTTGCATGTGACGCCATCAGCTACCTTTGTGAATCAAGAGCGTTACAGTAGGACAAAAGCAAGACTTTTTATATAAAGCACAAAACCCGAACCCCTCTTCTGTGTTTAATTACAACAGAAATTACTGGTTAGTAGGTTTAAATGTGCTGTTTTCTGTTCCTTTCACGTAAAAGTGCTGGCTGCCATACAGCTGATTCGTGGGTGAGTACCCCCATTTGAAGATGCGGTATTTCATAAAAAGTCTAATACAATGTCATGCATCTGTCATGTTATAAACAGGGTGTGTAGGATTATGCTGTGTCATGGGATGTGACATACCCCTGATGGAGTATAAGCTATGCGTCACCCCTGTCCACACTCCAAGAAGCAAATTTCAAATATAAGTGTTGGGATCTGATACTTCAGGTAACAAACAAGAGTTAGTGCTGATTTCACAGTAACATGGAGATCTTATACAATAAGATACTAAGAATTTATTTTAGTGTATTTTATAAATTATAAAATTAATCATGGGCCAAATTTTGAGGCATTGCAAGAAGTGCAGATAAAAGTCTGTAAAGTCAAAGAGAAAAATTAAGATCTCAAACTCAAGAGTCCATAAAGAACATCTATATGGGTTATTCGTGACTTCAATAATATCGTTGTTAATGGAAATCAGGTAGAACTAACTTATTTGTCAGCCAAGGTTCTTTTGTGGGATCACTCCCCTTAAGTCCACGCATATCTTCATTTGGTCCAATCTATTCAAGCCTCTCATTAACTCATTTGTTTTAGTAAAGAACTCAAAAGGATTTCAAGATGGTAAATTATGCCTACACTTCAACTCCCTGTGTGTCTGAAGAGAATTTTGTAATCCTGAAGGTGAAGCTTGCCTGCCTACAAAGAAAACCTCCACCCTTTTCAACCAACACCTCAGTTCAACTAGAATAATAAACCTTACAAACCCACAAGGACGGAATTAATGAGTTGCTTGATTTGTCAGTGTAATGGTTTACTGAAGTCACTTGGAACCTTTGCAATTCATCCTTTGGTTTATAGCCACTTCCAGTGCAACATGCTTTTGTACTGACTCTGAAGTGCCATCCTGCTGAGATCCATGACTCACATTGGGATACTGACGTGAATCACTGCTTGGGCCCCGATCCTCCAGATCAGATATGTGTTTCAAATTCCTTCAAGGGACCATTCTTGTTGACACATTGTCTATAGGTAAAAGTTCACTTATTCATCTTAGATTATCAGAGAGCTCCTCAGGATTTAATAATGAGAAAAGACATACTCCACAGGTAAAAATTATCTCACCAGAAGTCTGAGGGTGTTTTCTCTATTAGAATTGCAGGACACAAGACTGTACTACATCTGAAAAAGACCCCTACGAACTTTTTTTGAGCACAATGGATATAATTTCCAACAAATTAATTTGATTTTCTCTCATTTACCACATCATTAGTTGATATATTGCAAATACGAAAATGAATGATCACAATTTGTGATTTGTTAACTCAGAATGGAAGTAGCATCTAAGAAAACAAAATCTGATGTGCTCACCATTATGATTCCTGAATATTTTTCATGTTTCTGCAGTGACAGGGATTTCTGTTTCTCAAGGTAAAATGATGTAACATACTTACTGTTTGAGAGAAAAAATATGTGAAAGCAAAAGATACAATTTCAAATGAGTGAAGACGTATTGACCTCTTGACTTCTGATCTTTATCCTGCACAGACTGAAGTATGTAACTTTACATGTTAAGTTCTGCACAAATTTATCAGAGACCTCAATGAGACCCTTAAATTGTGTAATGTTCAGCACATGAGCACATGGCCTTCCTATGCTTCACTTTAAGACCCTCATTGCAGTACACTTGGGCGGTCTTGGAAATCTGAAGGAGTTCTACTTGGAAACATGATTTTTATATAATTTGAGTTTCAGAAAGGAATTTCATTGGGGCAGAGTACTCCTCTCTCCGCTTGTTTTATGAAGTGCAGAGTACATATGAAAGAGAATTATTGCTGCTTCAACTATTGCATTTTCTTTCCCACCAGTAAGACTACGCTTTACCTTACTTGGTTCTGCCCTGAGATGAGCAGGAGGTCACCTTACTGGTACAAGACAGCCTTGTAACACAGGCAGCTGTCCTTCCAGTACCTGTTAAAACACAACTCTTGCACTCATCCTCCTTTTTAAACATGGAATTAATTAGAATGCCATGTACAAGATCATATTTTGCCCAGCAGAAGGGTTTAACTTTCACCTGATTTAAGCAACAAACTATCCCTCAAAAATGCCTGAGGCTTTGCTGTAATTAACATAACTGCATTTAGATGCTATTCATGACCGATAATTCCAACACCTTGTAAAAAAAAAAGAAAGGGTTGCATGCTGTAAACATTATAAACATATTCAAATAAGCTTAACACAATCTGCCATGCTTATTTCTGCCTAGATCATGGACCAGCGAAATGGTTAATGCAAATGGATTTATAATTTGCTTTGGGGGGCCAGTTTCTTCTCCTTATTTATTAGCCCAGCTGATGGGGCAGATTTGATGAGGCACTTCTGGAATAATTGAGTCATCACACAAAGAAGGCTGCTAGCATTCAGAGTGGTTTTATCAGCAGCAAGCAGGCCTGATTACTGACAATTACACTCTGATCCGGTGATGGAGGAGAAAGAGCCAACGAGTGGGAAATGTCCGTGTTTCTATCCAGGAATAATTTCTACATTCATTTTACATGCTAAGTGTTTCCTATCTCTGCATAATAAACTGTAAACAGGAATAGATGGCACAATGTCCCTTAATATTTCCTGGTAATGAAGACACAAATGTACAGTGAGTGCTGATAAATATAGATGAAACATAAGCTATTCTCTGAGTCTGTATTGTTACCTTTAAAATAAATGCATTTTGGTGGTAAAAGCATAATCATAGCTAATGCAAAAAAATGACAGAAGATTGAAGCTGTCCTTGTAACTACACAGAAACTTTGTAAAAGTCCTGTTAATCACTGCTGCTCTAGAGGCTCATAAGCTGAAGGTGATATACTGGAAAGAACATCATTTTGTTTCTCAATAGTCAACTATGTAGGAACTCCTTTGCTTCAACACAGTAAAGGAGAGCAACAGCAGTGACCTCCATTAACACTTCAGGGATAGAGCACATCTCAACACTAAACTGGAAAACAATGAAGCTGGTCCAAGAAGACATCTTCACTATGATAAATTGTCATTTCCCTCTCATCAGCCTTAAGATAGTGTTTATAATGGATAACGGAGCTAGACTATAGATTTCGTGAGTTGTGTTTAGCAATGTACTATTGCCTTTAGGACGTAATTTTTTTAGCAACCAAGATGCTGTAAATTGTCAGTTATTAACTAAATGCTGAAAGCAGAACTTTAAAAAAAATCTGTTTCTTCTCTGACTCAGGAAAAAAACATGGAAACAGACATGCTGAAGAGTTGAAATGTGATTTTGCATTTGTTGATGGGCAATTATAGATTTCAGCTGGAAAACGTTAATGCCCTAGTCTAGGGAGTTTTTCTTTTTTAAAGTTGATCAGGCATGAAACACTGAATAATAAACTTCTGCATGCTTGTTTATTCCTTTTCCTCTTTTTAAACCAATTCATAGCTTCAAAAGAACTAAAAGTTGTTTTCTGTTCTCCTGTGGTAACTATGGTAACTATGTTTCATTAAAGTAGCCACTTAACTTCAAGGCTTGTGCTACAATGATATGCATTATTTAGAGTAAAACCACACCATAACAACCTTATGATTTCAGAGCAATTTTAAAAGAAAGTTCAAAGAGCATGCGTCATTGACTCTGGAACACAGGGTTTGTTTTCTTTTGAAACATGTTTACTCTTTTTCAGCCTGGATGACTTTCCTGCATGGAGTCATCTCTGTTGTGAGGTGCTGTGTGTGTGGGGGGACCGCTATGGACTTCAGCAGAAGGTGATCTTGCTCTGCTCTTCGATGCTCAGTCACAGGACTGAGGCCAATGGGAGATGCCCGAGCACACAGATCAGTATAGCTAAGAGCAGTAAAATCAGTGGTGGTGTGTAAAACACTCTGATATAACCTCCTTCAACATCAGGAAGACTCTGGTCTGGCTGTTACATTCCTTGTAGCTGTTTAGGAATCAGTGTGTTTGAAGGACAATTTTATCGGGGTGCTGTTCTGGTTGCATTAGACTTCTACAAAAGTGTTGGAGCTGATTAGATTCAGTAAAAGTGGTCAGTTCTCAAATACTTACAGGATTAATCTAGGTTACCATATTCTTTCTCTGTGATTTCTGACTGTTCCAGCCAAATTTTCTGGGACTGATTTAATAGCCAGAATTAGGACATCGCAATTCTTATGCTGGACAAAACCCATGGCTAATTAGCTCATTGAACATTCTCCGACTTGGAGTCAAAAGGCACAGTGAACTAAAAATGCAAACTATTTTTATAGAATGAAATATAAATACCATTCTGATGCCCTATGCATTCATCTTCCCCTTTCTGAACAACAAGCTCTCTTCATTAAGTATGACAGACATGTCCCAAGAAAGGGAAAGTCACACAAAGGGAAGAAGTGTGCCTTCCCTCAACATGCAAATCACATATGTTCATTAACTTCAAGAGTGCCATGTGAAGTACAGTCTGCCACCATCTAAAAGACTTGTAATGACCCTAACTGCTAAAGATAATGGGGCTTTCTTGCACGACTGCACTGCCCCGAAGATCCTGGGAACATGCTGAAGGGCACAGGGGAAAAGAAACCAAGAACAAAAATACTACTTTGAAAATCAAAGTAACAAAAACATTAGCTAATGTTTGTCAGATACAAAGATGTGTATCTAAGATGATCACTGGGACAGACTTTCTATCTGAAAAGGTTTCACTTAGCAAATGTTTAGATCAGGTGTGTGGAACAAGAAAAAGGGTCTTCTGTCTGTTCAAAGTTATTCCAAGAGGTCAGTGGCACCAGGGATGGCAGTTAAAATACTCTTGTATGATTCTAGAGTGGGGTGAAGGTTATTTCCTAAAATGGCACCTGCTTTCTGTCACAGATATAAACAGAAGGCACTGAGATTGGGCAAATGAAAAAAGGGGATTCTGGAACTCTCTTCCTGCCTCTGCCACTGATCTATTCTGTGACCTTCAGCGAGTCTCTTCACCTTTCAGCTAAATGAGAGTAACGACATAGAGTGCTATGAAGTGCTTTTGTGCATTTCTAACCATGCTTTAAGGTAGTTAATATTATTTTCATCCTCCTGCGTTCATCAATTTAATAGCCTGCTCATGCTTTCACTTCCTCTGAAACTCAACCTGATACTTCAAGAGTCTGCTATTACTTGGGATTTCCAAGAAAAAAATGTTTCCTCTTTCTCTCCAACCTTTTATACTAAGAAAAATTGAAAAAATAAAAAAGGACAATTCTGAGAAGAATGGGTACGAACTAATGTATGATGAATGGCAAAATAATTTAAAACGCATTTCTGTCCTCATCTCTCTTAACATATTAGGCAATCCAGAGGTAACTGCACTCTTGGCATGTCAGGTCTTTATCTTAAAAATCTGTTTTACCTGTTTTCCCATAAAGAGAAACATTCTCCTAGGAAATATCCTTAACCATTTTGCTTTGAATGTTTTTGCTATCAATGTTGAAAATGCCAATAAGCTGTGTGTATATATATCTATATATATATTTATATGTTTAGGGTAACATTAAGTTAAAATATTTTACCCAGCAAGCACGTATTAATTTAAAAGAAATGAAAAGAGAAAAGTGTCTTTCAATTTGAGCATATTAGAATGTGGTAGGAAAATTGCCCATTGTACCACTAAAAAGTACTGAGTTAAAAACATTACAAACACATATCTTTGAAATATTATTTTGTATTTGTAAATAATACTAATCCATTATGCATCCTATTGCAGTAAATTTGACTTGAACAATATGAAAAAAATCTTCCTTTGGAGAGAAGTCTTACGATCTTTATTACTTTAAAAACAGTTTCCCTTCGGGCTCCCTAGTGTAAGTTTGGCTCAGTTGAAAACAACCAGACCACTTTGTGGACCTCAATAATGCAGGTTATTTGCATGTGGAAGCAGTCACATACACTGGGATTAATCACACAGGTATACAGGGATACAGTCCTGGCCAGAAGATCTTAGAAATTAAGGTGATCAAAACCTATTTTGGATATGACAGCTCTAAATAATAAACAGCAGTTTAGAAATTCCAATAGTACATTAATGAAGTTTTACTATTTTAGTTGATAGTTATGTTGTTCTTGATAAGTCGGCCTCTATCAGATGTCTGAATATCTATGTAATAGTCTGTCTTGTTGTTTGGATGTCACATTAAATCATGGGTTCTGCCTTTTCTGTTGGCACCTCAAACGCCAAGATGT